>VWZZ01000679.1:107384-187254 GCA_013399095.1 Psophia crepitans
CGTTCTGGCTGGAGCTGCGCTGCTCGCTGGGTGGCACCAGCACCCACTGCTGGGGGGGGCAGCTCGCCAGCCCCCTGTGGGCTGAGTGTAACCTGCAGCATTTCATACTGTGTTGGGGTTAGTAAGACTCGTACTTTTTCTATTAAATCTGTTTCTATTTCAACCACAAGTTTCCTTTTCCTTTTCCCAATTTCCCCTTCTCATGGCAGGGGGGGCTTTGGGAAATAAAACAACTCTCTGTACCACGACACCCATCTCCGGCAGCGGCAGTTCAGGGTATGGCAGGTAACATTTTCCTGCCTTTTAATAAGTCTACGGTAACTCTTAAACTGAACAATTAGACGCCTGGGTGCGAGAGAAGGGGTAACTCATGGTGCGTGTGTTTCTGTGGAGCATTTAGGAGGAAAGCAGCTGTTCAGAGGCGACCTGCACATCCGCTGCTGCTTCGCCTGGCTCCCGCACTCCGTCGGCTTCAGTCAAGCGGATGTCACTGCAGCCTGACGCTGCGGCGACATTGGAGGGGTGACAGCGCAGGGTCGTTTCTGGGGAAATATCTGGGCATTAAGGAAAGGTGCAGTTTATTAACAGCACGTGGAGACTCCCTTCGAGGTGTGTAAATGACTCTGTTAAGAAAATAGTGTTGCTGCTTCTCTGCGGGCGTGTGGCACTGACATAGCACCCACTCACACCAGCCTTCCTGGGCTGGAGCCCTCCTGGATGGACAAGCCCAAAGGGATGGTGTATGCTTTGTTGGATGGTTTGTTTCCTAGTTCTGGAAGTTTGGGATTAGCTTTTTGATGAGCAGCTTGCCAGGACAGAAAGGACTTGAACCAGAGCAGGAAGATCTTGCAGCCTTGGTGTCTCGTTGAAATTTGCACTGAAGATGTAAGTGGGCTTTGGGAAACATGGAGTAGAAGGAAGCAAATAACCATCCCAACATGTAAAGATCCCACGGAAATCAATTACTAGAAAAAGGATGGGGTTTTTTTGTTCTGTTTTTGAAAGAAAAGGAAAAGGGCAGCTGTGGGCCTGGGAGAATACTGCCCCATTAAACAGGAAATCCCAGACTGCATCCGAAAGATGCTTCAGTGGGTGGCACGTGAAATTCAGCCTACATCCCCCCCATCCCTCTCTCCCACAGCGGATGCCATTATTCACGGTGTCTTCTTCTGTACGTGAGGAAATCCTCCGGTGTCAGCCACCGTGGGATGGCAAGTGGGGAGCTTTACTAACCTGCTCGTGGCCGTCCTCGTCATGCAGCTCTGCAAGGCGCTCGGGCTCCGAGCAAAGCACTCAGCCACGCGGAGTTCTCATCGGTTTGGGGTGTGGGTGATTTGGTGCTGACCGGATTTTTACAAGTACGACCGTTATTTTCTGGACTAGACCAGCATCGGATTTAGCTTTTTTAATGAGCTGTTAGGCATTGAGCATGGGCAGTGTAGGTGGTGACGGAAGCTGGAAGCGATGGGGTGGATAATCGGTTAACTGGCATCTTCTGGAACCAAGCTGTGACCTTCTCTGTAGCTTTTTTCTGGGGTTTGGGGATGAGGAACACAGGCAATACACATATGCAACCTTTAAAAAGTCCTTTACTTCTTCGGAAGACTGGTCTGGAATACTAAGTGTACTAGAGTATCGATATTTCAAAGGAAACACTGGCTTTGTTTGCATGACCATTTGATCTCTGACTTTGCGAAAAAACCCCAAAACCAGACAAAAAACCCCAGCCATCCCCACGAAAACAGACAAAAAGCGACACAGTGTTTTGTCAGCATTTCTGGTGATGTTAAATGGCACATATGAAAAGTGTTAGCCACGTGCCTGGGCTATCTTTTTATTTATTCCCATAACTTAATTATGGAGGAGCTCAGTGAAGGCAAAGTCACCTTAAGGAAAGTCAATACCACTCAAAAACACTCTGTTTCACAGGGTTGCTTTTTTAATCCCTGTAACTCAATGAAATCGGTATCTTGAAAGGAAACTTTGGAACAATTCAGCTGGCTGTGCATTGGAATTAACCTCGTATTTCAATACGTGAAGGGGCAGACGGCTCTGGGTGCTGCTGCTTCAGCCTTCCTGCAAACGGCTCTGCCGCCTCCCGTTCTCGACGTTTTCCTAGTGCCTGTGCTCGGCCGTGCCACCGCTTTCTCTCTCTCTCTCTCTCCTTTTAAGTGCTTAGACAATGCTGAACACGAAATGAAATTCCATTAAAATAAGGCAGTAATTCAGGAAGGTTCCAGCCCAGCCCGTTAGTGTTTGCTGGCCATTTTAAAGACTATTTGTTATTCTCAAAGAATTTAGTGAGCCTTTTTTAAATAAATGAGGGAAAATGTTAGCCTGTTGCACGGTTCATTCCATGATAAGGCGATCCGTTACTCAGAAGTGTATGCAGATCCAAGTGTATTTTTCTTTTTCAAGGATGTCTGGGAGCTGGTGTCCTGGAAATCCTAGGGCATGGTACTGAGCAAAACGCTTCGGGTTTACCTGGCTTTGAGCAGGGGGGTGGATAGGGTGACCACAAGACACCTCTTCCACATCCACTATTTGGTGGTTCTGTGAAGTCTTGGAATTGCTGAATTACTGCAAAATGTCTGTTGCACTTTGGTATTTAAACTGGGCTAAGTTGTAGATTGGAAAAAAGAATTAAAATTGAACTGTCTTTGGCGATTTTAAGATGCCGTGTATGAAGATTTTCTTGTTGCTGGTTTTATATATACCAGGTCAAAACGCTTTCCCGTATCTTTAGCTTCACTGATGACTCAGATCTCCAGTTCCTTCAACGGCTGAGATACAGGGCAGATTAGAGGAGCAATGAAATGCAAACTCAGCTCACAACCTATGAGTTATTAAAAAAAATGTTATTTACAGCAGACCAAAGAAGTTTATATGTGACCTCTCTTACAGTGCATGCAGTAGCATCAGCTGATCATGTACTAAGTAGCTGATGGACTTGATTCCCTGATATCTGGACAGCATCAACGAGAATCAATCTTGCAACCCGAAAGGTTGTGCGTGCGTGACATGCGCTCTTCAGCGTGAGAGACCTTCTCTGGGAGTCAGCCGTGGAAGTAAGAGGGGTTGACATCATGACTTTCCATCTTCCCAGACGTGTAAATCGTGCAGCGTGTCCGTCGTCTGTGTCGGCTCTTGGTCCGTGTAAGTGGAATGAGTGGAAGAAATGACTTCAAAATACACGTGTGTCCCCTATTCTGGGTAGACAGATATTGAGCATTCTGATGAAAATTTCTGTTGACTTTGATTTGGAAGTAAATGAATGGAAGTTGACGAACTCTACATCTAAATCTCTTCCATTTACCATTTCTTCCTGGGAGGCATGTTTACAAGCCAGCCTGTAAAGCAGGGGCTCCTTCCTGGCATGCACGCTGCCAGGGCTTGTGTAAGCCTGGCCAAAGTAAAGTAAAAAGGCCCCCAAAACCCTAATAGATAGGCAGTTTTCTCTCTTTTTACCCAAATGAGGTAAAGAAGATCCCAGTGGACATGGGAGTTGCTGCTGTCTCTGTGTAACCAAACATCCCTGCTAGGGTGGTGGCACAGAGGATGGTAAATTTGGGCAGCACGTGTTTTTCAAGGTAACCAGGCAAATTCTGCAGGTCTCAGTGCTAACAGGAGCTCATGCCATGTGATAATCCTTGGTTTGTGCGTTCAGAGGCAGGAGTCAAATTCTGTACATCCTGCTCATCAGTTGAACCCGTTGTTTGCGTTAATTAATCTGGCACAGCCTGGGTCCCTAGGGGCATGAAGCTCCTGCCTGTGCACAGACTGACCCTGCCGGACATGCAGAAGTTCATCAAGGAACATCTAGCAATGTCAGGAGAGATTCCTGGTGTCAACAGGAGGAGTGTGACTCCAAAGCTTTGATGCTGTAGGACTTAGCAGGGTCCTCCTTGGATTCCTTTGCAGATATTTTGTCTGGGACCTATCTAGTGCAAAGTTAGAATCACAGAGTATCCTGAGCTGGAAGGGACCCCTAAGGACCATCGAGTCCAACTCCTGGCCCCACACAGGACCAGCCCAACCAGAGCAGATGACTGAGAGCGTTGGCCAGACGCTGCTTGAACTCAGCCCAGCTTGGGGCGGTGACCACTGCCCTGGGGAGCCTGTGCCAGGGCCCCACCACCCTCTGCGGGAAGAACCTTCTCCTGATCTCCACCCTAACCCTCCCCTGGGGCAGCTCCAGGCCGTTCCCTGGGGTTCTGTCGCTGGGCCCCAGAGGGAGGAGATCAGCGCCTGCCCCTTGGCTCCCNGAGGTGAGGCCGCCCCAGCGCCGGGCAGAGTGGGACCATCCTGTCCCTGGCCCGGCTGGCCATGCCGGGCTTGGTGCCCCCCAGGACACGGTTGCCCTTCCTGGCAGCCTGGGCACACTGTTGGCTCATGGTCAACTTGCTGTTGACCAGGACTGCCCAGTCCCTCCCAGCACGGCTGCTCTCCAGCATCTCCCCCCCCAGGCTGTCTGTCCAGCCAGGGCTCCCCCTGCCCAGGGGCAGGATCCGGCACTTGCTCCTGTTAAACCTCATGCGGTTGGTGATCGCCCAGTTCTCTCATCTGCCCACATCTCCCTGCAAAGCCTCTCCACCGTGAAGGGCACCAACAGGTCCTCCCAGTTCAGTATCGACTGCAAACAGACAGTAGCTGTTATCCATGTAGGTCTTTGGAGCTGTAACTGTTTTGCAAACATTTGCAAACATTTCCCCCATTGCCAGAGGTAGAGCTGTAAGCGTCCCAGTGATGTGGGGAGCTATTAGGGCAAGAGTCCCTAAACTGAGAGGAGGACAAAGGGGGCAACTGCTCGTGTCCTGGACAGTCGGCAGGAGTAAGGAGAGTCTTTCCCTGTAGTGGGTGGTGATTGAGAGACGGTCAGAGCACATGTGGGAAATACACCACTGGGGTCTGTGTGTACGAACTGGTGTCCAGCGGGGGTGTCGGTACCAATAATGTCTCGTTAGTAAAAAATAATGTCTCTGTGGAGAGCACGAATGAAAGTCTTGCTTTTCTTCAGCTTCAGTGGAGCCATTTGTCAGCTACAGCGCCGTTCGCTGCGGTTCCACAACTCTTGCGAGGAAAAGCTCAGTTTTAATTTTCTGCACGATCTTTGCCGGGTTGGGTTTGGTACCTGTGTGTTAACACAGCACTGCAGGCAGTGCTGCTAGTGCCCGAGTTTGGGTCTGCGGCATTTTTTACCCCGCTCTCTGACCTGAGCAGCTATTAATGTGCTTTCAACAGTTTATCAGTCTTGAGAAACTCTTTCACAAATATTGCTAGTTGTGACATTCTGAGAAGGAATGGTTAAACCTCAGATTTACCAATCTACTTCCAGTAAAGCAGTCAAATATTTCAGGATGAGCTCCTGGATGTATACTGATTGCAATGTTTTTCTTTAATTCTTCATCCTCTGGTCTGATTTGCTTTACATGTGCCCGTTCCCACCGGACACTAAGTATTTGATGGCAGCTTCATAGCAAGGAACCAGCTACTTTAGTCTGCCTTTGAAATTCTAGAAGAATCAGGAGAAAATGCCCGAAGGTCTGTGAGAGCAACTGAAGGCCTTCAAAACATTAAGTTCTCCCTGACCAGCATTCGATTGGTGGGACATGCCCAGAAATCCCACCGCGGATAGGGAGGGGACAGCGCTGCGCTTGCTTGAGCCTCGGCAGCTGTGGTGGGTGCGCGTTGTGCGGCAGGAACCTTCCCGCTCGGTTCCCTTTTCTCCTGCAGCTTCAGATTTACATCCTACTCTGTCCAGGCAAAGGAATCCGACTGCAAGGGAGGGATCCTTTAAACTGTTTAGTTTTTGATTTCCTTTGCCAGTCATAATTAAAGCATCGAGTCGTGTAGCGAGTATCTTGATTTTAATTTTTCTTCCTCTTTTTTTTTGTTTTTTTTTTTAAAGAAAGATTTACCCTGGTTTTATAGATTATTTTTTTTTATTCTTCAGGCAAGTCGTAGTTTGTTGTGTAAATTCGGTAAGATCTGCACTGCACCATTTGCGGTCGGTTTAACCCTCGGGTAGTGACAGAGCAGCTGAGATCCAAAGCCTCTTACCCCTCCCCTTCCCCTCCCTTCTCCTAACGCTGCCGTCGCCCAGGGATGGAGCACTGAAGTTGCGACTTTCCTCGTTACCTTTAACCACCGTGGCGTAGCTGCCAGGCTGCTGAGCTGCCGCCGCTTCGGGATACTTATGCGCGTATTTGCTGAAGAAGAGGAGATTCCTTCCAGCCTGTACGGCTGCCGTGGTGGTTCCGTGCTTTCCAGGAGGGCGCTAAGCGATGCGACTTGCAGCCATCAAGCGCGGTTTGTCTGGTGATTACTTACCCCAAAGGACTTGTCTGCAAGCCAGGGCTTGCTCTGCCGCGCTTTCGTTAGCAATCGCTCCGCTTACAAGAAGTCTCTGATTTGACTTGACCATTGATCTTGGCAATAAATACGCTTCCCTTTTGGGATCTCTGCTTTGCTCTCTTGAAACACCACCAAAACACCGTGGTGCTCATTATCCGGGGTTATAAAAGGTTTCTTTTGGGTGTGCTTATTTCTTACAGAGTGATGGGTATCGGGAAGACTCAGAAGGCACGAACCGGCAGTGAGAACAGACATTCACAGCCATTAAAAGATTTTATTAAAATTACAGCACTTTCAATGCAAGCAAGCCAAGAATAAAGCAAATGCAAGGTCGAGCCTCTGGCTCCGCAAAAGGGCTCTCAAGCTCTTGTGTTACCATTTTTCATCAGTCTGATTGCATCCCGCTGTGCTCCCACACGGGTAATTTTCTGGAGAGAAGGGGAAAAAAGTTTATGGTGGGCTGTTTATTTGTGTGCGGGTGTGGGTGTAGGACCGGGTGTGGGTGTAGGACCGGGTGTGGGTGTAGGACTGGGTGTGGGTGTAGGACCGGGTGTGGGGGTAGGTCCGAGTGTGGGGGTAGGTCCGAGTGTGGGTGTAGGACCGGGTGTGGGTGTAGGACTGGTGCCTGTTGTTTATGGAAGTTTGGACAAACCTCACCAAAAAAAGTTACGAGGTGGTTGGATGGTAGGACGAGGTTTCTGGAAGCTCCCTGGGCAGCCCGCAGGAGAGCTCTGTTTGGGGGGGGGACAGCGGTGAGGCTGTCAGGAGCACGACCTGAGCTGGGGATTTAGCAGAGACTCAAGTGCTGTTGTGGGTTTCCAGCTTGTCGCGATCCCCCTCGGAGAGAAAGCAACACGCTACAATCCCTTCCCGGCCGAAAAATCTTCTTAAAGTGTTATCAAAAGCTGACGGCAGAGGCAGTGAAGTCAGCAGGCATGTGTTAGTGCTTGGCGTTAGCTTGTCGTATCAGGAGGATCCAACTGATACAGGGGGTTGTGTAGGAAGGGAAAAAAAAATGCTTTATGTGGCTATAAATAAAGATGCCTGTTTGATTTCACAGCTGAGGCAGGAGGGCTTATTCTGGGTGAGAATGCCAGGGTCAAGCTCCCTGGGAAGGAGGGAATCCTGTATTTCCTGGGGGATGGAAATGTGAGCTTGAGACCCAGGCGCTGCACGGACCAAACTCCCCAGGACCCCCGAGCATTCATCTGTGTCCCAAACGTGAAGCAGGCTGGTGAAAGTCATATTAACTTGTTTGCTGATTTAAAAACCTGTGACACCGTTAGGATTCATGAAATCGTAGAATCACAGAACGGTTTGGGTTGGAGGGGACCTCAAAGCCCACCCAGTGCCAACCCCTGCCATGGGCAGGGACACCCCCACCAGCCCAGGCTGCCCCAAGCCCCATCCAACCTGGCCTTGGGCACTGCCAGGGAGCCAGGGGCAGCCACAGCTTCTCGGGGCACCCTGTGCCAGGGCCTCAGCACCCTCCCAGGGAAGGATTGCTGCCTCCCAGCTCAGCTCCAGCTCCCCTCCTGCAGCTTCAGGCCCTTCCCCTTGGCCTGGCCCCCCCTGCCCTGCAACCAGCCCCTCTCCAGCTTTCCTGCAGCCCCTGCAGGCACTGGGAGGGGCTCCAAGGGCTCCCCGCAGCCTTCTCTGCTCCAGGCTGGACAAGCCCAGCTCCCTCAGCCTGTCTCCAGAGCAGAGGGGCTCCAGCCCTCAGATCATCTCTGGGGCCTCCTCTGGCCTCGCTCCAGCAGCTCCGTGTCCTTCCTGCCCTGGGGCCCCCCGAGCTGGAGGCAGCACTGCAGGGGGGTCTCAGCAGAGCGGGGCAGAGGGGCAGAATCCCCTCCCTGGCCCTGCTGGTCCCGCTGCTGGGGATGCAGCCCGGGACACGGGGGGCTTTCTGGGCTGCCAGCGCACACAAGAAGGCTTTAACATCTTCCCCGTTCATTCTCTCCAGATCACTTTGTGCCCCAGCATCCACCAAACCCTCTGCATGGATCTTGGTGGATGCCCGTGGAGGTGCCAGGCACTCGAGGTGTTTGAGCCTTGCCCAGCTCCTGGTCATCTGTGCACCAGCACTGGTGAGGACTGGCCCTACCTGATCCAGGGCAGCCCTGGTGGGAGCACCCATCCTGATGTGCCAGGGGTGGGCATGGACAATCACCTTTGGAGAGCTTTGCAGAGGCACAGCTGTGTGTCTGGTGACCCGTCCCCGCTGGGATGCAGAGATGTTTCCCCTCTGCTGTGTCCCCGAGACACCTCAACTCAAATGCGCGGTTCTTGCAGGCTCTGATTTCTTCTTCTTCAGGGGAAGATGAAGACTCGCTGCTCGCTCTGTCTGTCGTTTGCGATGTGCTGTCATCTGCAGTGTGACTCGGAGACTGAGCACCACGGAGAGACCCCGACCTGGGCTGCCACCCAGTGTCATCCAGCCCGGGAGGGGCACTCCGAGGGTGGCGGGTGCGGGCAGGGCTTCGGCTGTGGCCGCGGTCCTCCCACCGCTGGCGCGGAGCTACGCTTTTCTGTCTGCAGTGCTGTTAAAGGTTTTACTGGGTTCAGGATGCTCAGAAAGGGGCAGTTTTTAAAGATTCAGACACAGGATTAGTTTTCCATTAGGTTAAAATATGGGCATGCATATGATGATGTCAATTATGGGTGAATCTTGTCGGGAGGATAATACACTTCAGTTATGCTGCTACACTGCGATTCCAGGGGATGTATTAACGCAGGAGGCTGACAGACACAGTTTGCATTAAAAACGAGATGCCAGGTAGAAGCAGCCAGACAGGACACGGTGACTCACGGGAACGGTGCTGGTCAGCAGGAGCGAGAGCGGCCACAGCACACCCGCCCCCCCCCGGCTGTTTGTGGGTGTCCAAAACCACGGACCTTTCACTGTAAACACCAAAATAACTGACTAATACATACTGACAACCTGGCTTGTGAAAATTAAGAAGGGAAGATTAAATATGCATGCGTGCAGGAATGGAAATGCAAAATTTCTATTAGGATCAGCCAAGGAAGATTTGTATTTTCTCGTTGAGCTCATTTCAATGTTGTTTAATTACCCCGAAGAGCTGCAGAGGAAGTACCTTGCAGAATTTGATCAATGTAATATTCTAGAGATCAGTATTTTTAAGTAAATAAAAAAAAAGCTTACAATTAGTTACAGAGTGTTAATTCCATAGTGTCACCTGGTTGGTGTGCAGGTTTTATTTTCCTTCTTGAAAATAAATGTAGTAAAAGTGCTCTGAGGTTGTTTGAATGCCTTTTACGCTATTCCTTTTCTAAATTAAAACTGTCTCTAACACATGATAATAGCTGCAGTTAGATCAGTCTGAGATGAGTACATGTCAGATGAGGTTCAAGATAATTGATGCTGTAAATATCCTTCGAGTGGAAAGCTAGACCCTATTAATGGCTTGAAAATTCACTCTGTTTGTAGGAATCTGATTTGAGCTGTAATAGAAATAGGCCTAGATTATATAAAGCGCCGAGTTTATGGCTTACGATCCCTTTTGAATTTGCTATTGCTAACTGGAATAATCACTGCCCTTCCGCCAACTGCACGTATCTGAAAACTTCCCTGGCATGTGGTTTGTCTAGTAGGAAGCTTCTCCGGATGGTGAGGTTTTGGGGCTGGTTTTGCAGCTGCTTTGAAGAGATGTAGCCTGGGTTGTCCCCTTGTAACCAGAAATGCACTCCTTCACCTGGTACACCTTCTCTGAGGAGCAAAAGGTGCAGGGGAAGGCTCAGCCCTGGGCGTCAGCGTGTGCAGGGCAACCAGAAGCACTGCAGAAGGCACCTAACCAAATCGCCCAAAGTCTTCCACTTGCATACCTACGTTATTTTGTAGTATTAGAGTAACAAAATTAATAAAACTTAGCTTCTTACAGATTTGTGTCCTTCCTCCCTGCACCTCCAGCTCCCTTCCCTCTCCCTTAGACTTGCTCTTCCCCGTAGCCTCCCTGGTAGCTCTGTGGTGATGAGTTCTGCAGAGGGCACCCGCGGGTGTCGGGGCGCTCACTGCACAGCGGCTGACCATGATGAGCTCAGGGTGCAGTGCTTCCCCCCGCTGAGCTGAGCCTTGCTCCAGTGCCTGCTTCTTCGCACTTGCATACACTGATTTTATATAACGTGCTGGAGCTTAATTCTCTTCAGGATCTCAATGCCATTTTTGTTAAAAGAAGCTAAAAAGCTCAGAAGGTTTTGGGGAAGGGAAGTTTGGCAGATGGGCAGTCAAATGCAATTATCTAAGGAAGCCAATCTTAGCTGCTCGTGGGGACTCAGCTGCATTTGCATACTGTAATAATGTTGTGGTAGTCATTTTTGCTGATGACGCAAAATTGATGGGCATCATCAGTCTGGAGAGAAGCAAGATGTGGAGTCGACAACCTCCTAAGGGCCCCTTCCAAGGTAGATGGGATTTTAGCCTGTGGTCCTAAAAAGGACTGGCTGGGGAATTTCTTTCAAGTCAGCAGAAAGACTTCACTTGTCTGGGATCAGGTGTGGGCACTAAATATTCTGGGCAGGTTCATTTTGCTCTTCCTCTTTTTGCTGTAGTTTTGTTTGATTTGTCATCTTCATTTGCCTCCAAGGAGATTCTTACATGCCCTCTTTTTTCATCATCCACTCACCGTTATTTATCTCCTTTAATCCTGGCTTTCCTTTTATTTCTCTTCTCCTAAAATGTATATTTTGTATTCTATTCAAGTAAAACTGGGAAAAATTGTGGTCTTATTTAAGAGTAGAGATTGTAAGACAGTATTCAGAGCACTGGTGAGATTTCTGTACTGACTTTTTTAGTGGTGAAGAGTTTAAGACTGGAAAAGAAATGTGAATCTTAGAAAGGCAGAACATATCCGGGGTGGGGGGAAGGAAACCTCCACGTATATAGGTACGGACTGTCCGATGGATAGGTATTTTGCTGAAGTAAAATGGTTTTGTGCTCATTTTAGAACATAGGAAGTGCAGAAGAAGGCAACAAGAGAGCAGTGGAGTGTTACCAGGAGCCCCTGCGCTCCAAGGCACCGCTAGTGGCGCTCACTAGGGTCAGAATGTAGTTCTGAACAGGGATTTAAACTTTGTGAGTAGTCTCTGGGAGAATTTTACTGAAGCTGTTAACTGGAGATGGATGTGGTCTAGAACTAGGCCTTCTTAACCCAGTTTGATGTTCGTTACTTTGATAAAATTAAGTTTCTTTTCTTTAAAAAATGAAGGAGCAAGCATTAATTAGGTTTGGGATTATGCAACCAGTAATTACTTACTTATCATGTTAAAAGGTTCTATTTGTAACTATTATTCCTAGTAATGTCTCAGGCACGTCAGGTGGCCTCTTGTGTTAGTGCCTGCTTCTCCTGGCTTGATTGGTGAATCCTTTTTTCTTTTATAATACAATCTTCTGTTTCTTTATGGGTGCAGAAAAAATTAAAAAGCAAGGTTATGTGTTTAAAAGACAGGGATAATAACAAGGCAGTTCCCGCAGAATTTCCCCTCCAGCAGTTGTATGTATTGGGGTAAGAATTCGTGTTGCTCAAAGACTGTCCAGCTCCTGAATGCTGTGTGTCACAATCCACAGCTAGATAGACTAATTTGGCAGAGGATCCAACCGACCTCAGAGTACTCTGGGTAGTTGGGGGTGGCTGAACTTAACTCCTGGATGAGGTCCACTTAGGTGTTTTATCATGACCAGGTATTCGTGTTCTTGGGAGCAGAATTAAGACTGAAAATGGAGTCAAGTGCCAAACCACTTAATTTGGCCCACAACAAGCGTGCAACAGAAGGGAGGAGAAGAAAGAGGGAGAAGAGTGGAAGAGAGAGAGGGAGAGAAAGAAAGAGATTGCAATAGCTACCACCACAGATCTGCAGCATCCCGTCAGTCCGCTGTCTTCAGGTCTGGTTGGGAAATGTTCTTCTTGGTCTTCGCTGGTCTTGCCTTTTTATAGTGTTGTCTCATTGCATAATCAATAAGTTCTTGGCATAACCATACCTTCCGCCCAGTGGTGGGGCGCATGCCCAGTACCATCTCCAGAAGGTCCTTGAAAGTTCTAGAGGGTCAGAGTCCCCCCATACTTTTTCCTTCAATTGATCCTGGGCCTGGGCGTGTGCACAGAGGACTTGGGCTGCGTGTTTCGAGATAAACAGGATGTGTGTCTGTTCCTGCCAGGTGGAACTCACTTGGTTGCTGTGGGGTGAGGTTTTGTGGTGAAAGAGAGAGAGGAAAGAGTGGGTGCAGTTCTGTCGGCAGCGTTAAGGCATATCTCTAATCCCTTACGTGGTGTCTGGCGGGGCACCAACGTCTGCTGACACTCCACTGTAGTCTAATGCAAGTGGAATGAAAAGATAGCTTAAATAACTTGATTTCTTGATTCAAGTGTACTTGATTTAATGACAACCATCTGGAATTCTTTAATCAACTCTAATTACATTTTTTCGTAAAATTTAATATTAGAATTGACCACAACATCAGTCTAGTTTGACCTCCTCTACTTACAGCCCTACCTGGGTTTTTCTTTTTCTTTGCAGCTGTTCTTGTACTGAATGTAAAAAATTGTATTTCAATAAGAAGCATCTGGTCTTGGTTTGAGGAGGTGAGGAATCCTCTGTACGCCCAGGCAGTCTGTTCCTCCTTTCAGTTGCTTTATCTTCAAAAAAACCAGCCTGATTCTTTCCCATACTCAATTGGGCTTCCTTCGGTTTCCAGCTATTGTTGCTTGTTGTATATATTACCGGTAGCCAAAGGAGTTCTTTTGTGCCTGCTGTTTTCCCACCATGAGGTGCTTACATCCCGTAATAAAGTTACCGTTCAGTCTTCTTCTCTGAGAAATCAAATGTGTCTCGCTCTTTACTTCTTCTACTGCAAGCCGAAGTCGCGAGTGCTTTCTCTAGTGCATAAATACTTCGCTGTTGCTCTGTTCTTTGCCCTTTAATTTCTTAATGTTGCTTGACAGTGGCTGACACCAGGTTGGGATCCTGTACTCAGGTCACCAGTTCTAGCTATGAAAGCAAACGATGTCCTCGCTCTGCAGGCAGTGATCCCCGCAGTCCCGTCTCTTCAGGGCCGTGCTGAGAGGTCTTTGCTGATGTCTCAGGCCGTGCCAGGGTAGAGCCTTGCCTTTAGTTTCCATCATGAGTTTATACATGTGCATCACTCCGTGTGAGTGTCCAACTCTTCGTTATTTGGAAAATCCACTGGTCTTGATTCACATCTGCACGCGCATGTGGAAGTTCAGAATTGGAGGAAGTGTTGCTGTTTGTGCTGTAAATGCAAAATCCTCAGCACCGGCGTATCTGCCGTCCAGGGACTGCAATGCTGATTTAGTCTCATAAATAATGAGAATTGGCAAAGTTTGGTGTCCCTGCATAAAGAAAACTGTCACTGCCCTCTTGCAGGGTGTCACGCCCTGTGCCATCCTCCCCATGTCATTAAGTCATGTCACCTACCTGGACTTGCGCAAGGCATTTGACACTGTCCTGCATGACATCCTTGTCTCTAAATTGGAGAGACGTGGATTTGACAGATGGAACCCTCGGTGGATAAGGAACTGGCTGGATGGCTGCATTCAAAGACTTGTGGTCAACGGCTCCATGTCCAAGTGGACATCAGTGACTAGTGGTGTTCCTCAGGTGTTGGTCCTGGGACGACACTGTTCAACATCTTTGTCAGTGACATGGACAGTAGGATTGAGTGCACCCTCAGCAAGTTTGCCGATGACACCAAGCTGTGCAGTGGGTCGACACACTGGAAGGAAGGGATGCCATCAAGAGGGACCTGGACAGGCTGGAGAGGGAGTCCTGTGTGAACCGCATGGGATTCAACAAGGCCAAGTGCAAGGTCCTACATGTGGGTTGGTGCAATCCCAAGCACAACTACAGGCTGGGCAGAGAATGGATGGAGAGCAGCCCTGAGGAGAAGGATTTGGAGGTGCTGGGTGATGAAAAGCTCAACCTGACCCGGCAATGTGCACTAGCAGCCCAGAAAGCCACCCGTGTCCTGGGCTGCATCCCCAGCAGCGGGACCAGCAGGGCCAGGGAGGGGATTCTGCCCCTCTGCCCCACTCTGCTGAGACCCCCCTGCAGTGCTGCCTCCAGCTCGGGGGGCCCCAGGGCAGGAAGGACACGGAGCTGCTGGAGCGAGTCCAGAGGAGGCCCCAGGGATGATCTGATGGCTGGAGCCCCTCTCCTCTGGAGACAGGCTGAGGGAGCTGGGCTTGTCCAGCCTGGAGCAGAGAAGGCTGCGGGGAGCCCTTGGAGCCCCTGGCAGTGCCTGCAGGGGCTGCAGGAAAGCTGGAGAGGGGCTGGTTGCAGGGCAGGGGGGGCCAGGCCAAGGGGAAGGGCCTGAAGCTGCAGGAGGGGAGCTGGAGCTGAGCTGGGAGGGAGCAATCCTTCCCTGGGAGGGTGCTGAGGCCCTGGCACAGGGTGCCCCGAGAAGCTGTGGCTGCCCCTGGCTCCCTGGCAGTGCCCAAGGCCAGGTTGGATGGGGCTTTGGGCAGCCTGGGCTGGTTGGGGGTGTCCCTGCCCAAGGCAGGGGGTTGGAACTAGATGGGCTTTGAGATCTCTTCCCACCCAAATCAGCCTGTGATTCTATGATTCTAAGATGTTCTGGGATGAACTGTTCATCCCAGTGGGTGCAGTTTATTTGGTTTCCATCAGGTGTATTTATAACCTCATCAAAAGAATAAAGAAAATGTTTGTGCCATAAAACTACATCACTGAATGTTCATTACATTTCTCCTCTTGGACTCCAACCCTCGGTAAAGCGTGGCAGGCAGAAATGGTTTTGAGCTGTGCCAGGTGTTGTTGACTACTAAGGTCGTTCTGTTTGTCCTTTTGTGTTTGAGCATGTTAGCAGCCTTCTTGCATGTGTTTGATCTTCCCAAAATGGTATTGGAAATCAATATAAGCTCATCAGGGACCTCCCAGGGTCACACTCTTAGTCTTGTGGGAGCAAGCAAGAAATTCCTGCTTTCTTATAGGATCTGGCCTTGTAAATGATGCTTGCTTTCTCCTCTGGTACCTGTACTGCACATGCAGTACAGCACTGCAGATGCATAATAAATCTCTTTTAAAGGCTTATAGAGGGGAAAACATCTCACGTGGATCTCTGGATAACTCAGCTCCCGTTTCCAGCTTGTTTGGAGCCCTTGGGACTCCCCACTGTACGCGCTAACGGATGGCGCGCAAGCCAGCTCGTTATCCTTTCCGCAGGTACGCCAGGGGTGGGTGTTGGTTGAATTTTTGTGTCTTTTCTGAATCACCTGTAACTGCTTTGTATCATACAGTACCACGAAGCACTGCAAAGCCGTGCAATTACTGATAGCTTGTGCCGGGTCACGGAGGCTGTAGTGAGGGAAATAGCATGAAAAACGTTGTGCTTTCATATTTAAGAATAATTTGGGAGTTAGGCAGGCTAAATATATGCGTCACTGCTGTCTCCTCGCTGGGTGTCTTGATGAAGCAGTTTCAATCAGTTCACCAGATGCATGTTTTATTATTATCCTGACTTCCAAGCATCGCTTGCCTTGAACGTCTGAAGACAAAGGCAGCTAATTAACAAATGAAATCAGCAAGCTGTGTAGTCCCAGCAGCTGAAAAAAAGAGATGATATAGCAAATATAGCCTGTGCTCCTGTTTGTATGCGTGAAACTGCCGTGGAGCTCAGATGGAGGTTGGGGGTGATGGTTGGTGTTTCCTACCTCCAGTGCTTTGCAGCCCAGCACGGAGAGGGTATCAACAGCCTCTGCCGCACTTCCGTGCACCTCTGTTTGAGAGCTTCTGACCGTCGTGGTCCAGCTCGTGGTGCCTTTCGATTAGACCCATTTTGAACAGCTTACGCTGGGTTTGCTGTTTGAGAGCTTTGGGATGTGCGAAGGGAATTCTTCCAAGGCAGCGGTTAGTGTGCCTGTACCATGTGGGCTTTGGAAACTGTTTGGTTCAATTCAAAGATTAAAGACTGAAAAATTGAACCTAATGGTGGCACAAACCTCTGTGGAAAACATACTTCTGTAATTATTTTTGTTTTGATTAATAGACTTTAACTACATAGCAACACCCATGACTTCAGTTTAATTTAAAGAATGATTAGTCAGTTAACTCTTCATAATTTGATCAACACAAAATGAAAATTTTAGTGGGTTTTTTCACTTGCAAAGCGCTTCAAAAATTCATCTTGTTGAGCTTCCTAACGCTAAATCTTTCTCCGGTGCAGTAAGGTCTCCCTGTCTGTTCAGTGATGTCCCCCCTTTCCTCTTCCCAGGTTAGTTGCTGTGCGACACCCGCAGTCCGTAGCTTCCCTCCCAGGCTGCCGAGTCCCTCCTGGTCCCGCGCTTTTAGGGAACAAACACCCACAGACACTCACCCGTATGCACAGAGCTTTAGATAGGTTGGGTTTTGTTTGTGGGTTTTTTTTTTTTAAAGTCTGTTTGGAAATTGGAATGTCAATTAGTAACAAGGCAATTAGACACTGAAACTGGAGTTCTGGAGAGCTTTCACACGTGGGCATCCCTGCCACCGAGATCAGGTGACTTTAAAATAGCCTGTCTAAAGGCAGTGAATTTGGCAGTTGCATGCCTCTGTTGTAATCACTCCGCAGAACACCTTGGCAGTGTTATAAAAAAGCGTATTTTGTGTTATGTTTGCAGCCCTCCCGCTGCCGGAACAAAACACGGCCTTACATAAGAATCCACTAAAACATTTGTCTAACGCTGCCCAACGGCGGGGCGGGCAGTTGGGTGCGCAACGAAACAGCACAACAATTGCAAGCATTGTTTGGTCTCCTCTTAGTGCTGCTTCTTTTGCTTTGATGCAGCTGTCGAGATTTTTCCAGCACTGCCGATGGAAAAATCAGTCCAGTTCTGCACTGCAAATTTTCTATTAATTGACCATTATGAAATCCTTTGGCAGAGGGTTTGCCGCGTTTGCGTTCCAGACTTAAATTTCCTTGAGGTTTCCTTACTCTCTGCTCAAAATCCAGCCGCTGTCATAGTACAGCGCCATGCAGAAAGAGGGTGCTTGCTTCTCTCTTTCGTAGAGGAGCGCCCCCCCCATGTCGGGGAGTTAGCGCACATCCAGCGTGGAGCCATTGCAGGAGCGTGGATAGCGCAAGCAAGTGATGGCATCATAACTCATGGTATCATGGCATAATTTAGGTTGGACTTCTTGTCCAACCCCTAGCTCCAGTCAGGGCCAACTTTGTGGTTAGGTCAGGTTGCTCAGGACCGTGTCCAGTCAACCTTTGAATGTCTCTGTGGACAGTGTCTGGTTGCAGGGGAATTCAGTTTTGCTTATAACCAGGAGGAATTTCTTTTGGTGCAATTTATAGCTATTGGCTCACAGTCTTTTACTCTGCAGCTCTACAAAGAGTTTGCCTCCATCTTCTCTAGAACTTCCTGGTAGTCAGTCAAGGATAGAAATTAGATCTCCCCTTCATCTTATCTTCTCCAGCCAAACCCAACTCCCCCAGCCTCTGCTTGTATGGCACTTGCTCCAGCCCTCCGATCATCTTGGTGGTCTCCTCTGCACTTGCTCTAGTATGTTCATGTCTTGAGCTGAACAGGGTGCTCAGGATGTTTCCTCACAGGTAGAAGGTAGAGGGGAAGGATCATTTCCCTGGACCTGCCGTCTGTGTGCACTTTTGCTGGTGCAGCCTGGGATGTGGTTGGCCACCTCCTGTCCATCTTGTCCACCAGAACCTCCAAAGCTTCTTCTGCCAAGCTGTCTTCTGGTCAGTCAGCCTCAGCCTGGCAGGCTTCACAGTTGTCTTAGGTCCTGTTTTTAGGCTTTAAGTGATTTAGTGTGTCTAGTCTTGAGTAACATCATCAAAATGAAGGTAAGTCAAGACTTGGACCTCTGTGTGTTTCACCCAAGAGGATGCGTCTTCACCCTAGGGTGAGAGATTCGAGGAGCGGTCCCCTGACTCAGTGCTGGCGCTCTTGGCTGCCAGTCATCCTTGTTTGTGGTCCAAGGACGTGTTTTAATAAGCAGAGTCTGGAAAGCATTCATGTGTGAAATGTTCTGTTGTTCATCAAAATACAGGGAACAGGTGTTTTGGCCTAGAAATTGAAGGAAGCTAATTTCCTTCTTTTTATTTTCTATTGCATAAGTAGAAGACACAGCGTTTCAGCAATCTCATCCCTTTTCAAATGCTACCGTGATTTAAAATAACCTTTAAAACAAAAACGAAATCTCATTAGAAAATGCCATCCTAATTTGGAGAAACAGTTTAATAATTTGTTTCTGCGATATTAAATTAAATGTTTTGTAGAGTAGAATGAAGGTAACATTTACTTAAAATCCGTACGCTATTACAAGATATTATTGCTTGAATTATTCCAAATTTTGGAACCTGTTTTGTTTCTAATTAATCAAGAGACTCTCAAGCTTTATTCTTATTATGCAAATCAAAATGTGAGCATCTAAAGAATAATTTTTAAGTGCAAACTGCTTTTTATTGTGGACGTTTGGAAATGCTAATCTATTCAGATTGTTAACGATGGGCTTCCTTTAATAATCCCATGTGCCTCTGCCTCACCTCTTGGTTTTAAAAACTGTCAAGCCCCCAAAGGTTGTAAGAACTGCTGTGCTGATGGTCCATCTCACACAGTGCACTGCGGGTGTTACCGTGGTCTTTGAGTGGTACTTGGGAAAAGGACATGGGAGCAAAATGCGTGGGATGCTTCCCTAAATCCAACCGTTCCTGTTTTCAAACCCTTTGCAAAGGGACTGAAGTGTGGAGGTGCCTTCGAGCGTGATGGCATTCCCTTTGACGCCGGTGGTCATGCTAAGGCCTGAGCGCCACGTTCTGCATTTCACTGAACCAAAAATAAATCTGATTCCATGACATTTGGAGAGTTACACCAGACTTTGCAAAAATAGGGTTAAATGTGTGGATGAGTAATTAATTAAGAACTACTTAAAGCATTGTTTATATCTTTAGAATCATAGAATGGAATCATAGAATCATTAAGGTTGGGAGAGACCTCCAGGATCACCTAGTCCCCCCCCCACCTATTCCCCACTAACCCATGTCCCTAAGTACCACATCCAACCTGTCCTTAAAGACTCCCAGGGACGGCGACTCCACCACCTCCCTGGGCAACCCGTTCCAATGCCCGACCACCCTTTCAGAGAAGAATTTTCTCCTCATCTCCAACCTGAACCTCCCCTGGTGCAACTTGCAGCCATTTCCCCTTGTCCTGTCACTGGTTATCTGCGAGAAGAGGCCAACGCCCAGCTCGCCACAACTCCCTTTCAGGTAGTTGTAGAGGGCAATAAGGTCTCCCCTGAGCCTCCTCTTCTCCAGACTAAACAAGCCCAGTTCCTTCAGCCACTCCGCATAAGACCTGTGCTCCAGACCCTTCACCAGTTTCGTTGCCCTTCTCTGGACACGCTCCAGGGCCTCAATGCCTTTCTTGTGGTGAGGGACCCAAAACTGGACACAGTACTCAAGGTGCAGCTAATGTGACACCCATCTATAAGAAGGGCCTTAAGGAGGATCTGGGGAAATACAAGCCTGTCAGCCTGAACTTGGTGCCAGGGAAGGTCATGGAACAAGTCATCTTGAGGGCAATCACACAGCATGTACATGACAATCAGAGAATCAGGCCCAGCCAGCATGGGTTTGTGAAAGGCAAGTCCTGCCTGACCAACCTCATCTCCTTCTATGACCAGGTGACCCGCCTGGTGGATGAGGGAAAGGCTGTTGACATGGTCTACCTAGACTTCTACCTACAGCTCACTGGAGAATTGCTGACCACGTTGCCTGGAGGTTGAGTGGTTTTAACAAGTACATGGTATAGATGGCCATGGCTTTTTGCTTTTTTTTTTCTTTCCTTCTGTCTTCATCCTAATTGCACCTTCAGGGAACGCTCACCACAAACAACAGTAGCGCCCAGCAAACAGGAATCTACTTGTTCCTGATGGAATAAACCCTGAATTAATTACTTAGGGGTACTCACCTTCCAAGAGCTATCGTTATTTCTTCCCTGTATGAGTAAATTCTGTTGTGGGGATCTAATTTTCTTTGAGCTGATGCAGTGGGAGTAATTACATGATATCTGTATTTTAATCAAGCAAAGTGTGTTCTAAAGCCTGCGGTGAATTTACCTGCTTGAAGTTAAACGTGTGTAACTGAAAGAAGGGAATATGCATTAAATTACTGCATTAAATTGTTGCTTTGAAGGAAGAGAGATGCATGCACATGATCTATGTTCTAGTGGATCTTACCATTAAGATGCAAATTAGTCTATTTATTTCCAAAACTTTATAAACTATTTTGTCTAAGCGACATTTAAATTAAAATCATACATAAAAAGCAAGTAGTAAAGATGAAAACCAGATGAATCCGGAGTATTAGTGGAAACGTAACAGAAATACGGTTGACGTTATCATGTATGATATATATATTGTTCCATCCAAAAGCCTGAGCTGTAAATGAAGATCCAGTTGTGCTGGGTGCTGTGCAGATGAAAACAAACTCTCAAACTGGATTCTCAAAGAGAAGTCCTGAGGGGCACATCTGTGGCTTTTAGAGCAGTATCACCTCTGTTTTGCCGTGGACTCGTACAGAAGGCGATGCGCGCTCGTCCCGTGATAGAACCACGGTGGAGTCAGCTGAAGCCTGACTTTATCTCCGTTGTTCGTTCTCTCTTTCCAGATTTGGATGATCCAATAGTAACAGTCCACCAGAGCATCGGGGAAGCAAAGGAGCAGTTTTACTATGAGAGAACGGTGTTTCTCAGGTGCGTTGCCAACTCCAATCCGCCTGTTCGGTACAGCTGGCGACGCGGCCAAGAGGTGTTGCTGCAAGGGTCTGATAAAGGGGTGGAGATCTACGAGCCCTTCTTTACCCAGGTAGGGATGAAAGTACAGTATTTTTTCCTTCTTTAGGCTACTTGCACCAGATTCTTTGTGACTGGACCTGTCTGCATACCCGTGCTGGGTTTGTGACATGGACAAGTGGGCATGCCCTCCAGATAACAACACCCCAGCATAAATCGTAGAACCATGGACTGGTGTGGGTGGGAAGGGACCTCAAAGCCCATCTAGTTCCCACCCCCTGCCATGGGCAGGGACACCCCCCACCAGCCCAGGCTGCCCAAAGCCCCATCCAACCTGGCCTTGGGCACTGCCAGGGAGCCAGGGGCAGCCACAGCTTCTCGGGGCACCCTGTGCCAGGGCCTCAGCACCCTCCCAGGGAAGGATTGCTGCCTCCCAGCTCAGCTCCAGCTCCCCTCTTTTACCTTAAACCCATCCCCCCTTGGCCTGTCACTGCGCTCCCTGATAAACATCTGATAACGTATGCACCCATATGTTATTATAAGACTTCATAATATAAAATATGTCTTTTAATTTTTGGTAAAATTACGAAACAGGAAGTTTTGGGAGGATGCACAGTGAGTGCTATCTGCAGGAGCCCCTTTGAAGTCATTTTGCTTGGGCGCCGCAAGCCCCAACCTCTGATTTGACTGCTGTTTCCTAATCTTTTCCAATACAATGCAAAGTGATTCGGCACAGAAGTTACAGCCTAAAAAGCTTTTTGAGAAGGCTAAACTCTGTGGCAGCTCCCTGTGTTGGGTTTTTTTAGGTTTTTTTTTTTTATTTTATTCTGCCTTTCATTTCACTGAATATAAGTTTTTGTTCCAGAATTACACACTTAAAAGATGAGGTGGCAAAAAATGGAAAGAAGTGCTTTTTTAAGTCTTCCTACTCCCGCTCACAGCCACAAAGGCAGACTGGGCCATCAAACAAGTCTGTCAGATTAGATCAGATTAATTTATTGTTAGCACATTTGCAGTCTCGGAATAAAAAGGTGCCATATCCTATTGTCTGTGGACAAAAGTGTGTGACGGTGTTTGCAAGAAAAAAAAGAAAAGAAAGTAGGAGAAAAAATTGTTTTGGAAAATCTCAAGCAACAACGAGTAAAGACAGAGGTGAAAAGTGCCGGGTAATTTGGTCTTCATAGCAGAAAGCAACCTGCAACTTTCATAAATAATTTTCAGCTAATGATTTGAGAGCACCTTCATTTTTTCTTTTTATTGTACTTGACAGCTTTATATTGCTACAATGGCTTGGTATTTTGCTGAGAAACGTGCAGCCTGGAACCTTGCGGAGATGAGATTTAGATTACATAGTCAAGTTATTGTTCTCCTAAATGTGATGAGATTATTATTAATTTAACACGTAGAGACCCGGTTTAGCAAATCTCTGGCTTGTTTCCTTGGACTCAAGGGTGTAAAGTGGAGTTTTTTAATGTTTTAATTAAAAAGTGAGGGACTCCCTTGACATGGGGCTTTTTGTTTTGTATTTCAGTGTGGAACTGCTGATGATTACCTTTCCCATTCCCTAATAAGAACACACCTAATAAAATCTGTCACATGGAATTAGATTAAATTTGAAAAGAAATAAAAAAATTCTAAGTTATTAGGAGCATTCTTCCTAGAACCTGTGTCTGGGCCGAATTAATGAATAAATCAGATTGTCATGTCGATAGCTGAAAGCTTATCCATAACCTTCTTTAGATTTATTGGAGGGCAGGTTGAATTAGTCTATCTTGTCTGCGTGCCTACAAGATCCGATATATGTTTATAAGAGGAAAAGATGTAATTAAAGGTTCAGGAGTCATAAACATCTAGTGCACATCTCTGCATAATTGGTTCTGCGCGTGCTGGGGTAACAAACAGAGCTGATGAGAAGGGGGATAGCGGGGATTTGGTGTCAGAGCATCAAGAGATACGAGTGTGACGTGGCGTTTTTTGGTGGTTGCTCTGAGGGTGGATTATCCATCTGAAAATCAAATCAAATATAAAGGGGAAGAACTATTAACACAATTAAATTTTCTAAGACGTTGTACCCAAAAAAGGCTAGTTTTGTTTTCTGGTGGTTTTCTAGTTTTATTAAGCCACAGAAGGCACCTGAAAAACTGGGCATGTACAGATGAATTGTTGAGCTTTGAACAGGGTTTTTTTGGTGAAGTGGGTAATGTCAGCTACTTATTTTGGCTGCCAGGGGGGGAAAATGAACAAACATGCACATTCGGATTTGTGGGAGTGTTGGAAAAACTGAACTTTTCCAACCCAAAATCTTGATGCAGAATTTTTTCCTAAGAGTTTGCATCATCCTCATTGCACATTGTAATTGCACAGCCTGAGTACAAGATTAAATTTGCTGTATTTACAATAATTATGCAATTAGACATAATTAGACTAATTATCCAAACCAGTGAAGAAAATATATACGTTTTTGTAAATCTCTGCGATCTGGGGACATGATCCAGAATACTGCTGCGAGTTCAGCCCGCAAGTTCAGCTTGGAGTCCACAGCTACGGGGTGAATGGACGGGATGCACCGCCCCGTGTTCCCAGAACTCGGTGGCTTTGGTAGCTCTGTTCTAGCTAACCTGGGTCAAGCCCTTCTCTAGCCCGGACGAACCTCTTAAAGGAGGATCTTTATCTTTAGGAACAGCCTTTTGAGGACTTGGCCTTGCAAACACTAAATCAGCATGTGCTTGATATTAACCACATAATTTCTGTGGGACTGATGGCACGTACAAAGCACTTCAGTTCCAATACTCCAAACACCTACCAAGCTTGATTTCAGCGACTGTTTCCTGTCTTGTCTGGCTTGCTCTTCTCTTTTGTTGTTTTCTCCTAGTTCTGTACATTTATTTTTCACGAACTATCATATTTTTCCTTACATAGGCCTGGGCAGCTTGAGCACATGGTATTGTTAAAAAAAAAAAAAGGCAAATCGTAGAATCATAGAATGGTTTGGGTGGGAAGGGACCTCACAGCCCATCTAGTTCCAACCCCCTGCCTTGGGCAGGGACACCCCCCACCAGCCCAGGCTGCCCAAAGCCCCATCCAACCTGACCTTGGGCACTGCCAGGGAGCCAGGGGCAGCCACAGCTTCTCGGGGCACCCTGTGCCAGGGCCTCAGCACCCTCCCAGGGAAGGATTGCTGCCTCCCAGCTCAGCTCCAGCTCCCCTCCTGCAGCTTCAGGCCCTTTCCCTTGGCCTGGCCCCCCCTGCCCTGCAACCAGCCCCTCTCCAGCTTTCCTGCAGCCCCTGCAGGCACTGCCAGGGGCTCCAAGGGCTCCCCGCAGCCTTCTCTGCTCCAGGCTGGACAAGCCCAGCTCCCTCAGCCTGGCTCCAGAGCAGAGGGGCTCCAGCCCTCGCAGCATCTCCGGGGCCTCCTCTGGACTTGCTATTGAGCAATATATTGCTGGAGCTGTGGTAATATTAACAGGACACGTGATGATGAACATTTTCCCAAGTTTACCCTTTGGATGCTGTAGCCCACTCAGTGTCTGCCTCCCTGGGCTGGGGCTCTGCCTTAGCCCTGTCTCGGGATAACACATTTTTAGCTTATTGCTATAAACGCAAAGACTTGAAGGCGGAGATGGAAGGCCCTAGGAAGTTCAGTATTTTGATGCTGGAGTGACTGATGTGCAGGTACTGATACGTGGAGATTTGTCTGGTGTTTTGGCAGCCCTCCGCGCTGCTCATCCCCACCCTGGCACCCCGATGTGCTTTGCCGTGCCCCCCGTGCTTTCTTCCTCCCTACTCGGTCCCATAACATCTCTGTGTGCTCAGGGGGTTTGTCTCCAACGCCCCTTTCAGCCTTCTGTTGCTCTTGTTGCTAACAGTGCCCTTAGGTTTTACAGACATATTCCAGCAACTTGCTTCTTCACCTGACTTTGTGTTTCGGCGGTGCCCATTTCACATAGCACTGCAGTGGAAATCTCATGTTTTCCGTTCTGTTCGTGATGGTGTCTGAAGGAAGTTCTTCATTACATACCCCGTTCAGGTCCCTGCTCCGTCATTTACGCTGCTGGCTAAAAATAAAATCCATCAGCAGCTCATTTTCAAAGGAAAACAGCAGGATTTCTGTACCTTGTGATTTTTTTCATCATGTAGATTGTACCTTAAGAAATATTATACTGAATAATGCGGCAACTTGAAAGACTATGTCAAACCCATTTCTCCCTCTGTGCTTTCTTTTCTTTTGCCTTTAATATATAAGTGAGGCTACAGTTTTAGGTTAGGCCAGCTGCCAGAATTTCAGGTAATTAAATAAAATATGTTTTCTGGACCATTTCAACATCCGCTTCGAATTAGCCACCTCTGCATCTTCCTCGTGCCAGTCTCAGGGTTTCCAGCATCCACACTCTTCCTCAGCCTCAGTCCCTTCCTGACGCTCTCTCTCGCACACGCAGGGAGAAACAAAGATCCTGAAGCTGAAGAACCTCCGACCTCAGGACTACGCGAATTACAGCTGCATCGCCTCGGTGAGGAATGTCTGCAGCATCCCTGACAAGATGGTATCCTTCCGACTCTCCAATAAAACAGGTGGGCATCCCCCCGCACCCCTCCGCGGTCATTTGGTGTCCCCGTGGTCTTTTCGGTGGTGGCCTCTTGCTTAACACGTGCGTGACCTCCTGCAGCAGCGCGGGGGTAGGAGCTGTTCAGCAGTCAGGTGTAGAAGCTGTTGCTTTTCAGGTATTTGGTTTTTTATTTTTCTCACCAAAGTTGGGATTTGAAGGCGAGTTTTGATTTACTGCTATTTATCGCTCTCTGGATTTTATATCAGGGTTTACACTTTCCCCTGGTGTCAGGGAGGTTCATGGTTGTGGGTGGACTTAGAGAAGATACTGCAGCAAGGTAAGAGGAAAGGGCAGCTCAGTCAAGGCTGGGCATAGAGTAGAAACAAGTGCTCAAATACTTCTCTGAATCCTTTGTTGAAAGCTCATTCTTTTTGGTCACCAACATATTTTAGAAAAATTCCACCTTTTTGTACTTTTACATTGATGTAAACAATTGATTTTGTATGATTGATTTGATCTATTCTTACATCGATTTAAACATTGATTTCTTACATTGATTTAAACAAAAGTGTGTTCTTTCAGATTTAATTGGTCCAAATGAAAATAGTCAAGCAGTTGAGGTGAAATACTTTGCAGGAGGATGACTAGGTGTTTATCTGTGTCCGACCGCGCTGTCTCCACGTTGTGGCATTTCTCTTGCCTTGCTCTTGTCTTTGGACTTGTCTCTGGCCAAGCAGTCAGTCAGTTAGAATCAAAGAGTCACAGAGTCTTTAAGATTGGAAAAAGTCCTCTAAGATCACCAAGTTCAACAGCCACCCCCCCCCCCCCTCCCTGGGCAGCCTGTCCCAAGGCCTGACCACTCTTTCCGAGAAGAAATTTCTCCTCATCTCCAACCTGAACCTCCCCTACAGCAGTGTGAGGCCGTTTCCTCTTGTCCCATCCCTTGGTGCTGGGGAGCAGAGACCAACCCCCCCTGCCCACCCCTCCTGTCAGGGAGCTGCAGAGAGCCATCAGGTCTGCCCTCAGCCTCCTCTTCTCCAGACTGACCCCCCCAGTTCCCTCAGCCGCCCCCATCAGACTGGTGCTCCAGCCCCTTCCCCACCCCCTGCCCTTCTCTGGACACGCTCCAGCCCCTCCATGTCCTTCTGGTGCTGAGGGGCCCAGAACTGACCCCAGCCCTCGAGGTGCGGCCTCCGCAGAGCCCAGTGCAGGGGGACGGTCACTGCCATGCTCCTGCTGGCCTCTCGATGAGCCCCGCCAACTCATGTACAAGAATCCGTTTCTCTCTCTGAGACAGCCAGACTCCATCAGTCACCAGCGAGCCCGGTGCCGTGTAAACCTCTCCATTGTGTGTCTCCTCCTCTTTGTAGCTGTATCACTGCTATCTGTCTCAGGAGCATCTTGCCAGTGGTTGCTCACAACAAGTGCAGTGGGAACGCTGGTGCCCAGAAAGATGAAAATTACAGATTTTAGTTCTCCTAAAGGCTCCGTGTTCAGGATCCACAGAGGATGTGTCTGTAGTGGTTTATAAACCTGATGCCAAAGAGCAAAGTCTTCCGCTTAGATTCCTAAATAATTAGAAATTTCCAGAAGTGTTTTCTGGAGAACAGTTGTGCAGCAAACCCTGTAACATCTGAAGGCCTCGGGTTAGGTGACGCTGGATTATGCCCTAATAGCCTGTGCCTTGGGGCACTGGGGACAGGTAGCACGTGGACAAAACAGTCGAGGCATGAACATGCAGAGTGCGTCAAAGATGAACTATGAATTTTATTTGCACTTGTGCATTTCACATTATTTCTGTCCTCCAGGCTTTATTCCAAGGAATTGCCTTCAGCTTTTTCTGCATTTCTGATTTGACAGCAGGGGCTTTAAAGCTGTGGTGTGCACCATCCCTGTACCCAACCCGCTGCAAAGCAAATGCACAGCTCAGCTTCGAAGCTGCCACTGGCAGTAGGGGAATTACAGTCGGTTCTGAAGGTATCTGGCAAAATGATTTGGAAGGCCTTAATTTACTCTCTTACTAATTTTGCCGGGGGAAAAGAAAATAAATCATAATATGAGGTTTATCGTTCATTAGTTGCTCTGATTTCATACCGGAAGAGGCATGAAATCCTGTCTGCCATGGAGAGGTGTAGCTGACAGGTGGGAGCAGCTTTCCTCTCACCACCGGTAATAACTCATCCAACTTCTTTCATGAGAAGAGAGGATGAGGGTTGTTACTGCTCCCATTTGTCAGAGCGATAATTTTGCTGTTGGAGCCTGAACAGTCTTTGTCCATGTTGAACCTCATCTGCAATAGAAGTCTGTTTATGTTACGGTACATAACGGAAAACATCCAATAGCATAACTGTTCCGAGCTGAGGACAGGTGATCATGATCTAATTTTGCAAAAGGGTTAATTATTCCCAAGTTAGAAATGTCACATACATTTTGGATAAGAGAGTTGTGCTAAATTGACAGGAATTGCTCTTCTGGAGGAATTTCCAAAGTAAACAAGCCTGAAAACTTACATAGATTCACATTTTCTCATGAAGAACTTGGTGGCAACCATCATCAGGAGCGAGATTAAATATGTCTAGTAATTACTGCAACGTTATCATTAAAGATGATGACTGGTGTGTTGATGACTTTGGGACAAAACTTTTCTCATTTGGTTTGACTTCATCTGATGTAGCTCTTTGGTAGAACTTCACCTGATGTAATTTCATAGAAGTTATATAAATTGTATATCCAGAGTAATCCAGGATAAATCCAAAGTAATGAAAATCGGAACCTGAACTCGATCCTCTGTTTCGGTACAGAGCAGTCCTTGCCTGTCCATCTGTTCATCATTTAAAGCTGGAGGCGGGTGATGGAGATGCCTATCCAATGGAAACGCAGGAGAGAAGAACGGCAGTGTGTGTGAGCTGGCGAACATGCATGATATTTACTGTGGTTAACGTGGTTACAAGTGACTTTAAGTTCAGCTGCAAATTACGAGATCGTAATATACAATTGCTGGCAATTTGGCTGTTCTGCATTTATCGGGTCTGTAAGCACAACTGGGGGGAGACGTTTTTGCTGAAGTTGGCTGTTAGTGAGGAGGGAGGTGCCTCAGGAGAACAGCTGGGGCTTACAGAAGCTGTGGGTTCCCATCTCGTTCCAGCAGTGATTTGGCTCACTGGGTTCAGGCTTTGTTGCGTGGTTTGTCAGGCTCCCGTTGACTGATCGGCTTGTGAGCAAAGGCGGGAAGGTTTTTCCCCGCCGTGGATGTGCACTCCAGCTTGTGCTGCTCAGGGACATCAGCTGTCCCAGCAGCCAGGATGGGGTTTGCGAGGGTTTGCAGACCATCTGTGTGCGGTGGCTCACTGTTCACCTCGGTTGATTGATGGGGTGCGGATGCGGCGGCTGGGAAGCTGCGGTGCTGCAGGGAGCACCTTGGCTGCCTGCTGGCCCAGCTTGATTGCCACCACACGCTGGTGCACAGCAGGACTTCTGCATGCTGCAACGAGCATTTGTCACATGCGATGATCGCTGGCAGATTGCGCTTGAGGAGGTGGAGCTCAGCAGATGTGAAAAAGCCCAGTGTAACTCTTGCTGTCTGCCTGGAGATCCGTACTGCTCTTATGGTATCCTCCTGCTGCTTCCTGCACCCAGGGCCACCAAGGTTCTCACCGACGACACTCAAGTCACCTGTTGAACCTTCTGTCCCATCCCACTCGGTGGGTGTAAGGGAGAGGTAACTTTTTAATTCTCTGTGTGGTAATCAGCAGTAACGACAATTACTCTAGAGGTTTAAACAAACCACAGATTTACTTGAAACTACAACAGGTAGAGGCTTGGCAAAGGTTATAACAACACTCAAAACTCAGTGGAATCATGAGAGATGACGACCTTGCAAAACTTGTGATGAGATTACAGAATCACAGAATCACAGAATTGTAGAGGTTGGAAGGGACCTTGAAAGATCATCTACTCCAACCCCCCCTGCCAAGGCAGGGCCACCTAGAGCACATCACTCAGGAACGTGTCCAGTTGGGTTTTGAATGTCTCCAGAGAAGGAGACTCCACAACCTCTCTGGGCAGCCTATTCCAGTGCTCTGTCACCCTCACGGTGAAAAAGTTTTTCCTTATGTTAACCCGGAACCTCCTGTGCTCCAATTTGCACCCGTTGCCCCTTGTCCTATCGCTTAGTGAGACCGAGAAGAGCCTGGCTCCATCTTCCCGACACTCACCCTTAACATATTTATGAGCATTGATGAGGTCACCCCTCAGCCTCCTCTTCTCCAAGCTAAAGAGACCCAGCTCCCTCAGCCTTACCTTAATGTGCCAATGAAGTTAGAATGTGTTAATGAAGTTAGAGATGAAGAGAGAGAAAGGAGAGATAGAAAGAAAGAGAAGAGATATCACCATCGTTGGTCCAGTGATGTTCTCTGCTCATAGTTGTGGTCCTCAGGTGGTGGACGTGCGCACCAAAAACTCGTGTTTCCCCTTTTTATAACCCAAAGTGCCCAGCCCATAGGCGGGGGGTTGTCATCACTGAGCAGTTGCAGTACATACCCAGGAACATTCCAGAAATGAGTTGATGGGTGATGGGGGTCTCGGAGGATCTCACTGTCTCCCCCCACTTCAGGGCTGAGTGAGTTAGGGTTCTCCCCCAAAGCACGCACGCACAGGAGGCAGAGGGGCTTTGTCAGCATGTTTCAGGCAGAGGGGAAGGGGCTCACAGGATGGGACCCTGCTTTCCCAGGCTCTGTCCTTGGTCGGACAGATGTGTGCCACATTCCCTCGTTATCAGTTTATCCCTGCTTGTGTCGAGACGGATGTTTGGGACATTCACTTGTTATTGGAGCCTTACACCTTCCCCTTGACAAGAGTACGCTGTCAGAGGCACACAAACATGGTTCCTCTTTCTCCTCTAACACACTCTCAAGTCTCCCCAGCGTCCCTCACCAATAGCTATAGGTGACTCGGGCATGGATGTGGACATTCGTTTCAAGGCAAGCATGCAGATCCAGGTGCTCTGCTGCTACTGTTTATGCCACACCGTCTTGCATACATCTTCATCCCTGTGCACACCCCTGAGTTGAGAGGCTATTTTGAGGAACACCAGGCTTCTCTTTGGGGAATATTTTGGGTTTCTGGTCAGTGCCACCTGCCAGCTCGTCCCTGTGACCTTTTCATTTTCTGTGCTCACTCCATCTTGCTGATTATTTGATTGCGTGTCGTGGCATCACCGAAGTAACAATCCATTACTCTGATAGAACCAATGCAGAGGAAACTTTCTGCCTCGTTCTCCTGGAATAATTAGAGAGGTGATGAGGCTGATGCCATTCATCAGTATACTTTGGACATGCTGCAGTTTTAAGGTGTTACACACAGGTATAATTAGGCACACTCACACCCCCTTCATTCACCAGCGTTTTCTTAATTACAGCTGTTCTGTGTGTGCCTGAAGCCTTGGACGCGCCATCGGGTCTGTAGGTGCTGCAGGAGGCAGAGTGTGTTGGTGACAGTTTTCAGACGCACGGATTTGTTCCCGTGCAGACTAGTTTAAATACAAAAACCACAGTGCATGTTGCAGTGACAGAAGCTGAGATCATCTCAGAAGCACATGACCACACATATGCTGAAGCCCAAGATGACAATTAGCGGTAATATTGTACAGCAGCAGGTAGAGGCACTTGTTGAGCACAGACCCGCTTTGTGTCTAAAGACAGCTATTACTCTGCAAATTTATTGTCTAAATAGATGAGAAATTTGAAGGGAAGCTGAAACACTGTGAAGTGATTCACCTGCTGGCAGATTGCTGGTGAGTGGCAGGAACAGAAATAGAAGTCAAGATGTGAGGAAGAACAGCAAAGGGACTAATATTGCAACTCTCATTTGTTTTTAGTAGACTGAGTCCCTTTAAAATCATCACAGAGAAGTTAATTTGGGTAAGTTATTGCAAGCAGGAGTTGTAAAACCAAATGCAGCTGCTTTACAACAAAATCAAGGGGTTATTCTGGGAAGGAGGAGGAACTCTGACAATTTTCTCAGTGTACGTGCTTGAATGCGGGCTGTCGGCAGAGGAGCAGCTGCGAGGGTGGGTGTCACACTGAGTCACGACCTCCCTAGTTATGTCTGGTTTTGTTGCCTCCCAACGTCCATGGTGCACTGAAGAAGAAATTTGATTGATCTGATTCTGGCTCCTCTCTACCTCTTGGACTTTTCCTGGGCTTGCTACTGTCCTGTCTCCTCCCCAAGCTCTCAGAGGTTTCTTGCGTGGCACTCACCTGTGTCTTTTCCCATTCATGTTTTTCATTCTTTTGGAGCTCTTAGTGTGTTTGTGTTCCTGAAATCAAGGGTTTTTTTTCCTCCAAACAGTCATCACAGTTTGAAACTGCAAGAAGCACAGGGGACAGAGTTTGCATTAAAGCCTTTTGGGGTGGGAGGTAACACTGTGCTGCAGATTGTGTCTTCTCACAGGAACGGCTACCTATCACCTTTCTCATCTCCTGTTCTCACTTACGAGTGTTTCGGAGTCACCTCCTTGATTCCTCTAGATACCTACCCATCCTCTTGCCTTGTCGTTAGTACGACCTTTGACATGACCTCCTACAGTTTCCTTATAGCCAGGTTTGAGATATGTGGTCAAAACAGGAGTCTTGACAGGATGGAGAAAAGACCAAACAGGAGCCTCATGAAATTCAGCTGAGGTAAATGCCATGTCCTGCCCCTGGGGAGGAACAACCACTCCACGTACATGTTGGGGTCAACTGGCTAGAAAGTGGCTTTACAGGAAGGGAACTGTGTTGCCCTGCAGACAAGTTCAACGCGAGCCAGCGATGTGCCCATGCCAAAAGGCCAGGACAGTGATCTTTCCCCTCTGTTCAGTGCTTTGAGACTGCATCCTGACTGTTGTGTCCAGTTTGGGGCTCCATAGAACAAGAAGGACATGGATGGACTGGAGCAAGACCAGTGGAGGCCACCAAGGTGGTGTGGAGCTAGAGCATGTGACACGTGAAAGGAGGCTGAAGGAGTTGGATTTGCTCACCTTGGGCAAGATGATCAAACTTGGACTACGTGAGGCCTGAGCAACCTGATCTAACTGACATTGCTTCAGGCAGGGCTCTGACCAGAGCTCTCCAGAGATCCCTTCTGCTGAAGATGATTCTATAGTTCTGTGGTTAAAGCAAGCACATTAAAAGGGAAGGCAGTGTTGTAGAAATTGTTTGAATTCAGTATTGTCTCCTCTCCCCAGGATATCGTTCTTTATGTGAAACTGGTGAAAGCCCTGAAGACCTATCGCCCTACCTGAGCCTGGACCATACCCTGGTCAGGAGGTGCTTCTTTTGGAAGATGCTTAGCAGGAACAAGCACAGCCACCTTTAGAAATACAGGGATTATGTTATTCCAAGCGCAATTCTGCCCTGTGTCAAACATGATTTATTGACAGATGATTTTAAAATCTGTCACCAATTTTCGTGTGACTCACTGTTTCATCTTCAGAGCTGGGAAAGGTAACTCCAGAGACAGCTAGCTCTGAATCACGCATCTGAATGCCCAGGTGTAACAATAACCTCAATGGATCCTTTTAAGAGTGTTCATTGTTTCCAAGTGTCGGAGAAAAGGCGTGATATTTACCCATAAAACCACTGGAATTCAGGGCTTCCTAAATTATGTCGTCTATTATTATTGACTAAAGCAAATAAAAATTTCATCTTGATCTACAGAACATTTCTGGTGGGACAGGTTAATTTGAAAATGTGTATTAGCAGCCAGTTCAGGCTGCTTAGTGCAGGTGATCATGAATACATAATATTGAGGCTGATTTTTGGCAGCCTCCAACATAGAAAGAAATAATCCACAACAATAATGTTCCCCGAGAAAGATGGGTATTTCAATACGTGATTTTTCAGCCGCATGACAGTTCATTCAAACGACAGCTGAAGTTGGTGTTCTGTTTGGGCATGTGATAGGAAACAAATTGCAAAAAGGTTTCATTCACTTTTAATCCCTTCATTAAGCAGTAGTGTGTCACGATAAACCTGCTTTGTCTCCCTTCATTCAGACAATACAGAGTTAAGAGAATTGTCTCATTCTGAATGTTTCTCTTGGCATCCCCTGGCATTCTCAGAGAGCGCGACAGCGAGATGTGATCCTGCACTAAAGAGCCTTGAAATCCTCAGATAAGAAATGCAGCCAGCTGCAGACTCAGAGCTGTATGCTTGGTTTTTAATGCTTTAGCAAAAAGGAATAAGAGAAAATAAAGCTGGGAAGGACCCCAAGAGGTTGTCTAGTCCTATTCTTCATGGCAGACTGCACTAGATCTAAACCTTGTCCTACCAAAGCCCGTTCAACCTGGCTGCCTACAGCAGAGGTGCCACGTATGGGCAGACAGGCTGGTCCTGTCCGCATTGGCACAAAGAAGACGTTATCCTCTTCCCTTTTGCAGAATTGTGGCATGTATTTGGAGCTGGTTATCTTTTCCCATCTCATCTGCTGGATAACAAACCTAGCTCCTTGAATTTTGCCTGTGAGTCACATCAACTCTACCTCACTGTTCCTGTTGGACTCCTCTGTCCACCTCCTTGGTGAAGTCTGGTGCTTCAGGGCAGCACCCAGCTTCATGAGCATGGGGTTAAGTGCAGGGCTTGTTCCACACATTTGGTCAACAGTAAGTTGACCATGAGCCAGCAGTGTGCCCAGGCTGCCAGGAAGGGCAACCGTGTCCTGGGGGGCACCAAGCCCGGCATTGCCAGCCGGGCCAGGGACGGGATGGTCCCACTCTGCCCTGCGCTGGGGCGGCCTCACCTCCAGTGCTGGGGGCAGGTTTGGGCGCCACAGCACAAAAAGGGCATAAAACTGTTGGGGAGTGTCCAGAGGAGGGCAACAAGGGTGGGGAAGGGTCTGGAGGGGCAGGCGTGTGAGGAGAGGCTGAAGGCCCTGGGCTTGTTCAGCCTGGAGAAGAGGAGGCTGAGGGCAGAGCTCATGGGGCCTCCAGCTTCCTCCCGAGGGGGAGCCAAGGGGCAGGCGCTGATCTCCTCCCTCTGGGGCCCAGCGACAGAACCCCAGGGAACGGCCTGGAGCTGCCCCAGGGGAGGGTTAGGGTGGGGATCAGGAGAAGGTTCTTCCCCCAGAGGGTGGTGGGGCCCTGGCACAGGCTCCCCAGGGCAGTGGTCAGCGCCCCGAGCTGGGCTGAGTTCAAGCAGCGTCAGGCCAACGCTCTCAGTCATCTACTGTGATGGGGCTGGTCCTGTGTGGGGCCCGGGGTTGGACTCAATGGTTCTATGATTCTATGATTTCCCAACAAAGTTCTTGTTTGTGCATCCCTGTACGATAACTCCCTTTTCCTGAGCACATATTGCTAACGTTCGCTTTCTGTCCAGATTGCCATCCTCTGGAACCCTGAGGGTCCTTTCTCTGCAGCTCCTCATTATCCAGACATTGCTAATCCACTAATTGTGTGGGCGATTGCTGCTGTTGCAAGACAGGATTTATCTCAGCTAAATAGGAGTCTGAAAGCTTAGGTGTCTGTGGTACAGGGTTGCTCAGGGAGCACCGTACTTGGCGGAGAGAGGGAGGGAGATGGCTCCAAAGAGCATTTCATCCCGTCTATTTTTGGAGAGCGGGAATTGTGCTTTAGGGGCGCTTATATCTCTTTGAGATACATGACCTCAGATTGCGTGGCTGACTTTCAGGTGACGGAAATTAGCCGAGATGAATCTAAGCCTGCGTGTACAACCGTGCATCTAAATATAGTGATGAAGGGGACAGTTTCATGATTGGGTTAAGCTGATTTAACACTGCCCTGCTGCTGAAGGGAGGATCCTGCCTTCCTTTCATACCCTCTTGATAAAATGTCCACGGAATGAATAGTTCATACAGTGCGGGAGCTGTGAGCTATTGTAGTCATCTCCAGAGCGTAACCACCGAGGAAGTGCTCTGAATAGCAAACGTATCCGCCTCCCTTCCTCCCTGTTGGAGCTATCAATGCCACATCTGTGCGGGAATGGCAGCACGAGCAAAGTGCGAGTCATCAAAGTGCTGCTGCTGCTGGATGAAAAGCAGCCAGGCAAATCGGGAATAAAGAGATGAGTCATCAAAGCTGCCTCCCCATTGGTTAAAAAACAGAGGATTTCAGAAAAACGTGGAGGAGGGAGAAAAAAAAAAGGCTATTGAGAGTAGAGGAGAGCGCAGGGAGTCGGCCAGGGTTACCTGGGCTGGCGCTCCAGGCTGGCTTGTTCAGGTCCGTGAACCAGGGATGGTGTTACACAGCGTGAGGACCGAGTCCAGCTGAAAATGGACCTTGTTATATATAATCCTGTTCTTTGCTTCGTTTCTTTCCCCTAACTCCCTTCCCTGCTTCCCCTGCAACCTCATAATTTGCCATCCTTGATAGTGTGCCTGAACAAAATCATCTCGTACTGGAGTCAACTTTTAAGCCTCTGTTGGGTTTTTGTTTGTGGCAGGCTCAGGGGAAACTGCGTTGTTGTCTGTGACCTGGCAGCGTATTCAAACTGGGCAGTACCTGCTGGTACCTGAGGGGCACGTGCGCCCCAGTCTGAGGTTAAGGCGCGCAGACTGATGGGTGTCTTCGGCCGTTGGGGGCAGCTGGACTAGAACAGGTCTGGGTGCTTTTGCAAAGGTCAGAACCCTAAAACGCTTGCAATCTGGTCTGGGAGTGTGGTACTTCAGTAATTCCATGAATTAAGTTTAAAAAAAAAGGGCCCATGCCTGAGAGAATTAGGATTCGAACCCTTTGCTGTGTTTCCTCTGCCCCCATAAGTGCTGGAATTCTGAAGGCTGTGATGATGAACGGGGGAAACCAGCAAGTAACACAAAAATAAGGTTGGTATGTGTGGTGAGCACATCTGGAAGCTGTTACAGCTGGAGTCTTTTGCTGCTCTTCTGCGCTCAGATTGCCTGCAGCACCTGAAGGAGACACCACTGCAGTTCAAAGCTCTACATGACTGATCACTTCTTGAGAGTGACTGTGAAAACGCACTTTACAGCAAGGATGATAGAGCACTGCCACAGGTTGCACAGAGAAGTTGTGGAGTCTCCACCCTCAGAGATACTCAAAAGCTGTCTGGACACAGCCCTGGGCAGATGGCAGTAGGGAACCCTGCTTGAGCAGGGGGTTGGACCAGGTGACCTCCGGAGATGCCTCCAACCTCAACCATCCTGTGATTCTGTGATGAATTCTGGTCCTAAACCTGCAAAGACCTCATGCTTAAGTGTCTCCGCAGAACTTTTCTCCGTTGGCTTTGTTGGAGAACTCATTGCCAAGACAAAGGTGAATCCGCCTCTGGAAGCTTGGCCCCTTCTTTTTTAAGGACTATTGATGAAAAGAACGGACCTCCCATATTGCAGTGTGCTGTGGCAGGGTGGTCAATAAAAGTTTATTTTTACCCTGTAGTTTAAAATCTGGACCTCAGCTGGGAATTATCATCTATTCCTTTTTGAACTTTACTGAGTAAGTAAGTACAGAAATGATGCTCCCAGCCCAGCAGCGACCTCAAATGTTCCCTCTTTTTGCTCTGACTTGAAACGGAGCATTCCTAATGTGTTTGCTTAGGGGTAAATGTGTTGTATTCCTGCAGGAAATCCGGGCTGTAAATTAAACGGGTACATACACATACACGTATATATGAGAGTATAATTCAATTATGTTCTGTTACTTCAGTTCTCATATGAAATAATGCACAAAACTAGAGGAAATAATGTCGTTTCATTTTTATTCATCGTAGATGAGTGGAGTTGTCAAGGACATGACTTTCTGCCTCTACTTTGATATTGCTATTAAAGTATTAGTTTTCTTTTGCATTTTCAGTAATCCCTAAAGCCAGTTGTGACATTTTCTCAGTTCCATGTGCCCAGACTAAATACATCTGTTCATCTCACTGTAACTGTAACGCACGCGGGACTTTCCCTGTGTGCTGCAGCGATGACAGGTACCTTCCCCCTCCCAGTGTGGCGTGCCTCAGATACCCATCCCAGGCAGCAGCACTCTGCTCCTTTCAAGTTCAGCGAACATCGGTATCGGGTCATTGATCAGAAGATGTTTCCAGTCTCCCTGCCGGTGATCCCGTGGCAGCGCTGCTGAAAGTGGAAGCATTTTGTTGCAGAGCCAGGTCGTTGTGTCGAAGGTGCTCGGCAGACTGCTGTCGGTAAGGGCTACCCGGGGGCGTTCGTGACGCCTTAAGGACCGCTCGCTTTGTGCTGGAGCTGAGAAACTTTCGCCCCAGTCATTAATCAAAAGCAGGGCATGTTGCGTGCTGCTTTATTACTCTGTGAAGACTGGCATAGGTTGTAGCCACACTGTGTGATTAATCTCCGCCTGTATGTCATCAGTGCCTAAATTGCCTTGTGCGCACACGGTAATAACAGGTAAAAAACCATGATGCCGTTCTGGTTTAAATTCTCTGCAGTGACTGGGCTGGCGGGGCCGTGTGTTGTCACCCGGTGTGTTTCCAATAGCACTTTGTCGTACGCGCTGTTGGGTGCACAGCCAGGCTCTGCAGCCCTGTGAAATACATTGGGTGCAGAAGCAACGCTTGCACGCGAAAGCCTCTGAATTGAAGCCCCTTTAAAAAGGCTGCAGCTGCAATGTGAATGGGGACCTGAGCGGGTTCCCTCGCCATGAGTAGGGCCTTGTTCGTCGCGGGGAAGAGCTCGGAGTGGCACTGCGGCTTTCTTTGTCCCCTGGCAAACCAAGCATGACTTCAAAATGTGGGACTGGCGCTTGGAAACCCCTGCTTCTAAAGGGCAGCAAAGATGCAGAGCTTTTGAACACTGAGCCGTTCACATTACGGTGTCCAAATAGGATGTTTGGAAAGCTTGTTCCACGCACTCACCCATGGAAATATTTACCGAAGCTTGCTATTGTTTTCTAATGCATTTTATTATTTTGATCAGAGAGTTAAAAGAAAGTTTCCGCTGGGCAGGTTGCCTGGCAGAGTCTCTGCCAGTGCCAGGGTGAAGGTTCTGGCTGGGAGATGCTTTGCTGGCCAAACCTGGATGGCCCAATGTTTCTCCCATTAATACCAATGGCTGGTGGTCATCTGAGAGAGACCTCAGCCAGGGTGAGGCTTTGGAAGTGGCTTGGGGGGTGATCACATACTCCATTTAGTATTAACTCCTTCTCGCAGGGACATTCTTGTTGCGTTAGGAATTCTCTATAAATTTATAAAATTTCATCCATGAGCACCTCCTTCCTCTCCATCAGTTTTGGTATTGCACAGTTGTGTTGGCTCTGACACTCCATTTTCCAAACCAGCGCCGACCATTGCTATAGAGCTATAATATCGATCACTCTTCAACTCCACGTGAAATTGAGGACATCAGTCCTGTCCCTTCGTGTCTGTGTGTCTCCATGACCCGAGCTGTGCCCCAGGGTTTTGAGATCTGAACAGATGGAGCTTTGGGGCTGTGAGGGAGGAAGTCAAAAATTTCAGACGATTTTGTTCAAAGAGGAGATGAATAGGAAGGAAGGCAGCAGAAGTAAATAAACGACATAATGTGAGATTAAACCAAATCCAGATGAATATAGCAGTGGAAAATAATAAAACAGATCCCTAAATGAAACCTTTCAGTGGAATTTGGTGGGATCTCTGCAGGATTTAAGCAAAAACTGAGGAGCTCGTCATTAGCCAGGAGGCAGCTGTTTAGCAGAGGAAACTTCTGGGCTGGTGCAGTTGCCCAACTTTTCTTTTGATTCCACATCTACCTTTTGAGTTCGGGGGGCTGCGAAGCCCCTTGGTTGTGAAGCGCCTTTCATGGAAGAAGAGCGCTGTGTAAACGTGGTGACCAGCCAAGTACCTTGCTTGGTGAAACTAGATTTTGTAAAGCTTGAATAATAAGATCAGGATAGGAGGCATAAATTGCTGCCTTACTGTCACCGCAATACACATCTTTTCCAATGATCGGGGCTGGAACCGTGTGGAAGCTTGTTTATAAGGATGCGAGGGTCTTCTGGAGCCTCAGAAAGCCCAGGTTGCCTTTCTGTGCCTTTCAGAGCCTGAACGGAGTGCCAGGCCTGGCCCCAGCCCTGTTTCAGGCCAGCAGGCTGGGCTGCGGAGGTGGAAGGGAGCTCGGCTCACACGTGTGTTTCTGCGCCCACGGTTGATGCGGGTGCCGTTGCACTTGTATCTTGGAGGCTGCAGCCTGGCTCCCCAACGATACGTAAAGGCAAACCCAGCACATTTCAGGCTTGTGCCAGGGACACACGACTGCCTGTACTGGTTTTTACAATAATGTCATTTTAATGAGAGTCGGATCATTTGGAGGAGTCTTTATCTCCTCTTCCCTCTGACTCAATTACATTATTTCCTGCGGTATCACAGCTTGAGCTGCCGGGACTGCATCGTGGGTCTCCTGGTGGGAGTTCGATCATCCTAGATGCTTTGAATGTATAAACACATGCGTTGTCCATTTGGATCAGGTCTCACGACTGTTCTTAACAAGATCCAGCAGGAGACATTTCAGAGCAGTGTATAAAAAGTGTGCAGTAGACAGATATGTGATAGTCTGCCCTCCCATTCCAGAAAAATATAACATTTTATGCCCTGAAGCATGAGTTTTAATAACCTTTCAACAATATTTTGGTATAATCATCGACTATTATAATTGCTCTGGATCATCTTGTCATCTTTATAAATGCCTGCTCCATTTTTTAATCAGGCTGGACCCAAAAAAAAAAAGAAGTGTGGCGATGAATTACATGGTTCAGATTTATACTGTATGTGGTATTTAGCCCCAAAAGTTTCCAAATAAATAAAAGACAAGAAATCCATTTTAGAGAGGGGATTAGGCCAAAGCTTGTTTTCTGCAAGTGCAAGGATCTAAGAGGATTCGCAAACCGCTGGGATCAGCGGAGGGTTGGCACACGTACGTTGATAAAACAGCACGTTCTGCCCATGGCCACCTGTAGGCTCCTGGTGCATTTCTACATCATCCTAAAGGTGGCATTGATGTCACCGACCTGCTGCCATCTAAAGTTTACTGATCTTCAGGCTCTGTCTACAGTCAGCAGGGAGGGATGGGCACCACAGGGGAAGGTTCTTGCCAGAAGATAGTTCAAGGTACCTAAGGGAATCCCCTTTTTGGCAGTGCCTCTGGCTGTCGTTGAAACTAGAACAGGGAGAGATCTCGCGTGACAGTGAGCTCCATCTCCCTAGCTCACACATCAGCTTGCCACAAACTTTGTGTCTAACACGTTTGCTCAGAAAATCTGGGAGACAGAGAGATTCTGCAGCAGTCCCTGAGCAGCCCAGTCCGGGGCGTGCTGTCCCTGCTGTTACGTGGAGCTTTGTCGTCGTGCCTTCATCGCTCCGTCCTGTGCTCCAGCTTTGCGTTCCCGATCTGCGGGGAGGAGCGGCTGCCTGCAGCTGTATTGCTGCAGCGTGCTCTGGGGCGCAGTTAGGGGTGTTCGTCCGGTTTGGGAGGGGAAGGCGTTTCTGGCTGGAGGCAAACAGAGGAGCTATCCAGTAGGGCAGACCTGCAGAATCCCTCCACGCTGTTAGTTAACCCCAGTCAATTAGTACAGGTCTTCCTGTACTAAACTTGTGATTCAGCCCCATTCGTTTTCACATCTAGGTCCAGGCTGATACACAGAACTGAACACAAGTCCTCTCTGACTTAGAGCTAACACCATTTCTCTGCCACCCCACCATGTCTGAGCACGTCGCTGGAGTTACCGAGCATTTGGTAACTCCATTTTGCCATTTGCCTCCTTCATTCGCTGGCTAAACTCTCCCTGCTTCTCTCTTTTTCTGTCTCCCCTTTCCTTGCTGAAACAGCCACTCAGAGCTGTGATGAGGAGCCACGAGTCTCCAGCCCGTGTTTGGCACAAGAGCAGATGGGTGTTGAGTGCCACCTTTCCTGATCCCTGGCTGGGAGAAGGAGCAGTCAGTCATAGACTCAGAGACTGGCTAGGGTTGGAAGGGACCTCCCAGCCCCTCCAGTGCTACCTCCTGCCATGGGACACCAGCCCAGGCTGCCCAAAGCCCCATCCAACCTGGCCTTGGGCACTGCCAAGGAGCCAGGGGCAGCCACAGCTTCTCGGGGCACCCTGTGCCAGGGCCTCAGCACCCTCCCAGGGAAGGATTGCTGCCTCCCAGCTCAGCTCCAGCTCCCCTCCTGCAGCTTCAGGCCCTTCCCCTTGGCCTGGCCCTCCCTGCCCTGCAACCAGCCCCTCTCCAGCTTTCCTGCAGCCCCTGCAGGCCCTGGTAGGCTGCAAATGTTGATTGCACTGAGGTGGAGGTCATGCTCTCAGAGACGGGCCAGTGTGGGGATGACAGCGGGGCTGAGCCTGTTTCAGCGGTGGAAGGAGAAAGTCCAAGTGACTGCCAGGAAGCTTCCAGTCTCTCCATTCCTGGGCCAGAATTTGGCAATGTGCATGTGACTATAAATCTGGCAAGCGGTGCGGTACACCCAGTTCTATCCGTAAGGTATAAATCACCACAGAGGTGGAAATAAAAGGTTCTGTCTTACTGGTGCATTGCGTTACGGTGCGAATTATGTACAGGGTTTCAAGCAGAGAAATATCAGAACAACAGCTCGTTCTTGCTGTGCATTCCTATTCTATTCATAATCGGTATTTGACCCTTTATATGCTACACTGAGCTTCATTTGCTGGAAACCTTAATAGCCCTTCTGAATCTCTTAATATTCTTTGGTTTAAATCAGGCTTTTAGCGGTAGTAGTCGAGTGTAGTTGAGTGAATTTTTGTTTGTGTTTGTCTACTGGTTTAGGTTGTAGTTAAGTGAAATGTGTGGTGTAAGCAAAGAGAAATTGCTGTATGCAAACCATAATTTTCATGTACTTACTGTTTTGAGTGCTGTGATGAAAGGGATGTATCACAGCATTTTTATCACATCAGCTGCTATCGTTATCTCTCTACCTGAAGGGTGGCAAAGGGCCCCTTTCATCTGGAGGATTATGAGGACATTATGGTAAACAGCACCACCAGGTTGGGTTGTCGTTGTTGGAGCTTTCATCTTTTGTTCTAAGTTTTGAAGGATTATTTGTGATTCTCTTGTTCCCTGTCTCATGACTTGATGTTTAGTGAGAGCAGAGAGCAGCTCCTTGCCAGTGGTGTTCAGGAAAAGTCATTAAACTCCAAAGGCAGGGAGAGAGAAAGAGGGGCCAGCTGAGTGCTGCCCCTGGCTGGTGATGACCTTCCAGCCTGCAGCTCAGTTCTAGTTGCACAGCGGGTACCTGGGTCCCTGCTTCTGCCCGCTTCGCCCACGCAAAATCTACCTGAGCATGAAACACGACAAACTGCCCACCTCGCCTGGACATGAGCCGGCAGTGTGCCCAGGTGGCCAAAAAGGCCAACGGCATCCTGGCCTGTATCAGGAATAGTGTGACCAGCAGGAGCAGGGCAGTGACCATCCCCCTGTACTCAGCCCTGGTGAGGCCGCACCTTGAGTACTGTGTCCAGTTTTGGGCCTCTCACCACAAGAAAGACATCGAAGCCCTGGAGCGTGTCCAGAGAAGGGCAACGAAACTGGTGAAGGGTCTGGAGCACAGGTCTGATGAGGAGCGGCTGAAGGAACTGGGCTTGTTTAGTCTGGAGAAGAGGAGGCTCAGGGGAGACCTNGGGACAGTTGGACTAGATGATCCTTGAGGTCTTTTCCAACCTTTATGATTCTGTGATTCATGCCTCATATCCCAAAACAGGGATCAATCAGCTGATGGATGCATCACCTGATGAAAGAACAAGAGGCCAGAGGACGTAGCAAAGAGATACTGATACCGTTAGTGGTCACTGGGGACTTGTTTTCTTTTTGTATTTTTATCCATGCACCCAATTTCTTCGCCTTTTCGTTGGTTACGTGAACCAGGTATTTATGCTAGAAGGTCTGTGCAGGGTCCCAAGCCAGCAGGAGCTGGAAGAGGGGACTTTCCTTGCAAACCTCTGCTCTCCTGCTCTCTCAAAGTACTTCCCCAGCTGGGGGTTGCCTGTTTCTCTGCGCTCGGACCAGTATAAATGATGTGCTTCCCATTCCTGTGCTGCAGCTGCTGGATGCAGACAAAGCCAATGCCTCTTGAGTGAACTCCAAACAAAGAAAAATCTTATTTTATAGTTGACTTTTGTATTTGTCTGTAGCGATTAGTGTGTATTCCTTTAATATTGAAATAAGATTCATCTATAAAGCAGAACACACAAGAATCTAGCTCTGTAATAATGAGGATAGTGATCTGATTTTTGCATGACACATTTTTATTTCCTTTAATTTTTTTTATTGTCACTTTTTCTAGTATTATTTGCCCAGAATTTCAATCCTTCACCTTTATGCCTGTGTTTGTTTGGCATTGCCGCTGTTTCTGGACTATTAATATGTATTTATATATATTAGCTCATCACTTAGCTGGTTTAGGGTGTGCCTACAAGGGAAGCTTGAATCCAGCACGGGTGGATCCCTCCACACAAATGACAGGCGATGGCAGGGCTCAAGGCTGTAATTTTAAATTCCAGCACCGCGACTGGATTGCGCTGCCCTGTCCCTTCGTACTGGGCATTTCTGTATCTCCCCTTATATCATATGTAGATATTTCATGGAACAGAATAGGCAGGAGGAGAGATTGAGATTTAATCCGTTGCCTTCTCCCTTCTGCGAGCAGCAGCATCGTTCCGTTAGCGTGTGCTGCAGTGTAGCTCGGCTGGTTTGGTGGTCCTGCCCCTGCAAAGCCCCTGCAGGTCAGGGTTGGAACGTCACCCTGGCCGTTGTAGGGGAGTTCGTAGGGACCCTGTCTGGACCTCTCTCGTGTGTCTGTGAGATGGAGCCACGGCCACGCTGTCTGCCGGTGCAGTGAGGGAATCCGTGCACAGTCCGTGCAGGGGCAAAAGCATCTGTGCAGGGTTCTCCAGTTTCCCGCTGTGCGAGGAGGTGTTGTCCCGAGGGAGATGGCTCTTCCTGATTCCACGGACCCCACTCAAACTCTACAAATTCATCTCAGTTGGCAGCCAAGTCCCAAGGAGGTCATCAGGGAGGCGGGTGGATTAAGAGGGCTGGCTTTCAGCGAGTAGCATCTGAATTGACGAGGAGAACATGCTCTCCATGCAGAGTAAGAAGATTGTTACTAATTCCCTTCAGGGTTTAAAATCCAGCGTGCTGGCACCTGTCCCGTGTGCCATACATTGCTGCCCAAGCAGAGCCGCAGGGTTGCCCGTTCATAAACCCTCATCTGCAGTTTGGTGATGACTGAGCAGGGTGCAGGGCAGGGTGAGAAGTGGGGTGTCTGGGAGCATCGGGATGGGGAGCACCCTTCTCGGAGGGCACGCAGTCAGCGAAGAGTGCTGTAGCTGAAGTGCCTTTGCTCATCCCGGTCGGCTTGAGCGTGCTTATCAGGACTGGGAATGCCACAGACATAGCCCCACTACACCTTTCTCTTCCTCTTGTGTTTTGCAGCATCCCCTTCAATTAAACTTCTTGTGGATGACCCTATAGTGGTGAACCCTGGAGAGGCGATCACCTTAGTCTGTGTGACGACAGGAGGGGAGCCAGCCCCCAGCCTGACGTGGGTGAGGTCTGCCGGCATCCTGCCCGAGAAGACGGTCCTGAACGGCGGCACTTTAACGATACCTGCCATCACATCAGAAGATGCTGGCACGTATAGTTGCATTGCCAATAACAATGTTGGAAATCCTGCGAAAAAGTCCACCAACATCATTGTAAGAGGTAAGTTGAGCTGGCAAACTGTTGACCTTTATCTTGGAAGATTGATTGAATCCTAATCTGGCAGGATAGCAATGTTCACATAGTGCTGTCCTGGGTTTCCAAATGTAGTTCTGGTAATTTTTAATAATGTATGAGATGAATTAGTGTTGGCTTCAAATAGAACCATAGAATGGCTTGGGTTGGAAGGGACCTTAAAAGATCATCTGGTTCCCCCCCCCTGCCATGGGCAGGGACACCCTCCACCAGCCCAGGGTCCCCAAAGCCCCATCCAACCTGGCCTTGGACACTACCAGGGAGCCAGGGGCAGCCACAGCTTCTCGGGGCACCCTGTGCCAGGACCTCAGCACCCTCACAGGGAAGGTTGCCTCCTAATGTCTAACCTAAATCCATCCTGTTTTAGTTTAAACCCATTGCCCCTTGTCCTGTCATTACCTACCCCAGTAAAGAGTCCCTCTCGATCCTTTTTATAAGACCCCTTTAAGCATTGAAAGGCCACAATGAGGTCACCCCAGAGCCTTCTCTTCTCCAGGCTGAACATCCCCAGCCCTCTCAGCCTTTCTTCACAGCAGAGGTGCTCCAGCCCTCTGATCATCTCCGTGGCCTCCTCTGGACTCGCTCCAACAGGCCCACATCTTTCTTGTGCTGGGAGCCCCAGAGCTGGACGCAGGACTCCAGGTGGGATCTCATGAGGGCGGAGCAGAGGGGACAATCCCCTCTCTCACCCTGCCGGTCACCCCTCTTTTGATGCAGCCCAGGACACCGTTGCCCTCCCGGGCTGCCAGCGCACACTGCCAGGTCATGTTGAGCCTTTCATCCCCCAGCACCCCCAGGTCTCTCTCCACAGGGCTGCTCTCAGTGACAGAGTGAGGCAGCGGCTCTTGTGCTGGGCTCAAACCCCTGAGCTGGAACCAGCGTTGCCTGGTGGCCCTTCGTACTGTAAAGATGCAGCAGTTCTCCCGTCCAAACTGGAGACAAACGATGGCCAAAGGACTGTGTTTTTTGGGCACTGCCTGCGCTGATCCCCTGCACGCGCCAGGAGCTTGGCAGTGACTGCACCCCGAGCTCCTGGCTATGTCATTACTGACTTCACCCTTTCTTCCTCCTCATCAGCTGGACACGTTATTGAAATTAAGGCTGTTGCGCATGCTGTGAATCTGCTGCCATCAGACGACTGCTCCCTGGGTAGGAGCTTTAGATTAGTACCTATGCTTTAATTATACTAAATAGCAGGATAAATGTCTCAGATCAAAGTGAGAGAAGAGTGCTCGCAGAACAATTACTGCCAGGTGGGGAGAATCTCTCCCCGGTTGTTTATCGCTTTCTGGGTAACCCCGGGGACACGGCCACTTGGTTTGAAGAAGGAGTTCCGTTGGCTGATAGGCGTCATCAGAGGGGATTAATCTACCTGAACCAAACAGGTAATCTGAAACTAATTTTCTATAATCTAATCTCTGAATGGTAGTGAAACATGAACTCCCACGCTATAGGAACTTTAAATAATAGTGTGTGATTAATCATACTCAGGAGAAACTGCTGTGTAAAGAGCCGGTGGTGTGAATATTTTATGAGAGCCACAACCCCTGTTCACTTCTTATTGCCCAGCATATCATACACTTCAGCAGGACGAGGAATTAGAAGCTATTTCTGTTCCGGGGGTCAGGGAGAGAGCATTGCATCAGCCTAGGTCTGCAGGAGTTTATCAGGAGATGTCCACAGATTTATTTGTGATATTGTATTTCCATTTGAATTTTTGACATTTGGCTTAGGGGTTTTGTTGTCAAGAGGCAAAAGCGGTCTTGTTTCATAGCATCGACATTAACTTGCTGTGATTTACAGTGGTGATGAGGTTGTGAAGGGGAGATGTGAGTGAAACGCACCCTCAGAGTGAGCAGAAGGAGAGGAAAGGCTGTGTGTGAAAAGAAATCTCGGTATTTTTAATTGACCCAGCAGACAGCACCGGGGAGCCCGGAGGAAAAGCCGAAGTCCCTAGCTCCCTGCAGATACAAATTTCATGAGTCATAGCATACTAATTCTTATTTATAGAAGGCCGTGCCTATGAGATGCCTAGGAGCTGCAAGATGTTGAACAAAATATCATTAAAGCATTTGAGGTGACTTTTTTCTTTTTCCCCGCTCTGTTGTAGCACCCTGTTAATTCTGAGACGGGACTGCAACGAGGAACAGCCCGTTAAATAAATGAAGCACAGCTCCTTTCTAGCCCCGATGCAGTGCTACTTGCAAATTAATAATAATAATAATAATAATAATAATAATAATAATAATAATAATAATAATAACAACCACCACCACCTAAAATCAGAGAGAATCCTTCAAAAGGAAACAAATAAAAGTAAATAAATGACTAACAAAAGTAATTTATCCTATTGGAAAGTCAGAAGTAATGTGGATCACTAAGCAACGGAGGCCACAGATGCGGCTGCGTTTAATGAGCAGGCGCTGAGGCGCCGACGTGATGCCGAGGTGTGTTCGGGTCGGTCTGCGCTCCTCCATCAGCCCTTTCTGAGACCCTTAAAGCAAACGGATAGAGAGAGTGGAATGGCAAGATGACCAGGCTTGGGGGAATATAGATCACCTGAGAGATGGTGCAAAGTGTGCCTGCGTGGAAGTGCTGTGTAACGTGTGTTCTCTGCTGCTCAAGGGTGTAGATAACTAGTAATATGAGTTCTCCGCTTCTGCAGGTTGTAAATAACTGGTTTCTGCAATTGCCTTGCGCTCCTGAAGGAGTGGTGGAGTAGCAGGTCCACTAATGGTCTCAGCGCGTAGCTTTCCATGTGTTGGCTCCCAGGATTTATCTAGTCTCCTAATATACATAAGCATTTAATGTCCTCTGTTTTTCCACTCTTACTCGGGTTCCTCCCCTTCCAGTGAACGCTGGCATGGAAGGAAATGTTTGTTCTTAACATAAAAAACGGACTGAAGCTGCCATTGCAGTGAAGAACCCATTTGGTCATAACTGTCTTTGGATTATTTTTTTTTTTCTTTCTCTTCTGGCCTGTATAACTTCAAAGTAAGTGTAAATGCTTCCAGCAAAAGCAAGCTGGGCGCTTGCTCATCGGTTCGGGTCAGCACGGATCCCTTGCAAACCAACTGACCTCCTCCAAAGATAGTCCTTGTCTTAGTCAAGGTGCAAACTGCGAACTCCCCTCCCTTTGTCTCCATTCTGCTGAGCTGTTGTGTCGGTGCCTTTCCCTTTCGGCCATCAGATCGTGTTAATGGCAGTGCTGCTGAGGTGCTAAATTAAGTACCGCAGTGCCGTTCCTTCGGAGGGACAGACGTGACGCGGTGTCTTCCACTTCCCCCGTTTGCTTTGAACAGCAGCTCACCGGAGGCAAATCAGGGACCGTGTGCTGCTTGCCTGTCGAAATCTTGGTGAGAAAGTCTGTGAAGTTCAGCCCTTTTAAAGAGCGCTGTTATCAGCTTAACTGCACCTAAAGTTACTGCACAATACTTGGTTCCATCAAAGATATTGTCGTCCATCAGGGAGTCTTGGGTGAAACCAGAGGAAGAAGAAATGCTCTCTCATTTCAGCAAAGCTGCCGGCTCACCGATTCTAATTATGAAAGTTTCCTTCTAAAGTATTTTCTTCAGATTAATGAGTTCTTTAAATGATTGCAAGTCTGCTAGCGCTTGAGTATTGGTGGGTGTTCTCATCAGTGGCATCTTCACGTCCTGCTCTCAGGCTGATGATCTGAATAGCTTCCCGTAGCATATTTCTAGACTAAGCTATTAGAAAGCAGAGGAAGTTCTAAGAGAATCTTGACTCTTTTTCTAGGAAAACTTCATGTTGTTCTCTTTTTTTTTAAAAAAAAAACCAACACCCTCTCACGTAGGAAATCCAGCACACCTCCTCTGGGTAAACTAAGTTCCCGACAGTCTCCATACTTGAGTAGTTTTTGCTGTGCTTGCTTGGAGGGTGTTCTGTTTTTCTGACTTTTCCCTTGTGGAACAAAAAAATGTTCTTCTGCTGCAATGGAAGTAATTCATCGTAAAGGCCAGGATGTTCTTTCCCACCCAAAATATTTCTGTTAATTTGCTTTCATCATGAATTTGTCACCATATACGTCTGTTGGTCCCAATTAGAGGTAAATGATAATTATTTTGATAATATGGGTATTTTTTAAATTAAAATAAAAAATCAACACACACACATACATTTGTGTTAAAATCTGATGCAAACCCTTGTTTACTGACAGCCCTTGGGCACGACACACGGTGATATGGATACTTCATGTCCCCTGCACACCCAGCCATGCAGGGAAGGCGTCGCAGTACTGCCAGGAGCGTGGTAGGACCTTATCTGCGATGTGCCCCAGGCTCAGTTCCTTGCCCTGATCTGGCATGGCAAGTTGAACATCCACAGAATCACAGGCTGGTTTGGGTTGGAAGGGACCTCAAAGCCCATCTGGTTCCTACCCCCTGCCATGGGCAGGGACACCCCCCCCCTGCCCAGGCTGCCCAAAGCCCCATCCAACCTGGCCTTGGGCACTGCCAGGGAGCCAGGGGCAGCCACAGCTTCTCGGGGCACCCTGTGCCAGGGCCTCAGCACCCTCCCAGGGAAGGATTTCTTCCTAATGTCTAATCTAAATCCATCCTCTTTTAGTTTAAACCCATTGCCCCTTGTCCTGTCACTACGCTCCCCACCAAACAGTCCCTCTCCACCTTATCCCGTGTCCCAGGAAACTCTTCTAGCCTGAGCATCTTTCAGACTTTGCTGTTGGAGGTTATTTCACTCCTTTAAAATTCTCTCTTCCCTGCGTATTTAGTGGCGAGGGAAGCAAAAGGCGTTATATAAATGGTAATATTGGCCTTCTAATCCTTAAGATACTACATGAAGCATGATCATCTCAATACCGTACAGATCTTGGGTGACAATTGGAAGTCTCAAAAGAGGCACGAATCAAGTTAATCATATGTCTGCAGCTTCTGGGAAATTATACATTTTCGACGTGACTCAAACCAGGAACGCAGCACTGAGCATGGGCGAACAAATACTCCAAAAGCACTGCGAAGGGGTAAATGAAAATAAAATCTGGCTGTAGCTACCAGTACGTCAGTGAAGGATGAAAGGCTTTTGATGCTGAAGGGTGTAAGGTGGCTCCTGCAGCAGGTAGGAGAGCAAAAATGCTGGCACCTTTGAAGGACACCTGCACATCAGAAGGGGAAACAGGTAGAGGAGGGCATCAGCATGCACCAACGTGCATTTGTTGCCTCCCCAGCAACTTCTCACCTCACCTTCTTTAAACAGATCCCTTCGGGTCTCCCGTTGCAACTGCGACGTGTTTTTAGGGCCGGTTGACTCCGACCGTGTGACTTTTCACTTGCGAAGCGGAAGCGCGGTGTCTGGAGTTAATTTTTCAAAGGGGTGGGATTCCCTGTCAGTTTCAATATAAAATAATAATTTTAAACGACCTGTGCTCAACACGAGCACAAAAGCTTTTGCTGAACAAAAAGCACTTCGGGGAAATGCATTTTAGAGGCCGAGATTGCTGAAAGTACCTATTCCATTATGTCTTTAATAACTGTATGTGAGCCGGGTAGTAGTGGCTGCTAAAAAGAAAGTGGGGGAAAAAAAAAAAGACCTAGACTGGGAAATAAATGAAAGTTTTGTTGCTTTTAAAATAGATTAAAAAAAACCAAACCAAAACAAAAACAGCAAAACCCAAGCCCCAAACCAAACCAAGACCTGTTGCTGATGTCCATTTTCACACGCCTGCCTGCCCTTCAGCTTTCCTGCAATGCCTCTCTTTATCCCAGAGCTCATTCTTAGGAATTTCCCGTGTTGGTTTAGAGCAGCTGCATGATGTAAGGGATAAAAATAAATCTGTCTGGTTGGACATCAGCACCTCCGCTGTCACCCCTCGAAGATGTACAATTGCTGTTAATTGAAATGTGAGCAGGTCCCCCCCCCACCCCACCCTGGGCTCATGCTGAGTGCCAGAACAGAGACGAGGCTCACAAATTTCATCCAAAAAGGTGGAAATCGGGTTTTGGCAGCACCCGTGACAGTCATCACCCGGCGGGTCACCCAGCAGTTTGGCAGCTGCTGGACGCTGGCCAGCGACCCAGCGCTGTGTCCATCTGATGTGCCTGACCGTTAGCTGGCACCGTGACGGTGGGAGCGCTGGTTGGGGACGCTGCCTCCAGCATGCCAAGTCTAAAATGTTGGGTTTTCTGTGCAACTGGCAGAACCACCTTTATTTCCTTTTTTCCTTTTTTTTTTTTTAAATTCCTCTCCGTATTCTGGGAAGGTCTCACAGCAGACTGATTATCCTAGTGTTTATTTCATGGCTGGAGAGAGCTGAAGGCCTTGGTAAATATCCATAGCCACAAACCAGGCATTACTCCACCATGCAGGAGTGGTGACCACCGTTGGCTTCCTAATAAAGGACTGTGCAGGTGTGCAGAGCTTGGTTGTGCGTGGTGCTGCTTGGCCATGGGTGCTGCAGTGCCTGCAGGGGCTGCAGGAAAGCTGGAGAGGGGCTGGTTCCAGGGCAGGGAGGGTCAGGCCAAGGGGAAGGGCCTGAAGCTGCAGGAGGGGAGCTGGAGCTGATCTGGGAGGCAGCAATCCTTCCCTGGGAGGGTGCTGAGGCCCTGGCACAGGGTGCCCCGAGAAGCTGTGGCTACCCCTGGCTCCCTGGCAGTGCCCAAGGCCAGGTTGGATGGGGCCCTGGCGAAACTGATCTAGTGGGTGGCATCCCTGCCTATGTCAGGGGTGTTGGAACTAGATGGTCATTGAGGTCCCTTTCAACCCAAACCATTCTATGATTTCAAATATGTTTGGACTGATCGTTGGGAGAGACCCCCGTGCTGGATGAGGATGAGGAACAGCTCTGTAATTTGGAGGCTGGGTACCGGCCTGGTCTCTCACCCCACGCCAGCCCTCCCGGCTTGCCTGCAGGAGCCAGCACTGCTGCAGGCATCTCCTTGGGGCTTCTTCCAGCTTTTTAAGCAGAAGTACAGTTTACTGGAAAATAAGAAAAAAGAAGCTGCCAGCCAATTCTGACCGTTCCACCGAGCGATGCACCCTGTGAGTGAGATTTCAATGAGACAAGATTTTAGCCTAGAAAACCGGATCTTACGGCACATCCAGCGTGTTGCTATGGCCATAAGTTACCAGTGCGCTATCCTAAAAGTTTACAGCTCTGAGAATGAATGTGTAAAAAAGTTGAGCTTCAGTTTAATAAGTCCATTTATTTTTATTATCTGCAACAGCAGTCTCAGGCATCTGCGCTCTCTCCCAGGCTGGGGCGCGTCACGGACGAGTTCATAAAATGGTTGATTCTTCTGCCCTTTCATTAGGACTTCCCAGAATTTTTGTGTACAGAAATTTTATTGTTAAGTAGGTTTGCTGCTCTACAAAACATCCTGCGGTGCCTCTTGGGGACCACATATCTGTAAACATATATTAGAACGGATTTCAAGAGGTAATATTCGTTTGATCTTTCTCCTTCTGACCCTTTGCAGTCTCATTCTTTCTTCACCGAGGGTGAGGACAAAAAGTTCTCCTCCCTGTCGGCTGGCTGGCGATTATCGACTACTAATGCAGGATAATTTTGGGGTTTTTTTTGGCAGGGACGTGTTGTTGTAGTTTAATATTGTATTAGATCTTGGCTGATCAATACATGAGGAGGTCTCTGTAGTCTTAATGTCATTATCATTTTGGTAGAAAAAAATGAGTTTTTCAGTGTTTTGTCTCATCCTGAAGGGAGAGGAGGAGAAGACAGGAGAAAGAAGAACGTACAGTGCTTTGTTTTGATGTTACCAAGATACTCTGATGACCCCCAAATGTGCTTTAATGTACTTACTCATATTGCATCAGGCAATTGTGAATGAGATTGGCAGATCTCTTCCCACTCTAAGAAACAATTTGGGGTATTTTTATGAACTCCGGATTAATTTTTGAGGCATTGAACGGTGGAGTAAAAACGAAGCGTTGAAGGGAAATGCATCCCATGCTGGAAGAAGTCCAGGCTGTAAGGAAATCCTTCGGTTGAATAAAGCCCTTGAGCCACACAAGAAGCAGGAGATGGGGACGATATGGTGTGGGAGCCTTGGGAACGGGGGGCTGGCTCTAGGTTTTGGATGAAAGGCAAGTACTGTGTGCCGAGCGTCATTGCAGGCTGTGGGCAAAGAGGAGAGAGGATCTGCAATATCTCACATTTGGACATCATCTCAGCAAGGTTGGTTTTTTGTTCGGGTTTTTTGGGTTGGTTTTTTTTTTTGGGTGTTTTGGGTTTTGTTTTTTTTTTGACAGCTTTGGCACAAGAGTTAAACTTTCTAAAGGCTTGGCCCTGGAAAACACCCAGCTGTAATGTTCAGAGGATTTATAATTTTTTTGGCAAGCTCACAGCCCACTGGGGAGTGTGTCAGCTTCTCTGAATTGTTTAATTTATATCCCAATTCTTGTCTGGCTGCTGACCAGGCTTGTGAAGTTCCCGTTCGCCTGTGAGATGGGCAGTGCGTGGGACGGGGCGGCCCCCAGCCCGCAGGTCTGGCCGGGACTGCAGGCAGCGCCTTGGCTCGGCAGGCTGACAGCGGGGGATTTTGTAGCTTAGGAAATGTTTGGGGCTTGGTTTTTTCCCTTTCTTCTGCTCGGGGTTTCCAAAAGCACTGAATGCCAGCTGCCAGTTTGCCTCCAGTGCTTATTGATCAGCCTCCACGCCTTTTTGCTAACTCACCCTCACGTACCCACCTTGATGCGTTTGAATCATGATCTGCGTCTGCTTCAAATCCGAGCAGCCTCCCAGCAGGCAGACGGGGCTGTGTCATCTGCTCGGTCTGGGTTAGGAGACTGCGGTTCCTGTCCCAAAATCGGTGTGGCACCACTGCGGCAACCTCTGGTTTTCACAAGCAGGGAACCACAGCCAGAAGGTTTTGCATTCTCCATCCCTGGAGGTTTTCAAGCCCTGATGACCTGGTCTGAGCTCACATCTGGCCCTGCTTTGAGCAGGAGGATGGTCAAGAAACCTCCTGAGCTCCCTTCCCACCTGAATATTTCCATGAACTTTTATGTATTTGCTGTCCTGATGATGCTTATTTCTCTTGAATATTTACTTCTAAAAGCAGTTAAAAGAGAAACCATGCTGTGTTTCACATACTTTGATCTCGGCTTCATCTATTTAATGGATCATATACTGACTAACTTGTAAACTGAAATCTTCTTCATTACAGAGAAGTATACACCTCCCCTTCCTTCAGAAGAAAAACAGTGAAAGAAATAGGAGCTAATTAACTGGGGCACACGTAAAACCAGACACCTGCCACATGGCATCTCCAGAATAATAAATCCTTTTCTTTTAAAAATTAGAAGCATTTATAAAAATAGAGACAAAACCTGAACTCTCTGCACAGCATTTGCATTTAAATTGAAGATGTGAATGCATCTGGTCTTGTAAGTGCCAAATAATTACTCGATATTAAAAAGTTTGGAGATGCTGTAGTAGAAGATGCCTGACAACTTAATTGTTCTGATAGTTACTGAAAGTTAAGGTTTTAACAAACTTTAAGCTAAAGCCATGTTGACAGAAGCAAAATGAACTGTTGGTAAAATGCTGAGAGTGTCTTTTTTTCACGAGACCGTACGTCAAGTCCGGCTTTGGATAGGAAGGTGGCTAACGGGGACGTGCAGGCAGCATGGTTTTGTCAGAATTATCTTGCAGAGTCCCAAATAATCTGTTTAAGAAATCTGAATTTTGAGGAGAGTGGTCAACATTGGTGCATTCTCCCTAAAAGCTCTGTGAATGTTTATGTAATTATGCTGGTGTTGAATGTTCTCCCTATGGCCCAAACAAGGTGCCCCCTGCCTGCTCGCTTGGCAGGAGAATGTTCTGCTGGCCAGAGTTCTCTTATGTGAAAACGTCAAATACTGTTATTTGCTGCTAGTGCAGGTGGAGCTAGCTCTGTGCAGAGCTTATGGGTGATATTTTTGATGTTGGACAGACTTTTTAATTCTGAGCAAAATGCAAATGCTTTCTTTCAGAATAAGAAAGTTTCCATATCAGAACAGTGGACCAAGCAGGTACGAGGTTATAGAGGTGAGCCATAGGGTCCGAGAGCTTTCCCTGCTAGAGGACAAATAAAACAACAGCATGATGCCCACCTTGGCAGACCTGGTGGTCCCCCCGTCAGCCAAGAATTAATCTGAATAACATAGAATCACAGAGTAGTTTGGGTTGAAAGGGACCTCAAAGCCCATCTAGTTTCAACCCCTTTGCCATGGGCAGGGACACCCCCCACCAGGCCAGGGTGCCCAAAGCGCCATCCAACCTGGCCTTGGATTCTTCCAGGGATGGGGCCTCTGCAGCTTCTCAGGGGCACCCTGTACAGATCTGTACAAAACAGATGCAACTGCTGTGCGGGCAAGATGGCAAGACTTTGAGTATTTAATTAAAAAAAAGCGGTGAGATGGTGCTATGCAGAAGATGTTGGGGGATCTATCCCATCCATTTTTATTTTTTTTTTCCTCCAGTTTGGTATTTATGCAAGACAAAGAGGCCAAAGGCCATGGCTGGCACAAGGTGGTCACTAGGAGTTTCTAGGTCCTATGAACTGGCTGGAGGACAAAACCCATGTTGGCAGATTCCCACAACTTTGATTTTCTGGGGAGTTTATTCCTTTGTTTGGTTTCAGGGATGACCAGGGAGGGTGCCTGTTCTTTCTGAAAGACATTGAAGTGTGTACTGATTTGGTCTGTATGCTGGATCTTGCAGACCCTGCCAGGCCACATCTACTGTGACTTATTATTTGAGACCCAGTTTAAACAGCCCAGGGTGAAGATGACTTCTTGTGGCTGTGGTGCAGGATGGGTTTCAAGATCGGTCAGAGATAAAAAGGAAAAGCTTGATCGAAAGACCTGTCTGTTGCCTCGGAATCACGCTTTGGTTAAAAAAAACCCACCAAGCATTGTGATTATAGTAGCTGAGTGTTAGAATAGCACAGAAAAATCAAAAGTGACCAGTGGAAGGAGGAAACAGAAAGACATGGAGAGACCTTGGTATATCCAGAGAGTAGAGCTCAGGCGCCCAAGGTTGCTACCTAAGTGGCTCAGTTGGCGACTGGGGTGCTGTCTAGTTAGAAATGTTCAGTGCACAGTGACAATGAGGAACTACAGATGGAATTGGGAACTGCAGCTTTTCTTCTCTCTATCTGTTATTTTAATTGATCACCAGAAGATGTACGAGCCCTTAACCTTAATTTTAGCCTTTCTTAAATGCATCTTCTTTAAGTAACACTGAATTTGGACGTACTTCTTTCTTCCCCCACTTATATTATTCCCCAAAATCTGTTACTCTTATTTCCCTTACTGTTTGGAAAATTGACTTCTTAAAGCATCAGCAGGACACAGAGGTTTTATCCAACAAACTTACCATTTCAACAACTGCGTCCTCGTAGTAAAATTACCTCTTCTTTATTGTCCAAGAGTCACACCATGCCCCAAACTTGAAACCACCAACACATGATGAGGCCCAGTTCCGCTGGAGTAAGTGCTGGTGCAGCCTCACCTCAAGTACTGGATGCAGGTTTGGGCGCCACAGCACAAAAAGGAGATAAAACTGTTGAGGAGTGTCCAGAGGAGGGCAACAAAGGTGGGGAAGGGTCTGGAGGGGCAGGCGTGTGAGGAGAGGCTGAAGGCCCTGGGCTGGTTCAGCCTGGAGAAGAGGAGGCTGAGGGCAGAGCTCATGGCGGCCTCCAGCTTCCTCCCGAGGGGGAGCCAAGGGGCAGGCGCTGATCTCCTCCCTCTGGGGCCCAGCGACAGAACCCCAGGGAACGGCCTGGAGCTGCCCCAGGGGAGGGTTAGGGTGGGGATCAGGAGAAGGTTCTTCCCCCAGAGGGTGGTGGGGCCCTGGCACAGGCTCCCCAGGGCAGTGGTCACCGCCCCGAGCTGGGCTGAGTTCAAGCAGCGTCTGGCCAACGCGCTCAGTCATCTGCTGTGATGGGGCTGGTCCTATGTGGAGCCAGGGGTTGGACTCGATGGCCCTTAGGGGCCCCTTCCAACTCGGGAGATTCTGTGATTCTGTGATTCTGTGATTTCTACCCCTGACCTGGCTACAGGTTGCTTCATTGAAGTATGGCATGAAGCATGTGTCCAGCTTGGAGCTCTGATACGTTTGAACTTGAGGCTAAGCTGAGATATTACTGGCTCTCAGTTGTCGATGTGGACGTGATGTTCACAGCAGAATAGCGTGACCTTAAAAAACATTCCGTTTGCAAATGCAGTGTCCTGTTTGGTGTTGAAATTTTCCTTACGTGGTTGCATGTCTGTAACGGTGCTGGGTGTGGTGGACATTAGGCATTCATCAGAAAGGAGCAAAAGTCATTATCTACAGGACACTTCAGAGCAGGCTTGTCTGTGGCCAGAATTGATGTGTGGACTATACACATGTCGCAACCCAGATAAACTTTTATTACAGAGAGCTGGTGTCTGCAGACTTTGTTAGGTGGAGCGTGGTTTTGCTCTTCTGTTTTAGAATTAGACTAGAAGGCTTTAATGCTGAACGATTTGGTTATTTTCCTTTCAAATGTTTTGTTGGTTTTCAAAAGCAAATTTGAGTTTTCAGTGTTCCTTATACACAAAGTAATGTCAAAACATGTTTTAATGTAACAGAATGAAGTTTGATGGACCACTCTGTGATATTTACCAATGAAAAAAGATATCTTGGACAGCTGTTAAATTGTCTCTACTCTGTTGAGCTATTTGATAATATAGTTTACGGCAATATCCTGTAGAATACTGAAGACAACGCAGCTTCGTTGCCCATGGCCAAAATGAACAAAGACTTTGTGTTTCTTTGGAGTTTATGATAGGAGCTTTTTTTTGCTTCGATTGATTAGAGGTAGGCATGTTGGTGAAGAAAGAAACATCGGAGAGGGATTTCTGTGAGTCTTTCTTCAGTGGGAATGACTTTTTATGTAGTAGAGGTCCGTTTATGCGGGGCTTTCACCTAAAAATAAATAAACCAGACAGTACGGCCTGCACTGCAGTTCCCAACCTGTGGTACCGGAGCAGATTCCTTTGTTTTATACATTGGTTCATTTAATCATTCAGACAAATCTGAAACCCAGCGTAGTTCTGTAGACATGGGAGGACAGCTTTGAGAAACAAGTGTCCGAAAGCATCAAGAGATATTAACCTTTGCTTTGGCCTTTGCCTGTGTTGCAGCAGAGCGTGGTAGGATGGACCTGACCTTGTAGGAAACCAGTGCTACGGACCCCTGGGCAGCTGGTGGTCCGTGACTCCCCATCTTAAACGCAGATCTCTTCTCGCTTAGCAGAGACGATCTGCATATTAGTTCAAACTTGTAACTGCTTTGCAGTTAGCTACGTGTCTCGTAGTACAGCAAAGCTCTGGTCACAGAGATGATGCATCAGAGTAACGACATCAGTTGCAATGTGCCTTTTTCTCTGCTGTTTGAGGTTTGAAACAGATTATTTCAGGGGAACATAAATAATTCAGAATTCCTGCACTGAAACATCCCTTGATGTCTATACATTTTTGTGTGCCTTTAACCACAGTGAACCAGGTAATTTTATTTTTGCCTTATTTCTTAGTGATGAGATACTTCTGATTTAATAAAGATCACGTGTTAGTCTTGGAATCCACCAAACCAGATCCGGGTGCTTGCACCATGCAAATTAAACACATCCATTCTGTGTGTTGAACGTGTCTGTTTAACCGACTGCTGGATTCATTTATTGCTGAAATTCCATATTACAAAGCTGGTGCCTTAAACCTGGAGGGGCACAGGCAAGCTGTGTCTGACACCTCCACAGCTGCAAGTGAAATCAGTGAACTGCTCCTTGAAGGGACGAAACTTGAGTTTTTATTTTCCTCTGCAAAATCTGGGGACCAGCAAAGACTGCAAGCATGAGCAACAGCATGCGATGAGAAAAGTTGGCTTCTCAAGATGTCTGGATAGATTAGGGGAAAGGTTTAAGTTTATAAATATACTTTACAAGTCTTTTAGAGACTATCTAAAATCTTTGTTATACGGCTGTGTATCTTTTGAAGTGCAGTTGTGTGAAAGCAGGATTGCTTTTCCCATCTGGAAGGCTCTAAGGAGTTGAGGGACCTGGTGTGATTGAAGCAAGAGCTGGTGGTAAGAGTTGACTTGCTTTACCAGCTGCCTGCCTCATATCTTTCTTTCAAGGACCACTGAGTCATCCCAGTAATGATCTTTTGGTACAAAGATCACAGCTGTAACGTGGAGAGTTGCTTCTCAGTCTTTCAAAGCAAGCAGCCTACATCTGGATTAGCTCGCTGGAGTTTCCAGAGAATGAAGCTGGGTTTTGCAGCTCACTTTCCAAGCAAGCTGTTCCCATGGTGCTTTTTCTTTCTTCTTATCCTTTGATGTGAAACAGAAGTCAAAGCGAAGGGCTTAATCCAAAGCACACAAAAGTCATGGAAGTACCATCATTCACCGTGGTGAGCTTTGGATCAGATCTTTGGTATTTTCCTCACTGCTTCTCTGCAGGCCATTGGCCTTAAAAAAAGGTCAAGACTCTTCCCAATTAGCACGAACTCTTTTTCATGCATGTGAGAAGGAGACATCAAGGGCTCAGTAGCATCTGAGCACTAGAAATGGGTTGCTGATTTACGTGTCCCAGGGAATGCAGTGGAAGCACAGAACCCCTAGCAATTTTGGAAGATCCTAGAAGTGATCTGGAGGTGAAGGTCTTGGCACTTAACGTAACAAAATGTCAGCGCTGGGTGCTCAGAAACAAGTGGCACGGTGGATGCTGAGTTCGCCAAACCTCCAAAACATACTCGTGGTGCTTCAAGACACATGCAGGTCTTTACATCTGCTTGGCAGATTATTGGGTGGCGTTCTCATCTTGTTCACTGGGAACAGGTTAAAACAGAATCGCTCACGAGTCTTGGCAAAATGTGAAGGGTAACAACCAAAATTAGTAGAAGCCACTTCTGGTGAGTGCAGAAAGCCTGGACCTCATGTGGCATCCAACTGCTCAGTCAAGGTTAAAATCAGTAACTTGCACAGTTCCACTACTTAATATTGCCATGGCCGTGGGCTGCGCGCAGACACTAACGTCAGGAAACACAAAGCCAAGCGTTCCCCAGTGGCCTGCTTCTGCTTAGGAAGCAGCCAGTGGCCAATAGTTATTATGTCAAAGCCTGCGAGCAGGGCAGCAGCTAATGCATTCACTTGTGGTGTTTGATGCCATTCCTATGTCAGGAAATGTGCATTTGCAAAATATGAACGTTTTGAAGCATTCAAGGAGCATTTTAGGTTGGTCAGGGTGGGGGTGGGAAGATACGACTTAACCGGATGAATGCAAATAGACCTTAGTTGAGACTCTGAAATGCATTTTATTACTTTGAAATGTAATTAATGGGGGAGGGCAAAGACAGTTTTGTGAGGAGATTGAGGATGAAAATTGTTTCATCTTTGTTTATTTGATCACATCATAGTTCTTTGGGGCCTCTTTGCAGTTACAGACTTACTGGCACATTTGCTGCAATTTTCACAACATCACAGAATCACAGATCAGCAGGGGTTGGAAGGGACCTCTAAAGATCATGGAATCCAACCTCCCTGCCAAAGCAGGTGCCCTACACCAGGCTGCACAGGCAGGCATCCAGGTGGGTCTTGAATATCTCCAAAGAAGGAGACTCCACAACCTCTCTGGGCAGCCTGTCCCAGAGCTCCGTCACCCTCACCGTGAAGAAGTTCTTTCTCATGTTTGAGTTGAATTTCTTCTGTTTCAGTTTTTGGCCATTTCCCCTTGTTCTCTCACTAGCCACCACCGAAAAGAGTTTGATCTCATCCAACTGCCTCCCACAGTTTAGATATTTGCAAACACTGATTTTGTAGCCCTGTGCGTTGATAGGGTTCTGAAATAGAATCATAGAATCACAGACTGGTTTGGGTTGGAAGTGACCTCAGAACCCATGTAGTTCCCACCCCCCTGCCATGGGCAGGGACACCCCCCACCAGCCCAGGCTGCCCAAAGCCCCATCCAGCCTGGCCTTGGGCACTGCCAGGGAGCCAGGGGCAGCCACAGCTTCTCGGGGCACCCTGTGCCAGGGCCTCAGCACCCTCCCAGGGAAGGATTGCTGCCTCCCAGCTCAGCTCCAGCTCCCCTCCTGCAGCTTCAGGCCCTTCCCCTTGGCCTGGCCCCCCCTGCCCTGCAACCAGCCCCTCTCCAGCTTTCCTGCAGCCCCTGCAGGCACTGGGAGGGGCTCCAAGGGCTCCCCGCAGCCTTCTCTGCTCCAGGCTGGACAAGCCCAGCTCCCTCAGCCTATCCTTGTGGCAGGAGTGCTCCAGCCGTTGGATCAACTTTGTGGCACTGGGTGGGCTGGGAGGTCTCCTCCTACCCAAACCAGACTGGGATTCTACGAAATCTGCCATGTGTTCACCCACTCATCCTCACCAGACACGAAAGGAAAGCATTCGCCTATCTAAATTACAGTATTAAGAGACACTAAGAGGTTGGGTTTGAGGGAAAGGAGAAGGAAAGGAAATAGAGCAAAGAAACTTGTCCATTACTTCAGAATTTCTAGAAAGTCCTTTAACTTTTTCCACATAGTGCACTGAGACACAGCCCTCCTCCGAACTCCCTGTGTGTGGGTGTACAGAAGAATACTTAGCTCACCACTCTTTGGTGCTGAGAGTTTGCTGCAGCAGATCAGGACAGTGGATGATCCAGCCGTTATTTCTTGTACCTAAGGCTCAGCCTGCATAAAACCAAACCAACAAGCATCAGCCACAAAATTTAATTGTTTTTTTAATTCAGTCCATGAGCCAGAGAGTGGAGCCCTTCGTGGCCCATGAAGTGGCTTATGGCCCAAAATTTGAGGTTCTGTACCCCTGACTGTAGCTTGCAGATGGTATTGTAGCGCTAGTCATGACAAAGGACAGATGAACGTTCATGTGACTTTTCTGTTAGACCTTGTTCCTTTATAGGATTGAGAAACTTGCTGAAATGGGCTGTATGAGCACTTGAAGCAAAGGAGAAAAATTCGGAAATAGAAATAGTACATTGAGGTTATTAGCAATTAATTCTGGTTGAAAGGTGCTGCTCATCATGCCGATTGAGTTCTTTTTTTCTTTTTCTCTGTCTGGAAATGATTTGCATAATATATTTATTGGGTTTTGTGTGTGTAAGCATTGTTTGTTCCTCCATTTTCAAACAAAGAAGTTCAGCTCGTGTTTCAAAGTTACTTGCTGTGGCATCTTCCCGCTGTCGTACGATGTATGCTTCATCCTCTTGAATCAAAGCCCGTGTTCATTCTCCTTCCTGGGGAGCTGGCGGTGGCTTTTGAAAGGGAAGAAGAGATGCTCAGTAAAGACCAGTGCATTTTGTTTCGAATTTAATATTGATAAAACTCATGAAACATTCGTAAATAAATGAAATAATAGTAATTTCTCAAAAACGCATCAATCATTTGGATTCTTAATGCTCAGCTACATCTAACTAGGAGTGCCCAGATGAACGCCTCTCACACCACAGCACATGCAGCAATTTCTTCATTCTTTGATTAAAAGGGCCTGCTTCCTCAAAGGAAGAAGTTTCTCACACCATGTGTGAGGGGATGTCCACAAGGAGCTAGATTTTATGCTTCTTTTCCCACACTGAAAAAAAACCCACCCCAAATTATTAATTAAATGTTAGTTCTTTTCAAAGTTATGGAAGTGCTAATTCAGCGTGGCATCTGCAAGCTCCAAAGAGTTGTTTCATTCAAGGAGCTACTGAGCTGACAAAATTGAGCCTGAATTAGCATTTCTACCGCTTGTAGAGATGTGAGGAGCTGATGCACCATGCTCTCGTAGCACGCCTGGTGCCCCATAGATCTATTTCCGTTCGATGTCGTTACACTTTCTGTACACAGCCAACGAAAAGTACAAATTAACCCAAATATGGGATCCCTGGAAATTTTCAGCTCATAGTCTTTGACGTTTGTGACTACGTCACGCTGCATTGACTGTAAGCGTGTAATCCGGGGAGAGCGCTGCAAAGGGTCCTTTCCTCCAACGTGGGGCACTGTGCGTGGACGGAGGGCGGCAGGAGGGGAAAACAGGGCGACTCGGGAAGCTTGGCAGTAGCAGTCAGCGTGATGACAAAAAGTGGTGGATTTAAATGTTTGTCTTCCAGTGCTTGTATTCAACCTGAGTATTTGCCTCTAACATTTCCTACTGGTGTTCTCATTGTTGGACTTCCCAGTTGGAGGTAGTGTGTATAAACATGCGTACAGACTTTGTGTAGGGGGAGAGGGATCTTGGGATTGTCTAAGTAGCATTTTATATTCAGTACATCAAAATACATGTGTATTTGAAAGACTTAATGGCTGATTCTGAAGCACTCTTCCAAAAATAAGTATCATACCAACACTGCTTCAGAGCAATCACTTTATTGATGTAAATGATGATAGTTTCTGGATAGTTTTATGCTTATTTAAAGAGTGACAAGAAAAACAATCAGATAAGTGAGTTGCAGTATTATTTTGCTCCTGTGCAGTAAATTAATGAGGGAATGCTAGTAAAAGGTGCTGGTCTCACCAGGAAGGTGTGAGGAATGGTATTTCCCAGAGGGACTGTACCCTTCTCTGGGTGCAGGGCACTGCTGAGTACTGAGCCTGCCTTTAAGATGGTCTCAAAAAACTCGTCTGCCTTGGGGTTCCCATCTGAAACATTGAGACTGCCTTATCTCTGCTTTGAATCATAGAATCATAGAATGGTTAGAAGGAACCTTAAAAGATCATCTGATTCCAACGCACTGCCATAGGCAGGGATGCCACCCATTAGATCAGGTTGGCCAGGACCCCATCCAACCTGCCCTTAGACACTTCCAGGGATGGGGCATCCACAGCTTCTCAGGACACCCTGTGCCAGGGCCTCAGCACCCTCCCAGGGAAGGATTCCTTCATCTCCCCTCTTTTAGTTTAAACCCATCCCCCTTGTCCTGTCATTATCTCCCCAAGCAGAGTTCCGCTCCATCCTTTTTATAAAACCCCTTTAAGTATTGAAAGGCTGCAATAAGGTCACCCTGGAGCCTTCTCCAGGTTGAACATCCCCAGCTCTCTCAGCCTTTCTCCATAGGAGAGGTGCTCCAGCCCTCTTGGTGTGGTTTAGGGAATTAGCTGAATTTGTATCACAGGCTTGAATAGCCTTGGGTGCGAACAGAGATCCTTGGGATACACTGTGCCTCTCTGAGTAACGGTGTTGTTCTCTTAGTTATGTGTGCAACCTTCAGCCTGAGGTTATTCCTGCGGGTACGGGATGGGTTTTCCTCACATGGCAAGACCCAGCCAGGGAAGGGCAACCAAAGTGGTCGTGATGGGCTCTCCTGCATGGCTACATCTCAGAAATGCATCCTTTTGCCATCGACCATTGCTACAGCCTAAGGATGTACTGTCATGCCCCTTACCTTTCAGAGCTGGCAGCAGTTTCCCCACCTCCACAAGCCGGCGCAGTCAGCAGCTGCTGCTCTTCAGTTCACCGGGTACGGCCGCCCGCCTCCGGGCAGCTGCGGGCACGGAGGGAGCCCTCCGGGCTGCCATGGGGAGGGAGCGTGGTGTACAGACAAGGGCAGGCTGTAGCCTCGGGCGTGTGCTTACCTCTTCTCATTTAACCAGCTGGCACAAAGCTATTTTGCATGCCTGTGTTCGTTTCCAGATAGATTGGAGATGACACTACTGGTTGTATTACTGGTGTTAGGCTGATATCTCTATTTTCTCTTCTCTCAATACTCTGATAATGTGGAGGTGAGGAAGGGCTTGTAAATACCTCCAGAGACACATAACAAACACTGAAGGTTCATGAATTATTTTGGTTACTCTTCAGTTGTCAGCAGCTCAGCCTGATTTAGGTGCTGCGACTTCCTATTTTTCATTTTGGAAATGACAAGTGTTTTAGCAATATATACTCTGTGACGATATTTGATTAAGACTTGATCCTACAAAAAATTAACCATGTGCTAAATGTGTGCGTTGGAAGCTTCAGTGACTTCCCGAGTGTCGTGGAATCCCAGAAGGGTTTGGGTTGGAGGGACCTGTCAAGCCCATTCAGTCCCCCGTGCAGTGAGCAGGACATCTTCAACCAGATCAGGTTGCTCAGAGCCCCGTCCAACCTGACCTTGAGTGTTTCCAGGGATGGGGCATCGATCACCTCTCTGGGCAACCTGTGCCAGGGCCTCACTACCCTCAGCGTAACAAATTTCTTCCTTATATCTAGCCTGAATCTCCTCCCTTTTAGTTCAAAGCCATTACCCCTTGGCCAATTGCTAAGGGCCCTATTAAAGTCATACTCAGGCATACAGTGAAGCATGAGCACTGGGTCTGAATATGCAAAATTGCTACTTTATTATTGTAAACATTTTTTTTTCCACTTCAGCCTTAAAAAAAGGACGGTTTTGGATCACGCCTGACCCATATCACAAAGATGACAACATCCAGATTGGGCGAGAGGTGAAAATCTCCTGCCAGGTGGAAGCCATCCCTTCTGAAGAGCTCACGTTCAGCTGGTTTAAAAATGGACGTCCCTTGCGAAGCTCTGAAAGGATGGTCATCACACAGACTGACCCCGATGTCTCACCTGGCACCACAAACCTGGACATCATTGACTTGAAATTCACTGACTTTGGGACATACACGTGTGTTGCGTCTCTGAAGGGAGGTGGCATATCAGATATCAGCATTGATGTCAACATCTCCAGCAGCACAGGTAAGGAGGCCCTCTTTGATATAGCCAAACTATGGCTTTCCTTGACTCACAGAAAACAGAAGTGTATGTGCAGAGTGCTTCTGACCATGGGGATATCCAAGCAGACCCTAAATCAAGGGCTGATAGCTTTGATTAAAGGACAGAAATGTGGATATATGGCATGTGGTGCACTCTCTCAAGAACACACTAGTCTCTGATTTACCCAGACAAGCCCTCTTTTACTGTCAGAAAAGCTATTGCTTCTATAAAAGGACTTTGGCCTTTATTTAGGACTTCAAGGCATCCAGCGTGGTGAAAAAATAGCTAGTAGGAAATTACAAAGAGGAACAGGAGGGTGTGATGTTAACGAAACTGATTCCCTCCCGTTACTCCAATTGAACAGCAACTCCCAAGTATGGAGGAAGGAGCTTTTTTTTCTGAACTATTATGCATTGCATGTTGGTGAATCGTGCTATTCCCAAGAGGCAAAAAGTTTAAGGTATCTACTATGGCTATTTCAGTGATTGAAACATCTCTGTCTTTCATGAGCTGGAACCTTGGCTGTTGGTAATAAACATCTTGTTATTCCTACTGTGGAGTAGGAATATGTAACACAGTAGTAATTACCTGATTTTCTTGATGTCATTGCTAGAAGCTGGTTTGTAGCCAATAGATCTCACAGACCTTTTCCCCCAGGAGTTGAGTTTCATACCTGAGGTAGTCCGTGTTAATACAATGAACTAGAAAACATTCTGAATGCAGAATCTTTTTTCCTGCTGAAAATTACAACGACAACGAAAAAGTTGTTCCTGGTTGATTTCTAGAGAGAAGGATTTTTTTTTTTAAAAAATGTTTTCAGAGCACTATTTTATGTTAAAATGCATTGGCAAATAGTGTCAGTGCTATATCTACTATCCAGCCTGCCTTTTATATGAAGCGTTGCTGTGCTTTTCCTCAGGTTGTGCTTATTGTTCGCTGGGGTGAGGCATGCGGTGTGTGCTGTGTAGAAGTAAAATGACAGCACACTGGAACATTTTTGTAGCATGGAAAGAAAATATTTCACAGACATCTTCTGACCCCTTTTTCCCAAACACATTCAAGTATCTGCTTTCTACTTTTTAAAGAAGATTAAATACACAGAGTTGCCTGAAAGAGTATTCCCACCATTGTGTATTCTGCTATCAGAATTACACAATTCTATTCTCACTATTACATCAGTGATACTTTCCAAATACATCTCACATCTAAACAGTCTTACAACTATCATGATAAATTGTTCAGATTTTAATACACAAACCTGCCGTCCATCTTCAGTAGGATGCTGGTGCCCTGGATCCCCCTTGAGCAGCACATCGCTCCTGGCATGAGGCTGGAAGGTTTGCCCAACGAAAGGGTTTCGTCAAGAATATTATGTACAACAGGGAGATGAGACAGGATTGACCTGTGGTTTGGACAGGAGCCTGGAAAGTAAGGCCAGGTGATTGAGTTAGGGGTCACTCAAAATAGACATGTATAAGCTCATGGGACTGGTTAGAAGGTATATAAGGGAACTGACCAGTGCCACTTCAAGGCCACTTTATTATCTTTATTATGTCGTTATAGGAAGAGGGGTAATGGGTTCAAACTGAAAGAGGGGAGGTTTAGATTAGATATTAATCAACATTTGCAGCCTTCCAGGCCCTAAAGGGAGCCTACAGGAAAGCTGGAGAGGGGCTGGTTCCAGAGCAGGGAGGGACAGGACAAGGGGGAATGGTTTTAAACTAAAAGAGGGGAGATTGAGATAAAACACTAGAAGGAAATCCTTCCCTGAGAGGGTGCTGAGACCCTGGCACAGGGTGCCCCGAGAAGCTGTGGCTGCCCCTGGCTCCCTGGCAGTGCCCAAGGCCAGGTTGGATGGGGCTGTGGGCGTCCTGGGCTGGTGGGGGATGTCCCTTCCCATGGCAGGGCATTGGAACTAGATGGGCTTTGAGGTCCCTTCCAACCCAAACCATTCTGTGATTCTATGATCTTTGAAAAGTCATGGTGACCTAGGGAGATCCAACAAAGACTAGAACAACTGAAATTTTAGCCCATCTTCCAAGAAGGCAAGAAGATTGTGCAGGGATGTACAGACTAGTCATCCTCAGCTTCGTCCCTTGGAAGGTCAGGAAGCATAGACCAGAAGGAGAGTGAAAACAGCCAGCGTGGGTTAAGCAGAACTGAACTGTGCCTGACCCAACCTGGTTGCCACTGTCTCTGATGGCAAGGGGAGGGAAAGAAGAGCGGTTTGCCTTGACTTTGGTAAAGCCTTCAGCAGAGTCTTTTGTAGCGCCTTTATAGCCAAACTGGTGAAACACAGGTTGGAGAAGTGGACTGGGCATAAGGTGTGTTTGGAGAATGGGAGGCAGAGAGTTCACTGATAGTCAAAATCTGTGAGTGTGTAAGTGAACAAGCGGTCGACATTTGCACAGTTCACCTTGGCTGTCTCCTGCCCTGAAAGATAACGCATGTATGCACAAACCTTGAGAGACAAGAGGAACACTAATTTCATATAGTTTAGTTAGTTCTTATTTTATGATTTGCTATTTATTTTCTGTTTGTGGTGTTGAATATTTTCCTACTTTTTGCTAACTTTTGTAAATATAAAGCAGAAGTATTTTTGTGGTTTGGTAACTCCTGAAATGATTTGGCGCAATTTTGTAGACATTTAGTTGACTTCAGAAGGACTGTGCTGGAGCCGTGCAAGGTGCCTGGGGAGATAGGGATAGTTGTGGAGGGCTGTTCCCTTGCAGCAGTGCAGGCTGGGGCTGCCCGGCCGGTGCGCAGCTCTGCGGGATCCCAGTAGTCAGTGAGTGGATGTGAGCAGCAGCGTGTCCTGGCAGCGATGGGTGCCAATGGATACCGTGTCCAGTTTTGGAACCCGAAATGCAGGAAAGGTTTCGACAAACTGAGGCGAGTCCAGTGGAGGCTGTGAAGATGGTCAAGAATGGCTGGGGGAAGAGGGATACTGTGTCCTGCTTGGAGAAGAGACAGCCCTGGGGCACCTAACAGCAGCCGTCCCCTGTCTATAAGGGATGGATGAGGAGCATGGGGCCAGGCTCTTCACAGCAGTGTGTAATGGGAAGGTGAGAGGCAATGGGAAGGAGCTGAAAAGAGAATTTCAGACTGGGTGCCCCAAAAAGCTGTGGAGGCCACATCCCTGGCAGTGCCCAAGGCCAGGTTGGATGGGGCTTTGGGCACCCTGGGCTGGTGGGGGATGTCCCTGCCCGTGGCAGGGGCTTGGAACTAGATGATCTGTGAGGTGCCTTCCAACCCAAACCATTCTATGATTTTGTGATGTAAGGAGCAACTTTTTCCGCATGAGAACTTCCAAGCGGGAAACAGACATTGTGGGATCTCCATCCCAGGAGGTTGAAGACCTGATAAAGCCCTAATCAACCTGGTCTGGCCTCACATCTGGCTGCACTTTGCACTGGGGCTTGGACTAGGGACCTTCTCAGCTCCCTTCCCACTTCAGTTATCCCATGAACACTGTAGGGATAGAAACACCAACCAACAGATTCACGGGCAGGGGAACAACCGGTCTCTTGGCCAAAAGAAACATGTTCTTCAAGCTTATTAATGCACATCTTACTAGCAGGTAAAGAACTGAGAGGATTATTATAGGGTAGGAGCTGCGTTTGCCATGATGGATGGCAGCTGCATGCAGACTTTGTTACCTGCTTGCCAGGGTGAAATGGACAGTGACGTTTGGGCAGTCATGCGTTGCCCATCTGGCAGGCAGTAACCGCTATATTATCTGTGCTTGCCGAGGAATCGTTTGGGAAATTGATGGGATTTATTGGAAACATCCATTAGACGGCCGTACCTATAAGCTCGTCACAATTTCTGCAGGCAGTGATGAGTTATGTCGGCTCTTAAATTTACTGCCCTGAAACACTCAAGAAAAATCAGAATAGGGGATGAAAACCTAGCATTTGGGATCAGCCTTATTTAGCATCTTAAAAGAAATTCTGCCTATTTGTGTGACTTCATTACCCCATTGAGTGGAAGCTGAAATAGTTTCTGTGTGCTTTTGAAGGTCATTACTTATTCGTCAAGATTCATTACTGCCATGGTAGTTATGAACATAAGGCCTAGGCACAAACACGTGTTCCAAATGCCAGGACTTGTTATTAATACCACGCTGTGTGTCTGTTTGCTGGTTTTGGGGAGAATTCTCTCTTCCTGATGTGCATGAGGTTCCTCCTGGAGGGACAGAGGGAGACAGGAGGGTCTGGGTCACTTCGTGAGGTAGGAGGGAGGTGGTTAGGTCCCCTCTGTCCCTCCAGCAGATTGGAAGGGGACACGTGGCAGTGCAAGGGACATGTCAGCCTCTTGGCATACTCAGCATTGCACTTGTTTAGCAGCAATATTTTTCCCTTGACATTTTGTACTTTCAGCAGGAAAGGCATAGATTTATGTCCTGAGTATCTTATATAAATGGACCTGAAGTAATCCCCTAGCAGCCTCCCCCCTCACCCATCTCCATAAAGTAGGTCACCGAATAGTGGAAATGAAGACTCAAATGTTCAATCTTTGCCCTATAAAAGCCCTGTCATCCATAAAACCAATCTTGGGCAAATGTTACTGAAAGGCAGGATGGCTCTTCTGCGTGTGTGCGCGTGTGTCACGGGGAACTGGAGGCAGAGGATGTTAAAGCAGCAAGAAAAAAACTCTGGTAAAATAGGCTCACGGTAAGCAAAAAAAGAGAGGTGGATCAGGAGTGTGTTAGTCTTTGTAAGCGATATTTTCTCTGCCTTAAATATTGTATTCAGAGCAGGAAGAATAAGGCTTCAGGTGATGTATGGTCTGCTCTGTTCCGTGCGGGTTCTTACGTTGTTCTTTATCCCCCTAAAATCAGTATCAGTACAGTAAGAGATGTAACATCTGTCACTTCTGGCTTACTCTCTTTTCATCTTCCCCCTGGAGGCAGGAGTGTGCGGTGGAGCGAGCTGCTGCTTCAGGGGGTTATTTTACTTTATTCTCGGGCTGCACTGCTCTGACTTGCTGCCAGTCGGGCTGCATGGGGGAGATGGCCGGTACTCTTGGGCTGGAGGCGGTGGTGACTCTTCTTTTCCTACGTGAGTCCTTTCTGCTGTTTCGCTCCTGCCCAGTGTGGGCACAATTAAATGTCTTACGTGGCAAATATGTCAACCAAATTCTTCGTCTCTGGGTGAACCTGAAGGTGTGCTGAGCACATACCACCCCAGGTATGCTGGGGCAGGCACATCCTGGAGGGGGGCATGGACTTTGGGCATGAGCACAGGGCAAGCTGCTGGCCTCCAGGTCTCCTGTTCCACCTCTGAGGCTAGTCATGTCGATAGATTGATTTGGGTTTGCTGCCGGAGACGGGCAGAGAAATTCCTGAAGAGCTGCGTATCCTCCCTGCAGTCGGATAAGCGGGCTTCCCTGTTAAGCTAATCAGCTCTCTATTAAATAATTAATTAATTAGACGTCCAGGCTGATGTGTTAGGACATGTGGCCTTGATCTGTTTGTGAAGTATGTGTCCTCTGGTCATCTTGTTCCTCCTTTGATGATGCATAAAAGAGACCTTTGTTTTAGTTCTAAATGTTTATTAAAATCACAGTACTGCTTTTGCATAATGAAAAAAAGGGTTTTGTGAGATAATTAGTGGCCCAATTAAGACATTTGTAAACCTTAAGCACTGTCCAGAGTGATCATTCACAGGCAACTCGGAGACATACCAAAAACCACACAGACGTTTCATTATTGCAGTAAATTGATTATTTTTGTGAGCCATTATCTTCGGAGTTTATCTTTGAAAGGAATAGGTGAGCAGAAGGGACAGATAAATGCCGGATTTTGTTAAAAAGCATTTCTTTTATGGTTCTATTTTAGTACCTAATGTGAAGAGATTTTTCTTTTTAATTCTCTCTCTGGGAGCTGCCGTCCCTTCCCATCACACAGCTTGCAGCACGGCTGGCCAAGCTGCCCGTCCTGCAGCGAGGGGGGTGAGGGCGGGCGATCTGCTCTGCAGCCCCTTCCCTCCCCAGCACCTGGGTCCCCCGGGAAATCTGACTTCTCCAGGATACCTTCATCCATTGCGGATTGCCTTCAGCCGGCTTTCTGGGAGCGGGCACCCTCTTTAATGGCCACGTATTGTGGAGACTCTTTGTTCTTCTCCGGAGGGCTGTGGAGCCTGCTCATCATCTCGTGTTGCGTATGGCTCATGGAGCTCCTCAGCATGACTCCGGCGAGATCACTGAAAGCTAATTTGGCTAATTTGCCACTGGCTGTGTATGTTCTGGGTTTAAAATGTGCCTCTTCAGAGTCTGACTGCAGAGTACGGTGGTGTTGTAAGGTATTAAAAGTATATTGAGCTATAAGTGCTGATTCTGGAATTATTTTACTGTCTGAACAGATCTCTTGTCCAAGCTCCCACCATGTAGTCTGTGGTTGACATTCATGTCTTCACTTGCAGTTAGAAGTGACTCGTGCCCAAGAAAACAGGGGCTGCGGTGCTTTCTCTTCTCGTTTGTGCCTGGGCAGGACAGCACGCAGGGAACCGGAGCAATGCGAACAGAAAGCAACCGTGAAATCAAGACATGCTTCCCTTACAAGTCACTCGGTTTACCTTCCGCATGAGTAACTAGCTGGATCCCCTTTCATGGTGATGAAAGGCCATGGAAAGGTTAAAGTAAGTTCTCTTGACTTCAGCTGCGTTTCTAATCGTTTGGCTGGATCAGCAAGTCTCCCCAGGGCTCTTCTCTTCCCACCTCTGGAGACCCTTTCAGCATATGCTCCCTGGTGTTCCCCACCACTTCCCCTAAAAGAAATGCACGTTAAGGGTATGCTGAGCAGTTTTTGTCTCTCTTTGCAGCAGTGTCTAGAGAACCTGAATAATTATCGCTTGCTGCCCTTCAAAGGCTACGGGAGCTTGCTCAAATACATTTTGTACGCCAGCTTGGCTTCCTGTGCCACAGCTCGGTCTACCCTGTCTTAAAAAACCCTCCATCAAATAAGGAGTATGAATCATGAACAGGGACAGAAATGTGTATCTTGGGCAGAGGGTGATTAATATTAGAGATTCAGACCTTCAAATTCATAAATATTACAGAAGGAAGATATGCAAATAACTTCACCTCTATCTCCTGGTGAGGACAGTGCAGATTCCTCAGTGTTCCTTATCCAGGCTGGTTTTAAATTACTTGAACAATGTGACTTCCAGCACTTCTTTTGGGAGATTATCTCAGAGTAATCTCCAGCACGGATTATTTCTTGATATGCAGCTCAAACACTCCTTTGCTTTGCTTTATCCCGTAATTACTAGTTATTACCGTTAGTCTGTTTTAAGCAGCCTGATCACTAGCCCGCAACTCCTCGCAGCCCAGAGCCTCCCCGTCACTGCTTAGGCTGACAGTCATTGCTGCAGGGCCATGGCTTTTCTTTCTGCCTGTTTAAGGCACCCAAGGAGATACAGATGTGATGGCAGCCTCTGCTTCACCTCTCCATCCGTAATCTGCAGTAAAGAGCTCAGGACTCTGCTGTCCCCCGTCAAGCTTTCCATGGGGTCATCACATCGAAGGTCTTGTCCTTGTCATGCTGGTTGTCTTCTGCTCCAGCAAATGATTTTTGTTTAAGGAGATTCTTCCTTCTTCCAGTACCTCTTTGGCAATTAATTAGGACATCAGAAAGACAGGGAATGACTGGGGAGAGGCCAGCGAAGGGCTACAAGGATGATGATGGTTCTGGAGCATCTCTCAGATGAGGAAAGGCTGAGAGAGCTGGGGCTGTTCAGCCTGGAGAAGAGAAGCCTGAGAGGGGATCTGATCAATGCTGATCAATATCTACAGAGGGTGTCCAGAGGAAGGGCCAGACTCTTCTCAGTGGTGCCCAGGGACAGGCCAAGGGGCACTGGGCACAAACTGGGACACGGGAAGTTCCACCTGAACATGAGGAAAAACTTCTTCCCCCTGCGGGTGCCGGAGCCCGGGGCCAGGCTGCCCAGAGAGGGTGTGGGGTCTCCTTCTCTGGAGAGATCCCAACCCCGCCTGGACGCCACCCTGTGCACCCTGCTCGGGCTGACCCTGCTCTGGCAGAGGGTTGGGCTGGGTGATCTCCAGAGGGCCCTTCCAACCCCTGCCAGTCTGTGAATCTGAGAATATGGAGGTTCCAAACAGGGACAGCAGCTTGACTCATCAGGATCTCCAAGTTCTGGAGTAGACTAGAACTAGTTTGTGTCTGCCCAGAATACACAGTGAATAAACATATTAGGGTCATGCATTTTGGGTGGAGTTTTGGCTTTTTTTTTTTTGAAATAGCAACTTTGGTCCTATCGCTGTTCTCCTATAGACAAGGTGACTGCTGGATCAAGGGTCCTGTGGAAGTGCAGTAGAGCTACCTCAGGAGATCAGACAGAAGGGTCTGGTTTCCCATCTCCAGTAACAACAGACATGTCTGCCTAGGGAGCAGTTTAACCAAAACCAGGAGGACAAAAGTAGAGCGATACCTTCTGCCCTCTGACCTTCTGATGAGTCAGTGTCTTGGGGAGGCAAAAGTTGTCTCAGCATTTTATTTAAGAGCCAGGAGTGGACATATATCAACAGTTGGCCCCTTATGCGTGTGCCTCTGCCAGTGTCAGAGGGTGAGAGTCAGAGTTTTTAACGGAGGCGCTACTTTAGTGTTACTAATGCTGTTGTTTTTCAAGTGATAACCCTCTGCTTTAGGAGGCAGATTTAACTGCTAAGAGTATTAACTTACTTTTTAAGCCACTTGCTACATGAATAAGGTAATGTTTGTTGTTTCAAATATTGGGTTTATCTCGTTTATTATTCTGCACAAGCAGGGATAGAACTGACCTTTATTTGCAGCGGGCTCTGTGGCTGGTGCTGCAGGAGACGTGCTGATGCCTCAGCGGGGAGGGCTGAGCCCCTCCAAAACTCTGCCTGTGCCACAGCAGCGCCTGCTGGGAGAGGGAGGCTGGCACCCCAGCACAGCTGTTAGCACCCCAGCACATCTGGTAGCACCCCAACACATCTGGTAGCACCCCAGCACAGCTGCAAGCACCCCGGCACAGCTGGCAGCACCCCAGCACAGCTAGCAAGACCCCAACACATCTGGCAGCACCCTGGCACAGCTGGCAGCACCCCAGCACAGCTAGCAAGACCCCAACACATCTGGCAGCACCCTGGCACAGCTGGCAGCACCCCAGCACAGCTAGCAACACCCCAATACATCTGGCAGCACCCTGGCACAGCTGGCAGCACTTTGATCACCTGCTTGGTTGGGACCCCCCACCGCTCACCCCTTGTTAGCACCCCCTCATTCGTGCGCGTTTGCTCGCGCACCCTTGCACCGTTCCTCCTGCACCTTTGCTCGTGCGCTTTAGCTTGTGCGCCCTTGCTCAGGCATCCTGGCTTCTAGTGTGGGACGGGGGGAAACGGCCTCAGGTTGCACCAGGAGAGGATTAGACTGGATGTTAGGAAAAACATCGTCACCCAAAGGGTTGTCAAGCCCTGGGACAGGCTGCCTGGGGCAGTGGTTGACTCACCATCGCTGGGGGTATTTAAAAGTCTTGCAGATCACAGAATCATAGACTAGCTTGGGTTGGAAGGGCCTCCTAAGGACCATCGAGTCCAGCTCCTGGCTCCACACAGGACCAGCCCCATCAGAGCACATGTGGATGGTTCAGTGGTGGGCTTGGCAGTGCTAGGTTGGGTCATCGTAAGGGAAGAAATGCTTTCTTTTTTTTCTCCTCAATTCCGTAGTTCTCTCCCTGCCTCAATCTTCCTGATTTCTCTGTGGGCATTGCGTTGATTTAAGCTTCTTTCGCAGCTTTTTTTAGCTTTATTGCTGATGAAAACAAGTCATACATGAGCAGGCTGCCAGTGCCTGGCAGTCGGCGTGTCGCAATTCCCCACACCCTCTGATATTTTTTGACCCTGGAGCTAATTTAAGCCAAATTTGACAGTGGAATAGATATCTTGGAGACAAATAAGTACCTGCAGGTTTGTGAAAATAAATAGATGGGTATAAAAAGAGAAACCTTACCAAACCCCCTCCCTGAGCAAACATTAAGTGCTGTCCTCCTTCTTAATTAGACAGCAGAGAATCAACATGCGAGTGACGGGGACCCGTAGCCAGAGCCGCTGTGCTGGTGGTCACTGGCATGGACACTGTCAGTCACACGAGATCCAGGTAGGCTGCAGCCAGGCTGCAGGTTGCGCCAGGGGAGGGTTAGATTGGAGATGAGGAGAAATTTCTTCTGGGAAGGGGTGGTCGGGCGTTGGAACGGGTTGCCCAGGGAGGTGATGGAGTCCCCGTCCCTGGGGGTGTTTAAGGAACGGTTGGATGTGGTACTTAGGGACATGGGTTAGTGGGTAATAGGTAATGAAGGGACAGTTGGACTAGATGATCCTGGAGCTCTCTTCCATCCTTAGTGATTCTGTGATTCTTATTTATGGCATTGCCCATGAAATGATTTGTTCTAACAGATGGCCTTGTCCCACCTCGCTCCTTCTCTGTTTCCAGTAACAAGAACGTTAATAAATACAGTAAACTCTAATAATATATTGGCTGGCTTACAACGTGACAGACACTGGTTGTGTTGCAGGATGCACAGAAGATGAGTCAGGGTATTCCAAGGTATCTTTCCGCCTGGGTACCGATGCAGCCTATCTTACTCGCCTGCCTGCAGACCTCGTAGTCCATGTCCTTATCCTGGCAGCGTGCAGTTTTTGCAGCACTGTTATCTCTGTTTTTCAGGAAGAAAACTGAGCTCAAGAGAGGGTAAATGACTTGCACGCAGTTGCACAGGACATTTTTGGCTTGCATCTTGGTTTTTCTTTTTTTTTTTTTTTCTTTTTTTACCCCAAAGGTGCCTGGCCCATGCCATTCGCTCTCCTTCCTCTCAGATGCCTCCAGAAGCTACACGTGATCATGAGAAGCAGGGTCTATTCTTTCCTAGTTTCTTCCTTATATGATTCCTAGTTTGCTCTGAACATGCAGACTCCTGAGTTTCCCCTGCCTCTTGGTCTAAGGTGCTGTTTCTTCCAGGGCCGGTGCCGTCCTGCATCCCCGCAGTGCGGCTGCCTGGGCAGCAGGTCTTCATGGGCCTCCAGTTGCATTCACACATCTCTGTTCTCCTTCTTCTCTAGGTCCACCTCATGGACACACGAAACTTGTCTGTTTAGTCCTCCCGTGACAGGCTTAGTGAAGGAGTTTCTTAAACCAGAAGAACCTTGCAGATATCTGAGGAACAAGTCCCCAACTCATTTGTATCCCATCCCTGTTTCATGCACAGGGACATGTCAGCCTCCTCTCTCTTTTTTTGTCTCTATTCCATTATGCAGTGCCTTCGTAGGCAGCATTTGCACAGGACTGCTCCCTGTGCCGAGGGCAAGTCTTGCTCCTGGCTCCCTGCTTGAGATGAGAAGTTACAGCCCTTGCCCCAGGCAGAAAGTGACTGATTTCCGAGGCTAAGACAAGGTGTGATTTCATAGAACCACAGAATCATTAAGGTTGGAAGAGACCTCTAGGATCATCCAGGCCAACCGTCCCCCTCCACCTATTAACCCCTAAACCATGTCCCTAAGTACCACATCCAACCTGTCCTTAAACCCCCCCAGGGACGGGGACTCCACCACCTCCCTGGGCAACCCGTTCCAGTGCCCGACCACCCTTTCCGAGAAGAAATTTCTCCTCATCTCCAACCTGAACCTCCCCTGGCGCAACTCACAGCTGTTCATAGCCCAGACCTGTTGCTCTGATGGCAGTCTGGAAAGGATGGAGTCTGGAACAGGCTGCCAGCACATGTCCAGAAATAGGTCTGCATGAACAGCCACCAAAGGGAAAAGTCATGTCCTGGCCACATCTGGACCGTGTAGCTGGAAGCAGAACTATAGATAAGAGAAGGCTCCAGGGAGTCAAGAGAAGGCTCCGGGGTGACCTCATTGCAGCCTTTCAATACTTAAAGGGGTCTTATAAAAAGGATGGAGAGGGACTCTTTGCTGGGGTAGGTAATGACAGGACAAGGGGAATGGGTTTAAATTAAAAGAGGGGAGCTGGAGCTGAGCTGGGAGGCAGCAATCCTTCCCTGGGAGGGTGCTGAGGCCCTGGCACAGGGTACCCCGAGAAGCTGTGGCTGCCCCTGGCTCCCTGGCAGTGCCCAAGGCCAGGTTGGATGGGGCTTTGGGCAGCCTGGGCTGGTGGGGGGTGTCCCTGCCCATGGCAGGGGGTTGGAACTAGATGATATTTTAACATCCCTTCCAACCCAAACCATTCTGTGATTCGAGGGTAGCACTGTCACTGGTACAGAGCAGATAGCAGACCTTTTCCCTCTTGATAATAGTATTTTGTTGGAGGGCTGTGACCCCGTGGTCTTGGCCTCACGGTTCTCACGGTCAGTGAATCCCTGGGACAGGAGGAGGTTGTGCTTCCCCGGGGCAGCTGGAGGTGCTGGAGGGGCAGGGAGCGAGGGGAGAGCTGCGCGGGAGCCTGCAGCATCCTGACCAACTGGGACATGCTTTGATGAAAGCGCAGTCACAGCAGGGAGCAGATCCACTGTGCAGAGGGGGGCGGACAGAGTAGATGGGTTTTTGTACTGATCCTGGCAGACCTGTGCGTTATTTGAACTCAGCTGAGAAGCCACAAGCCGGGTGAGCTGGAGGAAATGTTCCGGAGGCTCCTCCCCGCAGGCAGGCAGAGCGCAGTGGGCTTTCAGACCTCTCTCTTGAAATTGCGTTTTCCTTGCTGGAGCGGAAGGCTTGCGCGGTTGAGTCTGTGCTCTCACAGAGCGTTGCTTTAGCAAGCGGCCCTTCGGTACCTGTTTGATGTGCTCGCTGTCAGGAGAGCTGGGGGAAGGAGCTGCCGGTCCAGCACAGGCACTGCGTGCTTTGCGGCAAAAGCGGGGGATGCAGGGAGGAGGGAGAGGGAAGGGAGCGCACTGGGGTTGAAATGCAGTCAGAATAGCTCGGAGGGCCGCAGAGCAGCACTCGTCTGCTCCGGCTGTCTCCTCCCTCACCACCTTCAGTCCCCTTTTCCCGCTGCGCTGGTAAAGCTCTGACAAGGCTGCGGTCATGGCTCTCGGCCACCCTGCCTCCGCTGGCCGGGGCCAGCAGCCCTGCCGCGCCAGGCGCTTGTGGGCACCTTCCTGGGGAGGCTCTGCTCTGGGCTCCCCCCGAGCGACCCGGGCCGCCTGGGCACTGGCCTGTGCTCGGGAACTGCCGTGACACACACAGGTGCAAGCGACAAATAAGAATATTCAGTAATGTTGGGAATGTTCTATTAAGCAATCTTTCTCTTATTTTTTCTTTTTATTTTTTTTTCTTTTTTGAAGTATCAAATATCTTTTTCTTTTCTTTCCTGTGGAGAAAAAGTTATTTCCACTTTTGCACGTCCCACCAGATTCAGAAGGAGCTATCAGAGCTTCAAAGCAGCTGAAACAGCATTTTGGTACCTCTGAAAGCGCCTGATTTAAACTGATTCCTAGCAGGCGTGTCAGGTCCGTAGACCCAGGGTAGATCCCAGGGGAAAACTGGGACTGTTTCTCACTGGTACAAATCTGCTGTTTCTGTCTCTGGAGGCCTGACAACAGCCTTTAATTATTTTTTCCTGCAGACAGGAGTTAGGGTGCAGGCTGTGTTTTGTCAAGCAGTTGAGGGCAGGACAGCCTGGAGAGTTACTGCTCCTGGGAGGGGCTGCTCTCACAAGAGAAAGCATCTCTCCAGGGGGTGCAGGGTGGAAGATTCGTAAGGGCAGCTGAGTTTTCAGACGGCACAAAAGGAAAGAGAGGGTGAGCGGTGTTTAAATCAGCCTTTTCCATTTCTTCGCCTGCCACGTGGCAGCCCGTGCCCCCCCCCCACGCAAGGCTCCGT
>VWZZ01000679.1:193341-219069 GCA_013399095.1 Psophia crepitans
GCTTTGGGCAGCCTGGTCTAGTGGAGGGTGTCCCTGCCCATGGCAGGGGCATTGGAACTAGATGGGCTTTGAGGTCCCTTTCAACCCAAACCATTCTATGAGTCTATGAAAAGAAAAGATAAATTCGAAGATAAAAGCTTTTTTTTTTTTTAATTCAACCCAATCTCAGTTCATCTGACCAGTTTTAACAGATTTTTTTCTTTTCCTCACCGCTCTTTTCCTTGGCCATCTCTTTAACTCCAGGCTCAGTGATGTCAGGATCCCAGACTGTGGGTTCTCCCACAGTGGCTGATTCCTGTGCTTTGTCACAGTTTGTCCACACGTTATGGTTTAAAACATTTGATTTTTCATTTTTACCATCAAATTCTAATAATTCTAATAGGAAAAATAAAATGCATCACAGGAAACCAAAAGTAAAGGAAGACTCATCTCTCCTAGCCCAGGTCTGTTGAATAAGACGTGGTGGGTGTGGTTTGCGGTACACTTTGAGTCATGCAATCCTTGTCATGTCCTGAAACGGCTGTTGAACAGTAAAATACAGCAAAGATGACACTTGTTTTGAGGACTAACTGAGTAGGCCTTGGAGAGGAATTTAAGGGAATATTTTAACCATCTGAAAGTTAGGTACCTGTGTTCCCTGCGTGGCTATGGAGAGCGAAGCAGCCACAGAAAGGAGCAGAGTGTGTCCCAAGGAGTGTCTGGGATGGTTTTTCTTTGTCTCAGGTCGCTATCTGTCAAGTAGAGATAACAGTTCCTACCATAGAGGCTTTGGAGATGAGATTCTGAGGATGCTGTAGAAATGAAAGACATGCAATACTTGATCAATAAAGCTTGTATCCTTTGCTTATTGCTGTTATCATCCTGTGGTGTTTTTGCTTAGGTGTGTTGGCACTCATCACAAGCTGTGGGCTTTACTGACTGTGATCTTTATTGCTTGGTAGATTTTGTGAGCTGTGCTAGCTTTTCTCTGAGAGATTAGTTGGGATCATGGAAGGACATCACCAGCAGCAAGAGCAGCTAAACACCTTTGGTGGGATTTGGTCACTATTGTTACTGTAGCGTCCGTCTCCCATGGGAGACTGGAGAAGACCTCTGGGGGTAAAACGAATAAAAGACTACTCCGTAAAGTGCTTGAGTTCATTTCTCACTTTCTTTTACCTTCCCCCACAGAATAAAAGAAGGATAAAGCTAGTCATGATGCTAGGGACAGAGCTGAGGGAGGTCTGTCATCGTACATAAGTCATCAGCAGAGCCTGGTCTGTGAAATCCTGCCGACGCAGGTTCCCAGGAGCTGTGCAAGCAGAGACAGCAATCGTGAGCACCCATAGATTTTGGCTGGGTGTCTCTGCCCTGGAGAGGAGCAGGCAGCACCGAACAGCCTGGTTTGCCATGCAACCAGCTCCTCCATGCCCACCTTTACAGGGGTTTTCTGCCTGCTTCTTACAGGTGACTAGACCCTTCCGAATGTGCTGTCATCTGTAGTGTGGTCCATGTCTGAGCCCTTCAGAGAATGGCATTTATCCTTCTGTATCTTCCTTCCACATTCTGGAGAGCTTTGTGCATGGGAAGGCCATTTGCTGGGTCCAGGAGGAAGCTTTTAGCAGGATTAAAGACAGGAGCACCTTGCTGGTAGGGTGGGCGCATCTTGAAAAATCAGCCTGACAGAGCAGCAGTGACATCGTTTAACCAGGTCATCTCCCAAGCGTGGATTGCTGTGTGCCTGCGAGTGGGAGAGGGATGCTGAGTGGGGCAGAGGAGGCACAAGCGTGCCTGTTTAGAGAGTTGTGCTGGCTGATGGTGACTTAGAGTGCTTTGGCAATGGCACTGTCCTTTTGGTGCTGCTGGTTTTGGTTTCCCTGAAAGCCGGTGCTCAAAGGTAGAATCATAGAACCACAGAATCTCCCGAGTTGGAAGGGCCCCCTAAGGCCCATCAGTCCCACTCCTGGCCCCACACAGGCCCAGCCCCATCACAGCAGATGACTGAGAGCGTTGGGCAGACGCTGCTTGAACTCAGCCCAGCTCGGGGCGGTGACCACTGCCCTGGGGAGCCTGTGCCAGGGCCCCACCACCCTCTGGGGGAAGAACCTTCTCCTGATCCCCACCCTAACCCTCCCCTGGGGCAGCTCCAGGCCGTTCCCTGGGGTTCTGTCGCTGGGCCCCAGAGGGAGGAGATCAGCGCCTGCCCCTTGGCTCCCCCTCGGGAGGAAGCTGGAGGCCGCCATGAGCTCTGCCCTCAGCCTCCTCTTCTCCAGGCTGAACCAGCCCAGGGCCTTCAGCCCCTCCTCATATGCCTTCCTCCTGTAGAAGATGCTGGTCCAGACTGAGCCCCAGCTCCTGCTGAAGCTTGTGCCTGCCCTTTGGGGACCCATCAGAGAGGCCCCACCACCCATAAACCTTCCTGCCATGAACCCAGGAAGGTCTCTAGGACGTGGCTTCCTTGCTCTGAGTTGAGAGGGTGGCATCCAAAAGGGAAAGGATGGTCTAGGCGTGTGCTCCTAAATGTGACTTCTTCCAGTTCGGTCTGAGGAGAAACAAAAGGGAGAGGTGGGAATGGTGTCTGGTGACAGTGCTCAGAGCCCTGCGCACGCTCGCAGCGCCGACCATTTCCTTGTGTGCAAATTTTGATAAATAAAAGTTAAAATAAATAAAGAAATGCCTGCTGTTGGCAGACAGGACGCAATCCCGTAGTAATTTAAATGCACCACTTTTACTGCGGGAAGAGAATGTTCGGGCAATAAAAATGCCACCAGGTACAATATAATCGAATGTTTACATCGTGTACCTTATCAAGTGATGATAGCAGGAAGGACAGGATCATCTCTCACAGTGGACGTTGCTGCACGTCGGGCTTCCATTTTATACGCTCTAGTTTCACTTTGGTGCTACATAAAATATTGTTTATAATATAAACTGTTTTCCAAATGCATTGGTCTCCAAGTACCTGTAAAGCCTCTTAAAACATCAAAGATATTTCACGGTAACCTGGTTGGCAGACCAGTCGGCCACACTGCGATACTCTGAATTTTCCGTTCCGTTTATGTATGTCATTCCTACTCGCTAATAAATTCTAAACAACTAATGAAATCACGCTGAAGGGGAACATTCTTCAGGGATTATATTTGAAATGGAACAGAGCTAATTAGTAAGAAATATGAGGCTGAATTATGATCTCAGGTGCATCGTTGCAAATCTGGAGTGTATCAACGGGGCATAAATTAGTTGTTCGGGTTTTACGTCGGCGGGAGGGAGTTCAGAATTGGGTCCGCTTGGCTTTGCCTGTAGGTGTTACTTGCAGCTGAGGGTGGGAAAAAAACAATCTTTTATGCTTCAGACAGGCAATTTGGCAGCTCAGAAAAGTTGCCACATCTATTCTGTGACTGTCTAAATATGTGCCTGCTGAAATATTTACATGTAAATATTATATATTATATTAATAATGAAATAAAAGGTTGCTGCGAAAGAAAGAAACGTTCTCCATCCAACATAGAACTAGAATTAATGAGCTTAAAACTCATGGAGATTTAGGAATGTAATTATTAGAAAGTTTTTAGCAGGTAGGGTGGCTAATCCCTGCAGTGATTTGTCGTGAGACTTACAGACTGCAAGTCTGTGGGTGGGTTTTCTTTCTGCGGCTGGATGGACGGAACCCTGCAGGGAGTGGGGATGGGTGAGAGGGGGACAGGGGATGGGCACACTGCTCTGGTGTGGAGATGTTCCCAGCGAGGTCCAGCTCCGCAGCAATGTGCCCGGTGGTTCCCGGGGCCGTGGCAGAGGCTCATTTCTTAGACAGATTTTTGTGCTCCAAGTTCTTCATTCATATTGTGGACGGAGCCGGGCGAACTAACGGTGTCGTTCGTGAGCGGGGGTCAGGCGTGCAAGTGCAACTCCCGGAGAGTGAAACCTGCCAGGTTTTCGAATCTGCCTATAAAATTTTAACTATGAAAATGTATTAAAAAGGGGGAGCTGGGGAGTTTCCGTAGGTGAGAAGAGTAATCGAATAGAGGAAAAGCCTTTATTTTTAAATAATTATTAGATTCTATTTTTAAGCAGGTTGAAACAATGAAAGAAACCAGTACCTTACATTTTATATCATATTATTTACATCATGGTTACACCTTTTTTTTTTTTTCTCCCTATAATTAATAGTTTGACTGGAAGAAGCTGATTAGTATTCAGGACGAGTGTTATATAGCCCAGGGCATTCCCAGGCTCTTTGCTTTATTACCTTCTGAACAGCTTCCTTCCCTGCGGGTAGGGCTTGGGTTGGATTTCGGCAGTTTGCGGCAGGAGAGGGGGCAGGCGGGCAGAGGGCCCGAACCGGGCCTTGCCACTTTTACAGTTCTGGGCCATTTTTCATGTCTTTGTGGTCTATGGGGATAAATGACTTTAACAACTTTAAAACATGGAAATGAATGTTGCTGCCATTTGCATTTCTCAGTGCGGGTTGCTTTCTGAAGTGGTGTCATGTCGGAGGGACTCCGCACCCCTGGCTGGCAGGGTGTTCCCAGGGCTGCTGTCGTACGGCACAGGTAGACGCTGCCTGCCCGAGCCTAAAGATTCAGCCTGCCCTGCCGCGATGCAGATTTAGGCAATCCAGATGCTGTTACCACCATCCTTCTGTTTAACCTATCGGTAGGGTTCCCAGATTCTTAGTTCTTTGACTAGAAGTTTTCCAGAAAGCTCTTAGTGCTTTTATGTATGGAGAGTTTAGTATGTATGGAGCTCTTCGTGCTTTTATGAGGAGAGGCTGAAGGCCCTGGGCTTGTTCAGCCTGGAGAAGAGGAGGCTGAGGGCAGAGCTCATGGCGGCCTACAGCTTCCTCCCGAGGGGGAGCCAAGGGGCAGGAGCTGATCTCCTCCCTCTGGGGCCCAGCGACAGAACCCCAGGGAACAGCCTGGAGCTGCCCCAGGGGAGGGTTAGGGTGGAGATGAGGAGAAGGTTCTTCCCCCAGAGGGTGGTGGGGCCCTGGCACAGGCTCCCCAGGGCAGTGGTCACCGCCCCGAGCTGGGCTGAGTTCAAGCAGCGTCTGGCCAACGCTCTCAGCCATCTGCTGTGATGGGGCTGGGCCTGTGTGGGGTCAGGGGTTGTGCTGATGGTCCTTAGTGGTCCCCTCCAACTTGGGACATTCTGTGATTCTATGGTTCTGTGTAAAACAACAGCCAAATCTGTGTATAAAATCTTCAGTGAGAGATGGTAGAGAACGATTTCACCATCATCCATAAGCAATTATGGCTTTGTATGTAATTTATCAGAACGGACCAAGGGAAGAAAAATATATGGAAATAATTGATGGCTTAATCAGCAAAGCAAAACACAGGGAGCTTTTTGACATTTGGCAAGGTCAAAGGCAACGTGTGTCAGTGACCTGGAGAGGTAATGAATATGCAAATGCTGGCAATGTGGAAAATTGTAAATGAGGATGAGATCATTTGAATTTTTTCTTATTTAATGTTAAAAATGTAGTCACTGAGAGAACCTCCTGAGATGTATCTTCTTCTTGTTAGAAATTCCAAAAGACAGCGTAGCAGCGAGTACCCCAGAACCTGAAGCATAAACACAGATGTTATTGAAAAAAGTTGAATTATTCATAGAGGTTTCCTTATGACAATTGGTCATGTGGAAGATAGTCTTACACCACAGAGCAGTTCACCGCAGTGTCTGAGGACAAGACCAAAGACAGCCTTCTAGACAAAAAGTTTTGGTTTTATTTAAGAAGTGAGAATGAGCTGAGGAGTGGGAGTAGATGCAGACATTGCAGATCTATATTTAAAATATGAAGAATCAGAATAGGGTGTCTTTNATCATTTGAATTTTTTCTTATTTAATGTTAAAAATGTAGTCACTGAGAGAACCTCCTGAGATGTATCTTCTTCTTGTTAGAAATTCCAAAAGACAGCGTAGCAGCGAGTACCCCAGAACCTGAAGCATAAACACAGATGTTATTGAAAGAAGTTGAATTATTCATACATGACAATTGGTCATGTAGAAGATAGTCTTACACCACAGAGCAGTTCACAGCAGTGTCTGAGGACAAGACCAAAGACAGCCTTCTAGACAAAAAGTTTTGGTTTTTATTTAAGAAGTGAGAATGAGCTGAGGAGTGGGAGTAGATGCAGACATTGCAGATCTATATTTAAAATATGAAGAATCAGAATAGGATGTCTTTGAATGCGCTGTTTCTCCTGGAGATAGCATCCAGTATCTGAGTAGTCGCATTGATGGTCTCGGGAGAATGGCGCTTTTTAATCCGTCGGTATTTCTCTCAGAAACTTGCACCCTCCTACCCAAGGTAGCTTTTTGCCAAGACTGGCATATCGGTACTTCCAGCGCTTCACGTTAGCTGCATGGAGCTAGGTCATCCCCTTGACACTCGGGAGAGGGAGGATCAGCATGAAGCACACAACATCTGTGCCCTATTACAGACCTTCAGTGCATGTAAATGGTAGGTTGAAATGTGGTGAAGTTTGGGTTAGTTTCATGCTGATGCAAGGAGAAAATTGTCCTCCCCAGAGCACATGATGCTCTGATCCTAAATGCCACCAAGGTGGGCAGGAAGCCTCCAGTATAGATGCAATCCTCTGAGAGTCAGGAAGGTCCTGCTCATGCATCTCTGCCATGTACGTTGAGTGAGATGAGCATCTTTCTGCGGTGTTTCACCCTGCTTCTGCCCAGCGTGAGTTTCAGCATTGGATGAATAGTTCTTGGATGGTGCCTTTTCTAATAGTTTCATGACTAGTGCAGATGGGTGGAAAGGCTGAGGAAGTTGATGAGAAACAGGATGGAACCAGCACCCGAGAAGCTGCAGGGGAGGGTGTCTGCACACTCTCTGGTCTTTGTGCAGATTTGATATCGCTGAAGATCTGAGGCACCCAGGGACATCCTGCTGCCATCTGACTCATGCTCAAGGCTTTTTCGGGGTGAGAGTGAGGAGCTTCCAGGGTCAGAGTGATGTTCCCTCCCACTTCATGGTAGTGCTAAAGTGCTGCAGAGCTGTGACAGCTCTCGCTGCTTTCCTTTGTGGGATATTGGTTTGATGATTTCTAGGGAGATACACTGACATTGGTGCTTTCTTCAAAATTCTGTAGCAGTGAGGGGAGGGCAGATACTGGGGAGATAAGGCATGGTTAGGTCCTGCCTAATCGGGCAGCGCTCTGCTCCAACCTCAGCAAGACAAGCGTTAGTCCCTTGACTTGCAAACCAGCAATTACTTCCTCCTGATGGTGCCGTTCTTGCAGAGGGACCCTGTCGGAGATAACACAGTCATAGAATCCATAGAACGGGTTGGAAGGGACCCTAAAGATCATCTGGTTCCACCCCCCTGTCATGGGCAGGGATGCCACCAACTAGGTAAGACTGGCCAGGGCCCCATCCAGCCTGGTCTTGAACACCTCCAGGTATGAGGCATAACGCAAGGGGAGGAAAAGCTGGTAGCACCCACATTTGTTAGCTTGTTAGCTTGCACAGCTGCCAGAGATATGGAACCTCCTGGAAGGAATCAAAAAAACCTGGTGGTTTCATGGAAAGGCTTTCATGGGCATGCCTGCAGGGACAGTGCACTGTCCATGGAGCTTTATTTCCTACATACGGTATTTTCAAGACGAAAGGTTTTATTCTGGCTTTGTGTTGTGCATTACGCCGTTTTAAAGAAACTATGCTGTGATGTGATGAGAGAGAGACCAGCTTCATCATTAATAGCTAGTTAAGAGATAGGAATCAAAGGCCACATGTACACAGTGAGTTACAACCAAGAGGGCTGGGGGAAATTCATGAGGCTCTTTACTAGGACTAGAAATTACTGTGAGATGAAGATAAACAGCAGAACAAGAAGGAATGTTGCAATTCAGGAAAAAAAAATGGAGTTAGGAAAAAAAATGCCACAAAGGTCAGACAACATCATGAGAGGACTCAGCCATTCTTCTGGAGGAGAGAAGGTTGGCCAGGGCTCTGGAGCTTGGAAAGCGGTGGCTGGGGAGAGGGGTGCAGGGTGTCGTGGCCTGCTAGCCCGAGCAGGGAAATGCCCTTCTGGCGGGACAAGAACTGGGAGTAACGAAGTCAACAACCAGCCGACTCATGGATAGGTGCACTGCAAGAATTAAGTTGGCCATTAGCTGGGGGGTTTTTGCCATTGGCCATTCTAACTGAGGAAGGTTAAGTAGATGTATTTCCTTTCTGTTGTCCCATATTACTTAGTAGACTTATTCCCAGAATTAAAAGAAATACGCATTTCAACTGAAGCTATGATTGCAAAGTGAAGCATTAGAAGTTTAAGGTTATTTGGACTGACACAGAAGTGTAACTAATTCTGCCTGAGTGCTGCTGTGTTGCATCATGTACTTGGTTAAATGCTGACTTATTTTGCTCTATAAATCGCTATTGTCCTGTCTAACTTTCAAATGTTTGACTTTGTGGCTGTATCTCATAAAATGGAGTCTTTTAAGGCAATTTAAAGGGAGGTTGCCACTTTCTCTGCACTCCCTCATGGCAGATTTTGTTTTAAATTTTATTATTCAGATGTGTTGTCCACTGCTGTTGATGGGAAGTTTTGCAAATCATTTTACCTGTGGAGAAAAAAATGGTGTCAGCAGGCACATTCCTTTCACTCAGCAGCAGGATTGAAATTAGAGCTCGACTGTGCTGGTACATAATCAGGTTTTTCTCATGGAGCTAGTCCAGAGGATGCTGGACTCATTAGAGCAGGCACTGAGATGCTGTGAAAGCTGGGAGGATCTTTGTTGCTGCAGGGGAGTGATGGTTATTTGGACAACCTCCTTCTTTGGGCCGCTTTGGAAAAATCTGTGTTGGCCATGTTGCGTGAGATCCTGTTGTACTCTTCTCCTCCCAGCAAGGAAACTACGTCATGAGTCAGATCAGTGAAGGCAGTAGGAGCCTTGCCAGCGGCATCAGTGGATGAAGGGTTTCAAAGAGCACGGGACACGCAGGTGGGGCATCTGGGTCGACGGCTTGGTAGGGTACGGATTTTATCCTCATGTTCCTTGCACGCTTCCTTGCTGTCCAGCTCCATCGCCTGTCCTGGGAGCATCACTCTGCTGGGTGCAAAGAGATGTAAATCATGCCTGTGGTTACCAAGCAGCAGTGCCGTGCGCTGCTCCGACCTCAGTTCCTTGCTGTGGGGACCGCAGTCATCTGCGGTGGAAGGTCTCCGCGGGCTGGTGGCAGCCTTAGTAAGCTGCACAAGCGGCTTTCTTGAGGAAAGCTTCTCATAGAAAATTGCCAGTGACAGGATTTCTCATGCTCTCCTCTGTATATTCAGAAGCTTTCCACGTAATAAAAGGGAAATTTCACACCTTTCATTTATTCTTGGGTTGGTAAATAAAAATTCTGAATAGTAAACAAAGAGGAGGCATATCCTACTGGGGTTTTTTAGAGGAATTGTTAGTTCTAGGTAGTCCAGGCCCTTGGAAATACATTCAATGCATTCGCAATTGATAAATATTTCTCATTTTTCCAAGCTCCTTTGTAGTTACTCTGCCCATTAATACATATTCTTATCAATAAAGCCATTTTTATACCTGTTTTAATTGTCTGTTTCCCTCAAGGTATAGCAGCTTGATCAGATTTATGTTATCAGTCAGCTTTATTAGGGGAACAGTTTCTCCTTTTTACTCTGGCTGTGACAAGAAACAGCCTGTCGCCATCCTCATTTCCCCGCTTGAGGCAGGACTGCTTTGCACACAGAGGGCCGGCGGCACAGGCGGTGCCTGCTCCTCCTTAGGATGAAACGATCAGGGATTGACTTTCTGCATCAAGGGATGGTTCTTTTTTTATCTTGAAGGTCCTGGTTTGCACTGGAAAGGCCAACAGACGCAGTTTCTTCCATAACCTGGTTTGTAAGGGTAATTACAATGTATTTGGGCTTACAATGTAAAACCGTGCCAAGCACTTTCCTTGGTAAAGGAGCCAGTTACGGATTGATCGACCTCATTAGGTGTGTTCTGTCTGTGTTGTCTTTCATACAATCAAAGAGTCACAGAATCTTTAAGGTTGGAAAAGACCTCTAGGATCATCAAGTCCAACCACCAACTCAACCCCCCCATGGCTCCTGCCCCCTGTCCCGCAGTGCCACGGCCACATGCTGTTTGAACCCCCCCAGGGACGGGGACTCCCCCCTCCCTGGGCAGCCTGTCCCCAGCCCTGACCACTCTGTCGGGGAAGGGATTTTCCCCAAGCTCCAACCTGACCCTCCCTGGGAGCAATTTGGGGCCGTTCCCTCTTGTCCCATCCCTTGGTGCTGGGGAGCAGAGACCAACCCCCCCTGCTCACCCCTCCTTTCAGGTAGTTGTAGAGGGCAATAAGGTCTCCCCTGAGCCTCCTCTTCTCCAGACTGAACCCCCCAGTTCCCCCAGCCACCCCCATCAGACTGGTGCTCCAGCCCCTTCCCCACCCCCTGCCCTTCTCTGGACACGCTCCAGCCCCTCCATGTCCTTCTGGTGCTTAGGGGCCCAGAACTGAACACAGTATTCGAGGTGCAGCCTCACCAGAGCCAAATACAGGGGTCTTTGGTACCCTCAACACACGCTATTGTACTTTGAAAGCTATGAAGAGAAAGCAGAAGCATACCTACATATCTCCTCCACTTAACTCTTTAGTGGTATGAAAAGAGAGACTGTTGGGTTTTATTATCCTTCTCAAGCAAAGCTCTGTAGCTCTGAAGCTGGAAAACCAAACATCCTGCTCTGTTGGAGGGAGTTGAAGTTGTAAAGCTATATTAGCAAAAAAGATACTCATCTCAATGTGTGCACACACAGGACTTTCTGAAATTGCTGGTGTCATGGCACTGGTGGAAGCTGTCCTAAAACAGCCCTACCTGGCTTCTGAAAGGCATCGGTCAAAACCATTCATGTTCTTCAGCCTCCTCATGCCCTCTGTCCATCCCTGCCCTATGGGTCTTACTCCTTCAGACCTCTGTTCATAGAGTTTAAGCCCCTTACTCTTTGTCCCACCCACAGGGGGGATGGAGAGCCGTTTATCCTCTTCTGGTTGCTCCTTACCTAGTTAGGCTGTTGTCCTGTCAACCTTCAGGTTCCTCTAAATGACATGGAGCCATTTCCTGCAGATTTGCCTTATATGCTGAGTTGTCTCGACATGATCACTGTTCCTGTTTTCACCCATACTCTCTGAAGTTATCCCTCATCTTCTTGAGGTGCACCTCTAAGCCTGGGCACAGCTATGCCCCGTTCTGCCTGCGGCTGCTGGGCAGAGAAGTGTAGCATTGCAGTGTAGCCCCGTTCCTCCATTGCAGACTGATGCACAGCCGCATGACACTGCTGATTCCCTTTGTGATCCATTGTAAAGTCAAGGTGCTATTTTTCAGACCCCCTTCCCACCCAGCAGTTCTCCATACTGTCTTTGCCCTGTTCTTTTTCCTTGTCCAAATATTTGGCTTGGATAGCACCGGAACCCAGGGCTGGCTTATGGCAATGTCATGACTGGGAGGCAGCACTGTGGAGAAGGACCTGGGAGTCCTGGTGGATGACAAGCTCTCCATGACCAGCAGTGTGCCCCCATGGCCAAGGTGGCCAAGGGTATCCTGGGGAACATCAAGAAGAGTGTGACCAGCAGGTCAGGGCAGATTCTCCTCCCCCTCTACTCTGCCCTGGTGAGGCCATAGCTGGAGGTCTGTGTCCAGTGCTGGGCTCCTCAGTTCAAGACAGACTGGGAACTACTGGAGAGAATCCAGCAGAAGGCTGCAAGGATGATGAGGTGCCTGGAGCATCTTGTCTGAGCAAAGGCTGAGAGAGCTNGTGGTGCCCGGGGACAGGAACAAGGGGCACTGGGCACAAATTGGGACATGGGAAGTTCCACCTGACCATGAGGAAAATCTTCCCTCTGCGAGTGACGGAACCCTGGGCCAGACTGCCCAGAGAGGGTGTGGGGTCTCCTTCTCTGGAGAGATCCCAACCCCACCTGGACGCCACCCTGTGCACCCTGCTCTGGGTGACCCTGCTCTGGCAGGGAGTTGAGCTGGGTGATCTCCAGAGGGCCCTTCCAACCCCCACCAGTCTGAATCTGTGTAAAAGCATTAGATGCCTGGCTCAGGCCAAGATGCAGGATATCCATGATTTCTGCCCAACCACCTGTCTCTTACACTCTGAAGGAAGGAAATTACATTATTTTGACATGATTTACTGTTGACAAATCCCTAGTGACAGTTACTCATCTCAGTGTTTTGTTCCAAACACTCACAAATTATTGAATTATTTGTTGCAGAATATTTCTGGGAACTGAAATTAAGGTGTCTGGGCAGTAGCTCTCCAGCTCCTCCTCCCACCCCACCTCCCCCGTTTTCAAGGTAGGCATTTGGTTTGTCATTGGGTAGCTTTTTTGTAGCTCCCTGCTCCTCCACCAGTTTTGTCTAGAGGTTTCAACCTTTATTTTAGGCTGATGCCTTTCCAAGCCCCTCCAGTACGAATATATGTGTACTCTTTCTACATTCTTCTAAGCTCAGTTTATCCTATTTATGTGATTTTTTTTTTATTTCTGAGAAGGGTCAGCTCTTTTAGAAGATGCTGCTGCACCAAAGGAATGAAAGAGCTTGGCTCTTCTGTACCAAATTTTGTTTATGTGGTGTGGCTCTAAAACTGAATGACAATAGATCATCTTTCTAATTAACTGCAAAGAGATTGGTAGTATTGCATAGCGCCAGCAGGAAAACGGGAGTAACCACAAGTCAAGTTCACGTGTGCTACCTGTGCTTTTGTTCATATCCTTTGTGGAGACCTAGATTGGCTTCTTCCTCTCCAGATAGAGGTCAGAGTTACACTTTTTTTCTGGTTTTCATCTCAAAAAAAGGTAGTTGACTGCAATGTCAAGGTCAATTCACATGCAAGTCCTCTCTGTCCTATTCATCGCTTCTGCCTCAGCCTGATTTGAGGTGGTCCTAGCCTTTTCTCTTTAATCATGTGAAGATTAAAATTCATTCCAGTCTTTCATGGAGCCTGGAAGACCTGAAATTTGTGACTTCTCAGGCACTCTTAAACAAGCAATTCATCAGGACTTGACCTTTCAGTTCCTGGAGGTGCTCACCATGGAAGTTCACACCATTTCCTTCCTTGCTGCTATCCCTCCTTTTCATTAGGCTCTTTGCAGGGCTGTATTGCCCAAGCATGAGGTTCAGCCTGAGCCTGTACCCAGTTAGTTGTGCTTTTTTGCCACTTTAGTCTTCAGCGTCTGACTGCCTGAGCTGGAAATTCCCAACCGAAGTGTCGTATTAGAGCTTAAAGCCCACAGAGTTACCTGAATGATTTCTTTTCCTAATTACTCACATTAGGAGCCTTTTTGAAGAAAACCGCTGATTTTATTCGCAAGTAGCTTGTATGCTCTTGCTGTATTTTGAGTGCCAAAGCTCAACATGAAAGGGGCCACGCTGGTGTTAGTTTTATTTATTGTATGTTTATTGTTTTCAGCTTCGTTAAGAGAGGAAACTGTCTCCTGTCCGTAATGGATTAGAGGAGAAAGAAGACAAAAGGACTTTGTGATAAGATCAGACATCCACAGAGGCCTCTTGTATTTTGGACATATCTAATTCTGATTTTGTCCCTAAATTTCTTTAGTGTGGCCATTATTTAGTGCATCCACAATTGTACTCACATTTTCTTTGGACTTGAAGGTTTCTGTCTGGAAAGGACAAAGCAAAATAAATCCCGGCTGGAAAAAACATCCTACTTAATTTAATATCATTGACCTAGAATGAGTTTATTTTAAGCCATTTTCTGTTGCACTGATATATATCTTTAAGATACAAAAGTCGTATTTCCTAGTGGAGATAACTCCAGTGATTTTTGTGTTTTGTTCATACAAGCCAGAAGGGAATTTGGTCCCACAGGTCAACAGCTGAATTAATATTTGCATTGGAGAAAATTAATTTGAATCCTTGCTGGACTTCTGGCTTGGATGTTAATTACTCCAGGTGTAATCAGATCAGTGATTCTTCTTAAAGTATCAGCTGGCTTGCTAATTTCTGATCTCGTGATCTTGGATGTGGCAGCCCCTTTGCTCTCAGATCTACATCTCACCAGACTGAATTTGTTGGTCACAAAAAAAAAAAAAAAAATGAAGATGTTGAACCAGTTATAGAAGCAGCCTGATCTTCTCTTGGCTGTGCTCCCTCTCACCAGGTCATAGAATAATAGAATCACAGAATCTCCCGAGCTGGCAGGGCCCCCCCAAGGCCCACCAGCCCAACCCCTGGCCCCACACAGGCCCAGCCCCATCACAGCAGATGGCTGAGAGCGTTGGCCAGACGCTGCTTGAACTCAGCCCAGCTCGGGGCGGTGGCCACTGCCCTGGGGAGCCTGTGCCAGGGCCCCACCACCCTCTGGGGGAAGAACCTTCTCCTCATCTCCACCCTAACCCTCCCCTGGGGCAGCTCCAGGCCGTTCCCTGGGGTTCTGTCGCTGGGCCCCAGAGGGAGGAGATCAGCGCCTGCCCCTTGGCTCCCCCTCGGGAGGAAGCTGGAGGCCCCATGAGCTCTGCCCTCAGCCTCCTCTTCTCCAGGCTGAACAAGCCCAGGACCTTCAGCCTGTCCTTGTACGTCTCATCAAATGAAAAGTTTTTAGAAAGATTGTTGGCCTTTGCAGTGATTCTCCATACACCCAGTCGTTACTGAGCCATACGGAGCTATGACCCCGTGACCCTTTAATACGAAGATTCATCTTAGCATCTCTTTGAGGAACTCAGTCTAACCCATGAGAGTTTGATCCTGGATCAGAACACTGATGTGTTGCAGTGTGTAGGCAGCATTCAGACACACTGACGGTGAAAAGGCAGACGAGAATAGGAACACCGATCTACAGAAATGACTGAGAAACATCTTGCCTGCGTTGTGCCTTTCGTGCCGTGTTGGACACTCACACAGAACAAATCTGTACGTATCCAGCCATATCTCAGTAATCAACTAATCACGCTCCTTCACAGCTTTGTGTCTGAAAATTGGTAATTAGCAGCTTATTCCTGTTAGATGTATTATGCAAGATGATTGCCGTGACCCATCTCAAAACTTTGTACCCCTTGGAGTATTGCTTAGTCTGGGACCAGTCCTTCGTAAAGCCTCCTTGAAAAGAAATTTTGATAGTTGCTTTTTTTTTTTCCTTTGCTAAAAGAGGAAATTAGCAGTTTATGGCTACTCTTAAGGGCGGCCTTGATTTTCTTTTCAAATCAAGAAGGGTTTCTGAAAAAAAAATTATTCATGTCTGATATGTAATCAGCGCCCGTCAGCCTGAAATTCAACAACGTGTACTTGCTGATTGCTTCTAGATAAAAAATGCCCCCAATTCCCAACTACCTTAAATAGCTCTCTGTGCTGATACGTGTACGTTGTTATTGTACATATGTGTATGGTGATGTCATCTTTGTGACTTGATGTACCTGAGGCCATACCTATACACACTCCCCAGGGTGCTGTGCCATGTGGCATGGTCCAGGATGAGCATGGTTGGCATGCTGAGCACGTTTGGAGAGGCTGAGGGTACAGGTTTGGGGTCACAGCCTCATCTTGCTGGAAGTGGCTTGTTCTGTGGGGAGAATCACAGAATCATTAAGGTTGGAAGAGACCTCCAGGATCATCACCAACCGTCCCCCTACCACCTATTAACCACTAAACCACATCTCTAAATACCACATCCAACGTTTCCTTAAACACCCCCAGGGACGGGGACTCCCCCACCTCCCTGGGCCTCACCACTCTCTCCAAGAAGAAATTTCTCCTAATCTCCAACCTGAACCTCCCTTGGTATAACTTGCTGCCATTCCCTCTTATCCTATCAAGGAGAAGAGTGTGCTCGCTGCTTTTACCTGCATTTGCTGTGGGGGAGCAGGTGATCTTTTTGGGCCAGCATCCACTTTCTCCACATATCCATATCTCCATCCAGCCTCTGATTAATATGTAGAAGAATTGTGCACTTCAGGTACACAAAGACAGTATTTCCCCACTCGTTGCAGCTACATTAGGATTTTTCCAAGTCTGATGATGTTGGCATTATTGGAGGAAGGAAAATTGTGGCGTGACTGACCTTTCTAAGAGTGGTATGCAATTTTTACTGGCTTATTGCTAGTGATGGAGAACTAAAAAGCTTAAGTATGTACCACATACTAAAATAGATGGTGGTACAGAATACAAAGACTTTCTCTGTTAATAATTTCAAAACCATTGCAGAAGCTACATTGGACACCAGAGAATCCACACAGAAAAGAAGATAAGAAAGTGCAAGAGAAACGGGGTTCACTACTTCTGCTCTTCATGCAGTGACTCTCTTCATCAGGGCATTATTTTTAGGCTGATGTTGAATTCACGTGGGGTGTGGAGGAGCTTAGCCCTTCTACTGTAATGCAAATGCTCTGACTTTGTAGTGGTGGTGGTGGTGCTGTGCCTCCCTGTTTTCATCGTGTAGTCTTGGATCATTGTGTTTGAACTGAAATTCCTCTGAATTTTAGTTATTAGTAGTCTTGGGTGCACCGGCTGCCAAACCAGCAGTGGGACTTAAAGGACGGTTGAAGGGATTCGCACCACAAGTGGGTCTGTGGCTGCTTTAAGACGACTTTGGCACATGGAAGTGGTTTATAGTGAAGGTTCAGCAAAGTAAGTTATGTCAGAGGTTACGAAGTGCCTTGATGAGGAGGGATAGTTCAGGGTCCTTGCTGGAGTTGGGCCTTGGATAAGATAAGAAAACATGGGACTCAAAGGGTTTTCATTTCCGCACATCCTCAATCGGTGAAAGAAGCATCCAGATAACAAGGGAAGGTAGAGCTCAAAATCATCTAAGCATGTCCAAAAATAAGTCAATGCTTGGAAATGATCTTCAGTATTGGGTGGCATTGTCTCAGAAAGGAAAAACAGGATCAATAATGTCAGTAAGAATGTGAAAATAGAAGTTACCAGAGTAAGACCCATGAAGTTTTACTTTTGGAGTTGAATTTTGCTTAGATGAGGCATTAGGGATATCCAGATTTCTGCAAGAGCTGATTCATGAGGTCTCAAATCCTGCAGCAAAGTGTCCTAACTAGTGTTTGAATCAGATGCAGAGAATGGCAAAAGTAGTCCCTACATGAGATATGAAGTAAAGTAAAAATGATCCAGGCAAAACCAGGCCTGACCTCAAGTTTCTGCAAAAGTTTCAAAGGAAAATATAACTAAGTGAAGAACTGAAAGGAAAAGTAGTCTAAACTCTAGCATTGACAAAGATCAATAAGAAGAGTTGGTCATTTTAGACTGATATATCAAATTAATTTTGAGGCAAGAGAGATGTGGGATATCCATTTCTATTAACTCTACAAAACCGTGTTTTATAAATATCTTGGTAGAAACAGTGAGTTCAGGTGTGTCTAACAAGTGACTGAAAGGTCTGGCTCAGAGAGGAGCAGCAACATAATTTTTGAAAGAGAAATATTACTCTAGAGGGAGGAGTTCCTCAAAAAGCAGTCCTGGGGACAGTTATGTTTAACGTCTCGGTGATGGCCATGGCGCAAAAGATGGGCATGTGTCGAGGGAAGCTGTGGATGCCGTGCAGAAAGGTCCACATGCCCCAGGGCAGTTCCAGTTACTCACTGAAGCTGTTCTGAGGTAGCCAGAAGCAATTTATCTTCACTATGCTTGCATTTAGTCCAGGCTTTTACTTCTTATCCTCAAAAGTAAAATTAGTCAAAGCCCAACAGCAGACAAAAGCTGAACCTACGTCGTTCTGCTTTAACAGGAACCTGCCGGGGAAGTGTTGTACATACAGAGGAAAATAGAGTTATCATACAGAAAGGGCCTTGGTGATTTCAGAAATGCAAAGGTTGAAACGAAAACCACTGCTCTTGGAGACCAAGCACTTGTGTTATTGACGTGGGTTGATCGTTAGTGTTTGGAATGGCCGTGCAAAAGGGTGTGCCTGGCTGCAGCAGTTGGTGTAGGGATCACTGAGACCTCCCCCGTGCATTTCAGTGCGTGTTCCTGGTGGCTGAACACAAAACGGAACATGTGCAAAGCTGGAGGAGACTCTAATAATTCACCGAGTTTCATCTTCCTGAGGAAAGACTAGAACACATTGAGCTCTGAATGTGTGCCATGGGACCGACAGAGGGACAATAACCAATTAAACCTCTAAAAGCCAATGCTGATGCAAGAATGCACAGATACAAATTGGCCACAAATACATGCAAATTTTTAATCATGAGAGCAGTGAGATTTATCGGACAGTTGAAGCCTAGTTGGCTTTGAGAGCTGGACAGGGGCTTGGTCACGCAGGGTGTTCTTCCAGTCTTCCATGCTTGTGTCCTGTGGACAGGATCTATTTTAGAGGAGAAGCTTGTGAAACACTGGTAAATAAGACAAGACATTAGAGTCAGAAATGCTGCATGAAATGAGGGGCTTTGGACAGAAATGATCAGAAATATGAATGATGTCTGCAGGTGTGCAAAACGTCTGCAGGGTGCAAAGTGCATGTACAGTGCTGGCCCCTTCCTGGGAACCGGCTGTATTTCTGGTTCCAGTGGTGGTGAACCAAACACAAGGTTAACCTGACAGGACTCACAAAGGTGGGGAAGGGTCTGGAGGGGCAAACGTATAACGAGAGGCTGAAGGCCCTGGGCTGGTTCAGCCTGGAGAAGAGGAGGCTGAGGGCAGAGCTCATGGGGCCTCCAGCTTCCTCCCGAGGGGGAGCCAAGGGGCAGGCGCTGATCTCCTCCCTCTGGTGCCCAGCGACAGAACCCCAGGGAACGGCCTGGAGCTGCCCCAGGGGAGGGTTAGGGTGGGGATGAGGAGAAGGTTCTTCCCCCAGAGGGTGGTGGGGCCCTGGCACAGGCTCCCCAGGGCAGTGGTCACCGCCCCGAGCTGGGCTGAGTTCAAGCAGCGTCTGGCCAACGCTCTCAGTTATCTGCTGTGATGGGGCTGGTCCTGTGTGGGGCCAGGGGTTGGGCTGGTGGGCCTGGGGGGGCCTTCCAACTCAGGAGATTCTGTGGTCCTATTTATAAGGTTTGTTTGTATTATTTAAGTAAGATAAAGTCATTCAGTAAAAGTGCATTCTCATGACGGAGAAAAGCTGCACTTGCCCAGGGGTTTTCAGAAAAGTATCCTAAGGCACGTTATGATTCAGCTAATTAATATCTGCTACACTTTGAAATTCACTGCAGTGATGCAGTATCTAGTCTCTCAAAATGAGGTGATGCCTATGAGCTGGGTATAATGATATGGATTGAAAGGAGAGGTGTTCCCTTCCAGTTACAAATCATGGAAGATAGTTGCTATCTGTGCAATGGACTTGTGGTCTGGCTGGTGCATATCTAGCGGAAAAGAGAGGCAAAATTTGTGGAAGAGAATGATAGGAAAAGTGAAGAAAACACAGGGCATTCAGGAAAGATGTGCCAGTATATTTTTCATGGCAATGAGGTAGAATAAACCCAGCAATACTACTAACTATGCAGAGCTCAAAAATATACACAACGCAAGCCCTGGTGGAGTTCAGAGAGGAAATGAAAATAGAGGAAAACGTATTTCTTCAATAATCTTGAAAATTCAATTTTGTAGATAAAACAGAGCTTGATAAAATTGGTTGGGGGGTAGATGAACTAGAACAGTAGAGGAAACAGCTGGAAGAAAGAGAGTGGCAATATATAGATTTACAGAAAACAAAAAGGCAATTATGTATAAAACATGGGGAAGACTATCCCAGACTTAGAAGAAATAACATAAAATTTTATGGAATCCTGCAGGAGAAGGAAAACAATTAAATGTTGGACTTCACTCCCTTCTGCATAAAATTGCTGGACACAGAAGACAAATCTGGCTGCCCAAAAACCAGCTCCAGAAACAGAGGCTATTCTATTCTATTGATGTATTTATTTGTGCATGTATATATTTATGCATTTATTTATTTATTTGAAATTGTATCTGAATACAAATCCAGCCCCAAGTTTCACAAGCCGAGCCTGTTTCCATCAAAAGGCAGCAGCTTATTAGCCGTGTTCCGAATGGGGATTAAATTATTCACAGCCATCAGCACTAGGAAAACACAAACGGGCTCACAAATAGGTTCTCTGCTGTCATGTTATGGCAGCTGTACCCGGAGTGGTTTCGTCTCAGAGCAAGACTCCACGTTAGCACCGGCCGTGAACGTGCGGCGTCATTTGGCCTCAGCCACGCTGAAGACGTGGGGTGGTGGGTGCTTATTTCTTTGTAGGACCTCGCAATTCTGTCTTTGCCCGTGGCTGCTCACGTTGCTGCCCTGTGGCTGGGGTCTGGGGCTCTTTTAGGGGGCCCAGAGGTGGGAAGACAAGGAGGTGGGAGGCAAGGGTCTGCCTGGTCTCTCGCAGGAGGGAAAGCTGAGCTGTTTGAGACTGATTCCTGCAAACAACTCTGCCGCCTTCAAGGAGCAGGCTAAGGCAAAGGCTTTTAAAAAGAAATGTGCAGAATTGTTCAAAGTCCTTTTTTCAAGCTCGGTCTTTGAGGCAGGAATGCAGTAGGCACCGGCATGCAGAAATCTTCGCTTGCCACATTTATTCAGCTCGATTTCTCCATTTCTGCACCTTGTTCTCTCAGACCTGGTGGACCCGGGTTTGTGTGCGAGGGGCTGGAGGTGGCCGTACCGAGCCCGTTGGGAGCGCTGGGGGCAGCTGGGTCGGTGGCCGATTGCCGTGTCCCCTGCCCAGCACCCTGCTTGCCCCCGCGGGGGCTGTTTTATCCCATCGCTGTCTCCAGTGTCGTCTGCTGCCTCCGATACTGGGGTTCAGTGCCCATGTTGCTTCCTCTGGAATGGTTTGCTGCCCTTTGAGTCCCTCGGGTGAGTAAGTGAAGGAAGCCGTCCTGGGAGGTTTTGTTGTTGTGTTCTGACTTTCTCTACTGTCTGTGCTTCCCAAAACAGGTACGTAGGTCAGCAAAAGTGACCCAAATCCAGCAACTGGTTGGGTGTTGGGCAGACCTGTTGTATATACCAGTGAGGACTGGGTTTATTTTCCTCTTGGTAGTAACGATTGGTAACGGATACTGCAGGTTTTAGGACTATCCAGTGTATTGTGAATGCATTTGCTTTGTTTTATTTTTAGGGAGCCTCACATTTCATTAGAGAGGGCAGCAGATACATTTTCTGCAGCGCCTGTTTTGTTTTGTTTCTCAATCGAATTACGGTATGTTCAAAATCACAAGCGGAGCTGTCATAGCCCCCAGCTCATTAGATGATCTAATATGATGTTTTCAGCGAGCTCTCTTGTCAAAGCAAAGACTGACAGTGGATTAAAGTGTCGCAGAAGCTTTAGAAACTGATTTCTGGGTTGGCTTTGCTTGCGTTTGTTCTGGCTTTTTTCAATACTGTTTCAGAAAGACTCACGCCAAACCACGAGGTGATGGTTACGACATGCATGCAATAGCAAAGACTAGTATTTTTAAGTCTACACCTTACTCGGTTTAGAGAGACAGTTTGATTTCACACAGAAATCCTCGTTACTGGGCACCTTTTCTGGGTGCTGTAGTTGATAAGTATCTATACAAGCTAGAACAGCGGCTTCTAATTCAGTGTCTAGATCCAGCAGCTTGGAGAGCCTGGGATTTTGTGGTCTTGATGTACACGTAAAGGCGGTGCCAGAGCCAAAATGGTTGTTTTGGTAAGATCCTTTCAGAAACAAAAACAGCTTTTTGAACCTGCATTACTGGGGGTGGATACAAGCGGCTGAAATCTTCTAAAGCCCAATTTTCGGAAGCAGGTGCCTAGGCTGTGCTCTGAATCAACATGCAGATATTGAAACATTCTCAAAGGTTTGGGGGTCAAGGTTGTTTAATCTGTTAGTTTCCCCACGAGTGTTACAATCTTTGAAGTGTTAAAACGCCACCATTTTTCATCATTTTTCATTCTGACATAGAGCAAACACCGACCTCGAGGCGCGGCGTTTTTTTTCTGGGAAGGGAGCTGTTGTCTTCTGGGCAGGCCCATTAATTAGGCGCTATCTCCGAGTTACAGCAGCCTTGAAGACAGCCGAAAGGCGGCTAAAGTGGCGTCACGAAGTTTTCTTTGTCCTTAAGAAAACGCAATTACATTAAGAAATTGTTTTGAGGAGTTAAACAGCAGCGAAATCTCGAGGTGATGATTTCCTCTCTTTCAGTAAATGCCACAGTGGTACAAAATTAATTAGTGGGGACATTCCAAGAGTACGGAGATAATTGAACTGTTCCGTGCATCCAAATCTAACCCTGGGGGAGAGGAACAGGGTTTTGTGTCGCTGTAGCTGGCGTGGGACTGAGGAGCTGTCCTTAGGAAATGGAGGTTCGGGATAGCAGGAGAAGTAAAAGCTAGGGGTGAGCGATGGTATAGTTAAAAGTATAAGACAGTTCCAAAGGAAGGAATCAAACAGCACAGCTTCCTTTGGGTGCACCTCCAGCTTGTATTTTATTTAATAAAGATGTTTCCAGCTGTAGCCGCACTTACGATGTGGTGTTGAGTCCACTGCTGTGCCATCTGCGTCCTCCTGTGGCTAATAAAGCCAAGCTCATGCTTCAGTCTTCCCATCAGTGAGGACATTAATAGGATCTTGGTTCTTTCTCCAGCAACTTTTTTTCATTAAAATTGTATGAATTTAATATTTTTCAGGCAGCTGCTGTTCTGTTCTGCTTGCTGGTACCGGCCAGTGCAGCTCTGGCCTCGTCCCTCTCACGCACTCTCACCATCACCGTTGCCTATTTGATGCAATTATTGATTGCAGCCTGTCCTGGAGCAGTCGTCTGGTTTACCAGAGCATGTATCCACATGCTTTGATAGTAACTCACAGGTTAGTGGGGCTTGCAGCACTTGCTCTAAGAACTGAACAAGCCTAGAAGTTGATTTAAAAGAAGTTCGTTCTTCCATGCTGCCGGAAAGGAGAGCATTTGTCCCCCAGCTAGGGATCCTGCTCCCTGGCCGGCCACTTCACGGAGCCGTGCTGAACCGTTCTGTATCATCCAGATCGAGTGAAAGGGGGGGAAGAGAATGGGTTAAATTAGAAAAGTGGTATAGCCTCTGCCAATCTGATATTCCACTCATTTATGATGATAAATAATAAAATAATTAATGCTCTTAATTTCTTAACCCATAGATAGAGGAAAGCGTTGGCAGGAAGGGGCAGGTACGGTGTGCGGGGGGAGAACAGCATCCCTCCCCCTTCCAGGCCAGGGAACTGCTTCAGCCCGTCTGGCCCCTGAGGATTATTCTCTTCTCAGCACGTCGATATTCCGGGCTGTCAGTAAGTCATCGGCGGGCGCTTCGACACTCAGCTGCCAGGGCTGTCGAGCAGTGGGAGAGGAAACCAGCATGTGAACCGATCGTTTTGCTGGGTTAAGGAGGGACCCTGCCGTTCCGAGGGTGGGTGTTTGCACCAACGCGTGAGACAGCGATTAGAAACGTCTCCGGCGCCGCATGGCGCTTGCTGCAGGAGGAGCTGCTGGTTGCTCCTGTCCGGGGACCTGCTTTGTACTGAGGTTGCTCCAGGACCTGCCGTAAGACCCTGATTTTCAGTTCTTGCCCTGAAAATCCCTGTCACAGACCCAGCGGTGCCCTTTGCCTTCTCAGAGCTGTTTATTTTGGAGTTGCTTGTCTGGAAAATTCAACCCGTGCTGCTGGAGCAGCCTCGGCAGCAGTTACCCAGGTATCACTGAGAGAGGTTCGGGTGGGGTGGGCAGATTCAGCTGCATCTGGAAAAAAGTTGTAAGTGTGGGTACTCCTGTGAAGCTGGATGTAGAAATGAATCCCAAATTTCCAGTGAAGGTACCAAACAGTTTTGCCCAAGAAAAAAGCAAAATGTAAGTCAGACTACATCTGCATGCCGGTGGGAGGAAGTGGTTTTCTGCTTCATCCTGTAAAAACATGTTTGTAGCCTTCAGTAGCAATTCCCTTCCCAGGGATTTCCACCCGCTGGACACCTGGAAGAACAAGTACAATCAGCAAAACAGATGGAATCAGGGGTGTCTTGGCAGGCGTGAAAGGGGGTTTCTAGCTCTTCTTCTGAAGTTCCAGACTGAGGGTGTCCAGAATATCCCATGGCCAATTCTCAAGGAATTTTTTTAACCGGAGTGGGAAAGTGATTCACTCCCCTTGTCCCTACGACGTGCTGCTGCAGCTCAGCGGTGTGATTCCTGCAGGAGGATTGCAGAGAGCAGATTTAAGCCTCTCTCCCGTGAGCTGTAGGCACCAAACAGTTTATTTCTCCACCTCTTCCCGTTTGTGTGCCACCATTTAAGATTTACTAAACACGGGGAAATTAATTCAGAGTAAAGACAACCAAAAATGGTCATTCTGCCTCCGCTGAGGACACCTTGTCCCGTCCTTGCTGCTGAGGAGGCACTGAGGAATGGTCCAGGGGAGAAGCGGCTGTCTGGGCTGAGAAGAGTCTTGCTCTAATAAATTCCCATTTTGCCCCTGTCCTGCTGGTGTGTCCCAGAGCTGTTCTCTTCTGGCACTAATTTCTCTCCTACTTACTGTCTTATATTTTCTTTTAAACTTGCCAAAAGTTGTCTTTGTAACCTGCGACACAGTTTGCCCTCCAGCTCAGAGCCCATTCCCTCTCATTTTCCGTGATTGTAACAGAGTCCCAGGCTGAGACATCTCCAGGGTTTCAATCCCTGACCTCTGAATTTAAAAGCATTGACCTTGGCTGCTTAAAAAACAGGGCCAGTTCAGTCAGCTTCAGTGCAGTTGTGGTCTGATTTTTGTTAGATGTCCTGGTCTCTAAAGAAGATGAAAGTCCAACCTGGCCCAAAGGTCCAAGCATAATATAGCTTAATGCCATCACTTTTACACATGAAATGGCCCAAAGTCTCCCAAGGACAGAGTCAGCCTTGACACAGAAATAAATAAATTTGCTTTCTTATTGGTAATTCTTTGCCAGAAATCAACAAGAGAAAAACCCATTTGGTTATAAAGTGACCTAGTCCACAACAGAAATAGAGCACGTGGGTGAAGAACCTGATCCCTGTCTCAAGCCAAATAAAGGTTGCTGCAAACACTGTTGTGAGCAGCAGTAAAAAAATTTTCTGGGTTGTTTTAAGTCCATACACTTGTTTTATGTTCTCATTCCTATATTTTCTGCTCTCCCCAGAACATCTATTTGCCTCCACTATCCAGGTAAAAAATGCTTTTTATTGCAAACCATTGTGCAGAAATGTCCCCCAGGTGTTTCCAGATGTACTCTGATCCTCGCTCCGCGTGTCTCTACCCTGCCTCCTCTCCTTGCCTGCTTGTTTCAGATTTATCCCTGTTGCACTTTGTACCTGAGGCGGTAGCATCCCGCTCCATCGTTTCCCAGGGAACCTCGCGCAGCCCAGGCAGTGCGTGGGCATGGCAGCAGTGCAGTGGCCCTGGCACGGCTGGGGCTGGCAGCCCGTGCTCCCACACCGCTGCAGGAACGAAGGTCACCCTTGGATGGCTGAGATGCACTACCGTTGGATGTGGCTGGTGGCATCTGGCACACCCGCAGCAAGATGTTAATGACACTGAGCTGTGTGGTGGGTCAACATGCTGGAGGGAAGGGATGGCATCCAAAGGGACCTAGACAGCCTGGAGAGGTGGGAGTGTGAACAGCATGGAGTTCAGCAAGGCCGAGGGCAAGGTCCTGCACGTGGCTCAGCACAATGCCAAGCACAACTACAGGCTGGGTGAAGAATGGATGGAGAGCAGCCCTGAGGAGAAGGGCTTGGGGGTGCTGGGTGATGAAAAGCTCACCATGAGCTGGCAGTGTGTGCTGGCAGCCCAGAAAGCCCCCCGTGTCCTGGGCTGCATC
>VWZZ01000679.1:228809-251175 GCA_013399095.1 Psophia crepitans
GGGGGTGTCCCTGCCCATGGCAGGGGGTGGCACTGGGTGGGCTGGGAGGTCCTTTCCAACCCAAACCATTCTGTGATTCTATGATTTATTTATTTATTTAAAAATATACCTATTTCCTGATACTAGTCAGATTTTATTACAGTGAAAATACACCTGAAAAAGTTCTACCACAGACAGTGATCTTCCCTTCTCCTTTTTGTTTCCAAATAAAGATTCAAAAAATATTTTCCAACAGTCTCACAACTAGAAAAGGATCCCAGCAGGATGTCCTCTCACCCCCCAGCGCTGCTCCTGCCACACCACGCCAAGGAGGAACACCGAGGCTCGGTGGCTGTCCCTTGGTCCGAAAGGTTCAGGAAACATCAGTGGTGTCACATATGGAGAGCGAATTTCCGTGCAAACAGGGACTCCCCTTGGCACGCCGCGGTGGTCTCTGTGCACAGGGCTGGTTTGTGGATGTGCTGTTCCAGGGTGGTTTTGCAATTCTGTTTTACTTTACGGGTAGGTGGGCAAATGATTTTTTATATTTCCAGACATAAGGTTTTCATTTCACTGAGCTAAATCCATTACTTGAGGTTGTAACATCTGTATCTGAGCTTTGGCTGGAAAATTAACGTTGTCGTTTTGATGGGGATCGCAGTCATGACGTGCTCAAGTTTCCTAAAGCTCTCTGGCCATCTCGGCTGGTGTTCTCTGTGTCCGGGCCAGCAGGTTTCACTCAGTCACCTCCACAGCCAACTCAGTAGCTAAGTATAACCACAAGTTTGACTATAGTATAAATTCCAGAAATACATAAATTCTGAAGTGTATTTTTACAGCCTGTTCAAATTCCTCTGAATTTTCTGTCTCATTAAAAGACCGAGATCTGTAATCCCAGCACTACAGGGAGTTTCCCATTGCCTCAAAAGAGTATTTTCATGATTCTTTTTTGACTGGTTCTTCAGCATTTTTAGGTTGTCTCAACTTCTTCAGCAAATGGAGCCTGTGCTTCTTGTACTCATTTATTTACGTATATACACACTTGTTTTCTGCAGGACTGTGTTGGCACCAAGGGAATATTATGTCTTCTAATCTCGGTTCTGCCACCAAACCCCACACTGGTTAGCTTTACACTGTAAACTATTTATAGTTTGTAGGGATTTTTTTTTTTCTTTTAACCTGTGCATATACGGTTTTTATTTTATCTAGAAAAACACAGTCTTTGTTTAGCTTTAGTAAGATACAGACTGAGGTTGAGATGCTCCGTTACCCAGCTACTTCTGGAATTTGTTAGAGGCAGCTTCATGGAGCTCGTGCCCTGCCTATATAAAGAGATAACAGTGCTGTAAATCACTTAAGAGCTGTAAAGACTAAATAAGTTACCTGTCTACACTCGCGTAGTGCTTCCACCACGCTGAGAGCACCGAGGGAGGACTGACCGGTACCTGGTGTAGTCCTTGCAGTGCCCGCAGCAGGGGCGGCTCAGCAGCAGCTCCGAACAGAGCAGGCGGGCCGGCGAGGGGGCTTCTCTGTCCCCTGCCTGCCCAGGAGCGGGGCCTGGGGTCTGGGAGGCTTTGGTTTCATCCCTGGAGAAGCACGGCGGAGGAGGGTGGGCAGGGCGTACGCTGCAGGCAGAGCTGCCGTCTGCTCGCCGCCGCGCTGCTCGGTGCGTTCTTTGCCATCAGAGGGGTTTTAGTGGGTAGTTTGTTTTAGCGGAGCTGGGCCAAGAGCAGTTTAATGGTCCCAGCTGAGTATTTATACAAATCCCTTGGAAGGGAGCACTGCTGGAGCGGGTGTGCTCTCCAGCCCTTGCCATCAGTCTGGCTGCTTCTCCACAGTAGCCAGGAAGCTGATTTGAATTTATTTCTTGACGTTGTTTTGTTTTCTATTGCGTTAAATAAAACCAAGTCAGGACCTGGAAAGCTTAAAGTGCCATTTCATTTTAGCTTTCAACTGCATATTAAAATAATCCTGAGGATAGCCGGAGGCGCCCAGGAAGAACAGCTGGAGGATGGAGGCATGAGAATAACGCCTGCAGAGGGGTGAAAGTCGCTTAAGGCGTTGCCAGCATCGCCGTGAGTCCTGCAGTGCAGATGACTAGAGCGGTCTTTCCCCAGCATGTTTAGCATCCTGTGATCTGCTGAACGCTGTATCCCCACAGCCGCTGGTAGATGTATCCTGCCCAGCCAGGTCTGGCTCTGCTCCGGCTTTAACCAGAACAAAAAATGGCGATGGGCTGTCCCAAGGGCTGCAGTACTTTGTCTGAAGCAATAGCTCCTGACATTGCCTGGAACCCGCTGCATGATACCTTCGCTGGGTCTCGTCCTTTCAGGGCGCTCCGGATGTCGCCGGCTGTTTGCACCCTTAATGAACACTGAGCTGTTTTCAGAGAAATACCCGCAGCAGCTCCAAGATCTTCTTCCTGAAAGGCAACACTTGATTAGGCCCCCTTAGATTGGACTTCGTTAGGCGCCGTGTTTTCCTTTGCAACTGATGAATTAATTACGCGCGTGGTTTTTATAAGCCATTTACTCAATATTGCAGTATTCTTCTGCAGCTGCTCTCAGCCAGATTCAGATTTTGATCCCCAGCGATGCCCCCAGCATTGCAGTCTGCCGTGCTGCCCACAGAGGTGGGTGACTTCTGCCGTTGGGGTTTTTGGGAGCCCTCACCCACATTCGATGACATCCCAGGTACTGGGAACACAGCAGCTCTTCTGTCCCCGCATCTCCTATCTTCAAGTCAAGACGGTCCATCCCCCATCCACGTCTGTGCCCCCTAATCCGTGGGAGCTTGGGGTTTTTTTTAATCAGCTTTTTGCTGAGGTTCCTTTTTACAGTTAAAGAAAAAAGAAAAAAAAACACAACAAAATAGAGCTTTACCTTAAGTCTCCTGATTGCTACAGGAGCTCCAGGACCGCCGCTTTGCTGCAGAGGTCTGCAGAGCTGTGTGTCAAAGAAAAGGGCACAGGCTTCCTTTATTTTTAAGTTCAGAACAAATGGTATGGAAGGAAGGTATAAGCCATTAAAATATTTGAATAGTTGTTATATTGTTATATTGACTCTAATGATCTATACAAACACATATCAGACAGAAGAATTCCATGCATCCAATTCTGGTATATTTACACTTACATATCAATAAATCGTTTTTTGTTATCAAAACACACAAACCCCATTGCCAGCAACACAATCTGTAATATCTGCTTTGTAACCTATAAAATACTCACTCCTGTGGCCTGGGAGACAAAGTGCTGCCTCTGCTGGAAGTTGAAGAAATGCCACAGAATTTTCCTGAGAGTAATTTCTGGAGCCTGGGCATGATTTATCAGAGGCACAGGCATAGACACAAATTAAAAAAAAATAAAATTGACTGCCTAGCCCAGGCCTGCATTACCAGGCAGGATACAAATCCTAGCAAGTAACTTTCCCTCACAGGCAAACATGCTCTCAATAACTTTAAAAAAAAAAAGAAAAAAAAAAAGGAAAGGAAAGGAAAGAAGAAAGGCTGCCTTTTTAAGCTAGAATGACTCTGACTTTCCTCTGCACATCCCTCAGGCAGTGAGATAATTTACAGTATGTTTCAATCAGATATTGGAAACAGCGCTTGTTTAAATCGCCTCGGCTTGGCTGGCATTTTAAATTCGCGGTGGTTTACCACCGTTCCCTGGCTGGGAGGGTGTGAGTCCCACCTCCCGCATCGCCTGGTCCATCACGGGCCGCTCTGCAAGGCAGCACTGTGGTCCCCTGCCTCCCGAGACCCTCAGCCCCCCGGGAAGATGATGTCACCACAGCTGATTTGTCATCTGCTGGTCTTGTTTTCTGTGGTGCAAATCCTACCCCAAGAGTATTTAAAGGTTACTCTTCCATAGCTGACATAGGTTGTTGTTAGCATGATAATAGGGAGGCAGTTGGATGAGGCCAAACTCTTTTTGGCGGTGGGTAGTGAGAGAACAAGGGGCAATGGCCAAAAACTGGAACACAGGAAGTTCAGCTCAAACATGAGAAAGAACTTCTTCACAGTGAGGGTGACGGAGCCCTGGGACAGGCTGCCCAGAGAGGTTGTGGAATCTCCTCCTTTGGAGACATTTGAGACCCGTCTGGATGCCCACCTGTGCAGCCTGGTGTAGGGCACCTGCTTTGGCAGGGAGGTTGAACTTGATGATGTCCGGAGGTCCCTTCCAACCCCTACCAATCTGTGATTCTGTGATTCCTACTGGGTGACTCAAATAAAAAGTGGCCACAGATACAACAGAAACTGAAGCAGAGGCTTCTGTTTTTCATATTTATTCCTGTTTCTAGCTGGGAGAGAGAAACTAATTAATTTACTTAGGCTAGAATGCAAATTGGAGAAACCAAATCAGCAGGTGAAGTCTTCGCTCAAGGCCATGCAGTCAAAATACATTCACCGAATGGTGCGTTTCCTCCTCAACAAATCTTATAAGGACCATGATACGATCCACACAGTGAAGAGCAGCTGTCTGATTTAAAGCAAACAAGCATCTTTGCTTTCGTTTCTTGGATAGATAGGGTTTCCATTTTATAATCCTTAAGACGTAAATGTACTTAGGCTAAAAAAAAATTTAAAAATTCAATATTAATCTAAAGCCTGTTTTAACCTCAGACTGTTTGCTTCCCAAAGATAATTGTTTAAGAGAACGAACTGTACTCCCTTTGCGGCTTTTCCGTATATTTTTCAAAACCTAATATGAGAATTATGAAAGAGAGGAATAAGTACAGCAAAGTAAATTAAATCAAATTGCTACAGCCTTGGGGAAGAGCTAATGCAAATGAATTAAACACATATAAGTTCCAAAGAGTTATGGAGTAAGTTTCCTTCTGAGCACCATTGCTCTCAGAAGATGCCTGAGACACTGACACCTTCGCTAGCTGTGAAGTCGCTGTCTTGTCAAAGCAAAAAGCAGAAGAATAAACCGTTGGCTCTGGCTGCTGTCGTATACTGTAGTTTTTATCATCCCTTTCCTTTTCCATTAAAGTTACTATCTGCAGAAGTGTAAATCCGAAATGAGCAACCAAAGTAACTTTCTTTTTCTGTCACTGGCTGTCATCTGTCGTGGATACAAGGAAATTCTGTATTTTAAAGACTGTTTTGACCTTAAAGGCAGGGGAAACTTTGATATAAAAGCTATTTATGAGGCTAAAGTATCTTATAAGTAAATAAACCAGGGGAAGAAGAAGGAAGGGACCGAATACCAATATATGCTGAAAGTCATTAAAGCAGAGCTGCCATGGAGAGGTGAGCAGAGAATTACTGTTCACTGAAAACAGTCCATCAAGTGGAAACAGCAACAGAGAAGAAGAGGATGTTATTACAAATTCTAGACAACTTTGAGAAGTTCAAACATTAAGCGGGCTTATAAGCAATGGGAGAAAATGATAGCAAAACCGTCCATTAAATGTTAATTAATAGATCGCACACAGAGCTTTCAGCAGGTTTCTGTCCCAAAGGCCCCAGTTCCCCCTGGGGTCACACTCTCCCCCGGCGCTCAGAACCCAGGCAGGATGCTGGGCCAGGAGGGTCTTCGCTCAGATGCTCTTTGTCCATCCGTATGCCCAGGCTGCCAGGAAGGGCAACCATGTCCTGGGGGGCACCAAGCCCGGCATGGCCAGCCGGGCCAGGGACGGGATGGTCCCACTCTGCCCTGTGCTGGGGCGGCCTCACCTCCAGTGCTGGTGGCAGGTTTGGGCATCACAGCACAAAAAGGACATAAAACTGTTGGGGAGTGTCCAGAGGAGGGAACAAAGGTGGGGAAGGGTCTGGAGGGGCAGGCGTGTGAGGAGAGGCTGAAGGCCCTGGGCTGGTTCAGCCTGGAGAAGAGGAGGCTGAGGGCAGAGCTCATGGCGGCCTCCAGCTTCCTCCCGAGGGGGAGCCAAGGGGCAGGCGCTGATCTCCTCCCTCTGGTGCCCAGCGACAGAACCCCAAGGAACGGTCTGGAGCTGCCCCAGGGGAGGGTTAGGGTGGGGATCAGGAGAAGGTTCTTCCCCCAGAGGGTGGTGGGGCCCTGGCACAGGCTCCCCAGGGCAGTGGTCACCGCCCCGAGCTGGGCTGAGTTCAAGCAGTGTCTGGCCAACGCTCTCAGCCATCTGCTGTGATGGGGCTGGTCCTGTGTGGGGCCAGGAGTGGGACCGATGGGCCTGGGGGGGCCCTTCCAATTCAGGAGAGTCTGTGATTCTATGATTCCACGTTATCTTATTTTATAGGATAATCCAACTCAAAACTGGTGATAGTTTTACCTGGTTTTGAAAGTATATTGTGGTGCTGACTGTGAGGGTGAAGACAATAGGGCTGGAAGATAGGAAAATCGGTATTGCCACCACTGAAATGGAAAGAAAACCTGGAGAGCTAACATCCAGACATGACTGGATGATAGTAAACATTAGTAAATTTGATTAGTAACTTCTCTGATATCTGTTATGTATCGTGATTTAGAAAGTATTTGGAAAGTATGAACAATTGTCAGACAGGGTGATTAGAGGAAAATACAAGAGTCTGTGAACGGCAGATCAGGCTTGACGAGCTAAACAGCTCTCCCTCCTAAGAAAGTGGAGGTCTGACACATTTTCTTTCCCTACAGTAACTCTTATCTTTAAGGCAACAATTCCCTACAAAGGTACTGCCTTGGGAAACTATTAGTGAAGGAGAATAAGGTGGAGAAATTGTACAGTGAGGGCAGATGAGACACTATTGGGTCATGCTGAAAGGGCAAACATCAGGCAGGAGAGAGAGGCTAGCGGAATTTCTTATGAATTTATCTTTCCTATTTTTTTTTATTCTGTACCTGGGCACAAAGAATAGTCACGCTGTGATGCAATTTTCTGATGACACAAAATTGGGGGATATTATCAATGGAAAGAAAGCTTGTGGTACTGAGGATTTAGGATTTCTGGTCTTTTATTTGCAGTTATCTGTGACTGTACTGCAGTCCGTGTCCCAGTTAAAGATCTGGCTTCAAAATTATACAAAGCCATACGTAATTTAATCTACCAAGATGATGATCAGGCTAGCATTGATGGGATATTGGATCAGTAGTTTCCACATCACTCACTTCTTCATCAGTCATTATTTTCTGAGGGAATCTCAGTCAGGGGGAATTGTCCTCAGAGTTAATATCTGCCATTTCATCATCTTGTGCCATCGAGCCCCATATCCCCTCTCTGATGCTGTTTACCACTCCTGCCTCCCTGCTCATCCTGCTGCCAAATGGTGCTTGTCCTCTCCCAGTAACTCCAAAAGGAACTTGGATCATGATACAAGGTAAAGGTGATTATTGCAATGAGCTACAAACATGATAGCTGGATGTCATGAGCTCCAAGCAATGTTGTCTTGATATGATAGTCTCCAAAATTTACCTTCATTTCAGGTACTCTGTATTTAGCTTGTTTCTCATCCTAGTAAGAGATGGTGAGCAGCAGTACACGTGCAGGTATGGTTTATGGTTCCTAATTTACAGGAGCTGAAGGAATCTGTTTACAGCTTCCATTATGTAGGGTTTTAAACATCAAGAGTCTCAAGGTTATTGGCATCTAGGGTGGAGGTACCAATCAATGAAGAACCTGAGGACAAGATGCTCTTGGAGGGATAATGGTAAAAGAGAGAGCTCCTTCTGAAAGGAACGTGGCATGAACTCTGTGAAGATTGTTCTCTTGCAGAGCTCGTTAGGGATTTTATATTTTTATGTTTTGTGACAGACAGCCCTTACTATATGGATGCAAAGTTTTCGTGTATCTTACTGGCACAGGAGGCTTTCAGGATTTCTTCTTTCTCATGGGCTAAAAAAAATGAGTTGTTTTTTAAAGAGCCAGAATATCTTGTCACTGTTTTGCTCCCAATTGCAAACACGTCCACGTGTTTCGTGCACGTTACCTGATCTAAATAGCTGTGCTGACAGGAGCTGAGTGCCAGCACTGCCCTGTCCGGGTTGCCCTTACTGCTCTGCAACGATTAAGTTATCAAAAGGCAAATGGGATGGTGAAGTTAGGGGGTTGCATGCACTCTGTGTTGGCTATGTTTTATTTATTTTGTATTTTGCTGCAATCAGAAGTCTGTCAGAGTTTGTAGCTGCAAATGTAAATTATTTAAAATGCAGTTTAATTCAAGTTATGGGAAAATGGTCCATTCTGTGCTTAGTGGAATATCAAACCTACCACCTGAGTGGATGGAAAAGGTAAACATATGATTATAAACTTGTTGAAGCCTGAAGGCAGCTGCTGGGGGGGGTTGTCTGTGCTGCTTCCTTGATCCATTTTCTGTCACTGCAACATTAGATCCCCCACTGAACACAGAATCGCTGCCTCAACTCTGTGCCAGGGTCACTGTTTCCTTCTGCACCTTCCCTCCACCGAGTCAAGGCTTTTTTTTCTCTTTTTCTCCCCCTTCCTCTTCCAGAAAGTGCCATGTGTCAGAGCCTGTGGTTCCTCCTTGGGAGGGCTGAGCCTCTTGGGCTGCACGGCCACGGGCCCTCTCGCTGCACCTCAGACAATTAACGTCGGTGAAGCACCACAGTGTCCTTACTGACTCACCAGAAAACATCAATAAGCAGAGGGCGGCACCTTGGATGTGTACATTCCTGGCACTAGCTGATCGGTACCGCAAATGGAAGCTGTGACAAGAGAGGGTTAGAATCATAGAATCATTAAGGTTGGAAGAGCCCTCCAGGATCATCTAGTCATACCGTGCAGAGGTTGGAGATCAGGAAAAGGTTCTCCCCCCAGAGGGTGGTGGGGCTCTGGCACAGGCTCCCCAGGGCAGTGGTCACCGCCCCGAGCTGGGCTAAGTTCAAGCAACGTGTGGCCAACACTCTCAGTCATCTGCTGTGATGGGGCTGGTCCTGTGTGGGGCCAGGGGTTGGGCTGATGGTCCTTAGGGGGCCCTGCCAGCCTGGGAGATTCTGTGGTTCTATGATTCAGTGGTACCTATTGAGGTTGCACACTCACCATTGTTGATTCCCATCCCGTGGATGCCAGGTTGTGCTGCGGTGCTCCAGCCTCTCAGCAGTGGCTGCTTACCACCGTCTCTCATACTAATTCACTTACAAAACTCCTGCTCTAACCTTCCTGTCTCCCACAGACCCCCCTGCTGTGGAGCCCACCTTCCTGGAGATTCGGCAAGGCCAAGGCCGGAGCATCACCATGAGCTGCCGGGTCCTGAGGGCATATCCCACCCGGGTGCTCACCTACGAGTGGCGCCTGGGCAGCAAACTGCTGCGCACCGGCCAGTTTGACATGCAGGACTCCACTGAGTACACCGTCAGCAGCCTCTCCCGTGACAGCTACGGCATCTACAACTGCAACATCATCAACGAGGCGGGCGCTGGCCGGTGCAGCTTCCTCGTGACAGGTAGGCTGGGCACTGACTTGGTGCGCCGAGGGGGTGGACTGGGCGTGCCGCATGCTTGTGTGTTGTTGGGTGATGCAACTCTTGCATCAACTAGTGAATTCTCAAAGAGATACATCGAAGTAGAACACGGCTTAAGGCATCTGGTTTGGATTCTGGGGAGGTTGATCACAAAATAGGAGATTTAGCTTATTTCGGTGGTTTGAGGATAAAGATTTTTATGTGTAAAATGCAAATATCCCTTCTCTGCAGGCATCTGTCAGCGTGCTTTTGAGCGAGGCCTGAGAGAGTCATCAGGCAGCAAATTTCTTCCGTTTCAAGTTTTCAATAAGACTTGAATTTTCTCTTCTCTTTTGGTACGCTCAGCGAGCTCGGAGATCAGGGCAGGCCGACCACAGCCTCCAGCAACTTCAAGCTACCCGAATACAGAGGGGTGTTGGAAGTTGTTCCGTTTCTCTAGAAGTAAAGGAGTTTTGTGCTCTTAATACACAGGATCACAGACTCAGGGAGGATGTGCACCCCTGCTGTGATCTACCCATGTTGTGTAATTAATGTGCTCGATTGAGACAGACTTTATGTGTCTTTTATCGTGACTATCTTGGATCTGAATGTTAAACTGGGTGGTTAGACGTGCAAGTCTTGATTCTTCCTCTATTGGAAATTAGTTACCGTTACTTGAGGTAACTTGCTGGCTGATCCTGTAACACCCCATGCCTGCAGCAGAGGTTGTGCCCAAGCTGAGGTCCTCTGGTTGCTGGAGTCACATCAGCTGTAGGTTCCCCATTTCTCTCGGCTGTTTGTCCAGGCATTTTTCAGAACCAGTGGAGGGAAAAAGCCATCCCACCACTCTTAAGTGAACCATCTCCTCCACGCCGGAGGAGTGGGTCAGGAAGCCCCTGTGCCCCTGCACCAGCTGAGAGGGGTGTCCAGCCACCCCCCGTGCGGGCTGTCTCTGGAGGTCAGCATGAGCAACCGCAGCCTCCCTAAGGATGTCGGAGCAGTAGCCCCATTTCAGCTCAAATTCCCTCCCCTCAGCTGCTTGAGAAGGAAGGATGAGAAAAGAAACCAGCAAGTGAGAGATTCAGAATGTGTGGAGGAGAGCTGTGGCACAAGGAAAGGTCCCCCATCATGAGAGGGGTTTATTCTTGTTTACCAACTTGGCTCCAAGCTACAATCAGATCTAGACGAGGTTTTCTTCGCGGTTGCTGGCAGGCTGGCAGCTCCCTGAACCCTGCGCTGTTTAGGGAGATGGATGTCATTATCATCTTCACCAGCAGAAAGCTCATGGATTTATTGGAGGAGCTGCAGAGCTCTGTGTGGGTCCTGGATATCAGGGTAGACCCTCCATACTCATCTGTCCTGGAGGTAAAGGAAAAAATTTAATTCAGCCCCTCAGTGTTTTTCAGTAAAATTTTATTTTTAAGGAAAAAATGTGAGCCTGCTTTCATGTGGATTTTTTTTTTTTTTCTCCTTTGGACTTGGCTGGCAGGGATGTCGTCGGGCCAGCAGTGCGCGGCGCAAGTCTGGTGGGAACAGAGCGAGCACCCCCGTGACTGATGGCTCTGCTACTTTCAAAATCTAATCAAGCCTTTGGCTGACTTATCATTCGGAGCCTGCGTGGGGGTGGTTTCACAGCCACCCACTTCTCCATATCTTTGGAGTTTCATCCAAAAGGTGGCTCCGAAGGAAACCAGAGAAAACAGTCTTTTTCCTCAAATGAGTAAATGCAGTTCAATTTACTGTTCATCATGCCTTGGACCCGAGACACTGGAAACCTATTCTAAGGCAATTATTTTGCCAGGATTGGGGCAATCTGAGCGGCTTTCTGTGATTTATTACCATGCCAAAGCAAGGCATATAACTGAAAATTAGTCCTAGAATGGTTTTATGATATACTGTCTCGCATCCCTCCGTGTGCCTTGCTCGTTTCTACTTTATGCCGTTATGCGAATTTATGCTGTGTGGTTGCGTTAAGGATGCTGGGAGTAACACTTTGGGTTACGGCTTCCGTGCTTTCCTCAGTCTTTTAAGGTTAAACTCCACATATTCAGTAAATACATTTTTTGCCACGTGGAGTTGAAACCGCTCTCAGGAAAGAGCACGGGCTGTATTCTGGCCCCAAGCCTCATCAGGACAGATGAAGTTAAAGCGCTGTGAAACTGAGAACGTGTAGAAGAAAAAATGGTGGAGTGGTTAAAAAGGAGACTTAGATTTCACTGGGAATATGAATACAGAAAAGAAATGGGTCACTTCTGAGACACACGCATGGAGAAGAAAGCCAAATAAATAACCCAGTGGCAGGAATCTGGCGGTGGTGGAGAGCTTTGCTTTTGGGTGGAATAATGGGAGTTGTTGTAGCCTGGTTTTAGTTGGTTTTATTTCCAGGTTTTCCTGTAGTGGCGGTGTGCTGCCACTGCTCACGTGGCAGGGGCGGCGGGGACGCATCGGTATGCTAAGGGAAAGGTTGTCAGTACACTACTAAAAGCTGCCTGGATGAAAAGATTTATACTGGCCCTAGAGTTTGCAAACCCTGTTTTCACTGCATTTGTATTTTGAGCCAGATTTGAGAAGATGCAAGTAAAATAAATCACATGTGGAAAAGGGGGTTGATTTATGTCGGGTGGGCTAATCCGAGGCAGATTTAACCTGCTACTGTCTCGAAAATAAATAATAACAGCAAAATTGTGTTTGTGGGAAAGGGAAGCGTCGTTCCTGCTGCTCGCCGCTTCGCTATCCGTGCCTTTCACTCAGCGGCTGCTGGCTCGCATCGTAGCGCCGGAGCAGCACAAAGGGCATTTCAGGCAGGGCGCCGTTAAACCCTGCGCGGCTGCAAGAAAACTGGGAAGAAAAAGAGAACAAAGATGCACAACGTGTCACGCGTGGCACAGGAGCCTCCACGCCGGAGGAGGAGGGGTTTGAGTGCGGGAGAAGGGGGCTGCGTAAGCCATGGCAGGGTTGTCCTCGAGGCTCCTCGAGGGACAGACCGGGAGCACCCCTGGGTCGCATCCCGGCTCCTGCCAGCCCCTGCCACCCTGGGGACACCTTGGGCACAGCATCTTGGGTCTCTGCCAGGCAGGGAGGTTGAGCTCTGTATTTTCTAGTTTCCCAGTGTGCAAAAGATTGAGCAGGCAAGGTCTTGCGGTGCTGGGGGGGGGCTGCTGAGGCACCGGGGGGGTTAGCGATATCCTGCGCCCCCGGGGAGCGATTTGGGATCGAGGTTACCCGTAACTGAGGTTACCTGACAGCGCCTCGTCTTCGGCGGCTTGGGCAAACGGCAGCCACTTGTGCTGCAATGTGCTGTGCTGGGGGCTGCCTCAGGCTGAATCGTTCACCAAATTTGCTGCCCAGAGAGGGTTTCTAGGTAAGGGAAACTGTATTTTGTTTCATTCATGTTAAATTCCCGCGTCTGTGTAATCGGTGTGTTTGAAAGGCTGAGATGCACATCTTCGCATGATTCCTCGTTTGAGTCGCATCATGGCATGGGTCTGGCCAGCGCTTACGGTGCTGGTGTGACAATGCTCTATCTAATTGATGAGACACTAATTAAATGAGTGATCGTAACGCTGGGTAGTACTAAACAAAGCTACTCATGGCATTATGTTGATGTAGCTACTTGTACCAACTCGCTTCTGATCCCACTGTTGAGCAAAGACAGCTTTGAAGATTGATTTTGTGGTCTTCTGCTTTGTGGATTTTTTTCGCCATAAAATATCGCATTAATTAACGAACCAATCTTTAATTATTTACTTATCCAGTCTTGCATCACGCTTCCAGTGCTTCTAGCCCAGAGCAACATCAAACCAATCAGCTCGTAATTCCATAGGTTATAATTGTTAGCTGCCAGCAGGACCACAGCTTTCCCTTTCGTGGGAGCGTCTCTGGTGTGACTGAGTTAAAGACAGAGCAGAGCGCGTGGTGAGCAGTCCTAGGGGCATGCCCGTACCGCTCAGCCCGCTGGAGGATCTCCATCCCCTGCCTTCCTTTCCCCCACACCTTAGGAAATCACCTGAGGACCTGGACACTGAATCATCCCTTCTGTAGGATCCCAGCATCCATCCCCGGTAGGAGCTGTGCGATTCCTCGTGCAGCCTTGCGGGAACATCCTTGCTGGAAACCTGTTCAGCAATTTCTGCCTCAGTGTATCTTCTCTGCCCTTGGCAGCGTACGCGGCATCGCTGTGGTCTGCGCTGAAATTGTATCAGAATTACCATCCAGCCTTCTGGGAAAGCCGAGATGCTTTTGCCACAAGGGCATCATCTTAAAATAAATTGCAGACACTTGAAATTGCAGGGTATTGGGGTCTTCTCCATGGCCCTGTTAGCTGAATTAAAGTCTTCTGCCATTTAAATTTTAAATCTTGGTTAACTCTTTCTTATTAGAGGCGGTCTTTTGTGCTAAACTGACTGGCAGAAGTGTATATTGTTTGGAGCTTCCCAGTTGTTTTTTTCGTAGTAACTCTATGGGATTCACATACAGGAGCAACCAAAAATCCTATTGTAGAAAGCACGTTTGCAACCAGATTCATTGTGTTCTTTTTACCTGCACAGTCCCAAAATGTCAGGATTTTGCCAGTGAACTGTTTTTACTCTACAGTAGTTTGTCAGTGTGAAGGCAACTTCCCAGGCAGGTAACTCAGCCCAGTTTTCACGACGAGTGTTAACTGGAAGACATGGCAGTGCCTCTAATGCCAGTTCTGTTCCTCACCGTGTGGTTGGCCATCGTGGAAGGATTGGCCAGTGTCCAGACTGGAGGAGGGACATGCTGTGTGTTGTATTTCCCTTTACAAATGCTTTGAATTCAGCAGCTTTCCTCTCCATTTTCCAGAAACCTATAGCAGTAGTGCCAGGCACTGGAGCCATCGGGGCTGGGTAGTCCCTGGTGGTGGCCAAGGGATGCTGGGCATTGCAGAAGAATTACTTGGGGTTTTTCTTACACCATTTGTTCCTCCTCGTGGTTCTACCGATAACTACCAACGTCTGTTTTGTGCTTTGGGTTGTCTATGTGAGTTCGGTGCTTTGGTTATCACTCAGGCTCTTTTGGTCAGAGCTTTTGAAACAGGCTTTTTTGGTCAGAGCTTTGATAGGACAAGAGGAAATGGATGCAAGTTGGGCCAGGGGAGGTTCAGGTTGAAAATGAGGAGAAATTGCTTCTCGGAAAGAGTGGTCAGGGCTTGGAACGGGTTGCCCAGGGAGGTGGTGGAGTCCCCGTCCCTGGGGCTGTTTAAGGAAAGGATGGATGTGCTACTTAGGGACATGGTTTAGTGGGTGGTGGGGGAATGGTGGGACTCGATGATCTTGGAGCTCTCTTCCAACCTTAATGATTCTGTGATTCTATGATTCTATGGTCAGTACAGTGACATGGACATATTAGGAAAGCTCATTGACAAATGCAGAAGTAAGAGTGTAATTATAAAGGACAATCTACTTATCAAAAATATTTCAGAAGAACAGTCTTCCTAAACTGCTGAAAGATCAGCTGGGGAGTGGAAAGCATGGTTTGTTCTCAGTGAGATGTATACAAGCACAGTTTAAGTGAATGTTTTCATTACTAGCTCTAAGAGACCATCCTGTCTTCCCTGTAACACCAGCCCTTACGCACTCACAGTTTAAGGAGCTCTCTAGGGAACAGTTACCGTCACTTAGGGGCAAAACCAGGTCCCTGACAGAAATACCAAAAATTAAGATTTTTGATGTCTTTGAGGTGTGTACCAGTTCATTTTATGATCATTTCTAAACAAAAATGTAACTGAGAACTGAAGCAACCCCCCCATGGCCTGAGCACTGTCCTGAACACCGCAGCAGTTGCCCATTAGTTCTCCCCTGCTGGAAGGACAGCTTCTGCCACACAAACCTCCAAGACGCGCAAGTGGGGAGCAATAATATGATTTTATGCTCTAATTCTTTGTCTGGAGACCCTTGCAGTGATCATGCTGTTATTTTACCAAGCGTATGGTTGTTGGCCGGTAGCCTTCGGCCAGTGGTCAAAGTTTTACCTACCCTGTTCGAGGATGGTGGCTGTGCTCCTTTAGTCCAGGCTCTGCGGGCAGCTACTGCAGGCAAGCTCCTTGGCTCTTCCCTTGGATTTGGAGGAAATCGCGTTGGCTTGTTGATGTGAAAAGGTTCAGCGTTGCCAAACGGGTCTCGTAGCTTCCTGAGCGAGGAGGTGACAGGATTCCTGCCCCACTCCCTGCATCCTCTGGGATGGATGCACCTGTCTGTGGTGGAGACACCCAGCCCCTCGAGTCATCAGTTGCTGCCTGGTCGTGACATAAAGGCAGGCATCTGCCTGAAATCTAATCAGGCTCAAGAATCAGACTAGAATAATTTCATAAACTGAGGCCTGTCACCCTCTCTCATTAATAGGAACTTTTCCAGTTATATTTTTCAGGCTTAAAGCTGTGGGTTTTTCTCTCCTGCTATGTCCTCCATAAAAATACAGGGACACTGGCTGCGGGGCTGGCCATCCCTGGTCAGTGAACACAAGGTGCCAATGAAAAGTGAAATCTGGAAAAATATCTTTCCTTGTTTTCTTTGTCCATTCTACACTGTGAAGTGTTCCTAGATTAGCAGTACTAAAGCCCATTTGTTTGGGACAAAACCATGTGCGGTTCAGTTGGTAGAGTCCCTTTAATTTTAAAACTCAGGGCAGAACGGTAAATGCCCGTCACAGGCGTGTTCCTGGGGCAGGTCAGGGACAGCTCTTGGTCTTTCAGGAAGTTCCTATGGGAAATCAGGTGCTGTGCTGCAAATACAGACATTTTCTTTTCTTAGAATAAATCAAATACTCTCCTTGGTAGACACATTTCTGTTTCTCTTATGCACATTTCCCTCAGTGGGAATATAAGAAATTATATTTGCTTTGTTCTTTTAAATATTTATCTTTTTCTTTTAATATGTGACATTTTTGCTCCAAACCGTTTACTGTCGATATTTTTGACAGGGTAAAACCCTGGTTCGACTGAAGTCTAAAGAAAACTGATCCACTTTGGTGAATTCAGAATTCGTCGTGTAGAGCGAGCACCAGAGGGCTTGAGGGTTGGTGGGTTTTTTTATTTTTAATCAAAATCTTCCCAGTTTATGCAATCTGCTTCTCTAATACTGTGCTATCTCCCCAATGCTTTCTTGCATCCATCCTCTGCGTCCTCTCTGTTCGAGCAAGTCCCCGCCCGGGTACGCGGGAGCCCTGCAGCAATGTGCAAGAGCCCGTTAGCCAGCTGCCATTAATTTTTAATCTAAAGATCCTCTCTTCAGAGTTATTATTCCTGTTTGTTTATTTCAGCTTCTTTTTTTTTTTTTTTTCTCCTACTGAGTTTGTTTTTTGTCGTTGTATCGTCTGAATGCAGAGCAGGGCTTGTCTGTGCAGCTGGGTGCCCCAGGGGCCGCTGCTGGAGGGCAGCACGGAGCGGCAGAGCGGGTCTTCGCCAGCTTTCTGCCATGTTACGAGAAAATTCAATTTAGCCATTTTCTCCCTTAGAGCATTTGTTAGGCACTTTGCAGCCTTTTACTCCAGCTTAAGCCAAATTTAGTACTCAAACAATGGGAGCGGCAGAAGGATGAAGACCTTATTGCTCTCTACAAGTACCTGAAAGGAAGTTGTGGCAAGCTGGGGATCGACCTCTTCTCGCAGATAACTAGTGACAGGACAAGGGGGAACGGCTGCAAGTTGCGCCAGGGGAGGTTCAGGTTGGAGATGAGGAGAAATTTCTTCTGGGAAAGGGTGAGTGGGCCTTGGAACGGGTTGCCCAGGGAGGTGGTGGAGTCCCCGTCCCTGGGGGTGTTTAAGGAAAGGTTGGGTGTGGTACTTAGGGACATGGTTTAGTGGGGAATAGGTGGTAGGGGGATGGTTGGACTAGATGATCTCGATGGTTTCTTCCAATCTTAATGATTCTATGATTCTGTGATAAGAGGGAAGGGGGACTGCGGGAGGTCGTCCTCTCGTTGCCCCGCTCTCACCTGTCTCATCCTCTTCCTTCTCCATTCTGTTGTCCCCACGCATCCCACACTGGTTTCAGAGCATGGAAAAAAAAAGTCACATGAGGCCAAAGAATGTCCACACAAGCAAACCAACAACAGACGCTAAAATCTCTTTTAAAATAGCTGATTTGTGCTGTCAGGTACTTGGATGCTCCTATCGTACTCAAGGCCAGGTTGGATGGGGCTTTGGGCACTCTGGGCTAGTGGGGGGTGTCCCTGCCCATGGCAGGGAGTGGGAACTAGATGGGCTGTGAGGTCCCTTCCAACCCTCTGTGATTCTGTGATTCTATGACCCTTCCTGTATTCCATCGCAATTCTGTGCTCCACCAGCTCCCTGCCCCCAAATCCGCTATTTTGCCTTCTTTGAGTGTTAGACAAATTATTTCTTTTTCTAATTCATTATCCTGTCATAAAGATCACTTTAAATAAAACAATTTAGCATTGCTCTTTAACGTCCAAATCATCCATTTATTTATACCTGTTGTCTGAGGACATTTCTGAAATCAAAGCGCTGTTCGGACTCTCTCCCTGAATTTGTGCGGGTCATTTGTGGCTGGTTGCTGGCTCATGGAGCACTAACCTACTTATTGCTTTTAGATTCTTCAGCTGCCTCGAGATTAGCCATGACATTTTCCTGAACCGCTGAGATACTTCTGGTAGTTTGGCCCTGGGTCGTTCAGCGGTGCGTTCCCGTCTGTCAGCAGGCACTCGGATACTTTGCTTTAATGGCCAATTTTTTGATGGTTATCCTTTTGAAATCTGCCAGAGTGCAAGGCTGAGGCTGAGGTCCCATCCCCTTTGCTTTTTATCTTCTTCTCTTGGGTAGAGTTATTGAGAGCCTCGGATTGAATTTTCATCTCCTTAGTGCTGATTTACAGCCTGAACAAAGATGCTATCGCAGTGATGTCTGTTTTGGAAAATTGCTTTAATACCATGCAAAAGCAGAGAACAGTACATTTTTTTTTCGTTTTTATCCTTTTATTTTATTTTATTTTATTTATTTAAACAATTCGGTGCTGGCAAGACATTAGTGAGGCATTGGAATAGACTGCCCAGAGAGGTGGTTGAATCGCCGTCCCTGGAGACATTCAAAAAACGTATAGACGTGGCACTCCAGGACATGGTCTAGCAGGCATGGTGGTGTTGGGTTGACGGTTGGATTTGATGATCCCAGAGGTCCTTTCCAACCTTAGTGATTCTATGATTCTATGATTCTAAAACCAACTGCCTCGTTTTCATGGCTGTGAGCAAATGCAGGGCTAGTGGGATGACTTCCGTGGGATGTGCAAGTGTCTGGCAGCATGGGGACCTGAAGCCATCCGCTTATGCCAGCTGCTCCAACCCAGCTCTTCCTTCCAAGCAGGAGTCCCTGGAAGAAATTAGTGTAGCACTGGAGGTAACCACATGCTCTTTTGTGCCTCTCGTGAGATGGCTGGGCTGTAGGGATCCACTGCAGGTCTTGTGTCACTGCCCACGGCTTGTGTTCGGGTGAGGATACCACTGAAATTATCGTGTCTCATTATAGAATCGTAGAATCATAGAAATGTTAGGGTAGCACAGGAACTCCAGGCAAAGGAGGCAGAGCTGGGCAGGACAAGGTGGACCTGTTCCATGAAAGATCATAGAATCATGGAATTGGTTTTGCTTGGAAGGAACCTTTAAAGCCCACCCAGTCCCACCCAGCCCCTGCCATGGGCAGGGACACCCCCCACCAGCCCAGGCTGCCCAAAGCCCCATCCAACCTGGCCTTGGGCACTGCCAGGGAGCCAGGGGCAGCCACAGCTTCTCGGGGCACCCTGTGCCAGGGCCTCAGCACCCTCCCAGGGAAGGATTGCTGCCTCCCAGCTCAGCTCCAGCTCCCCTCCTGCAGCTTCAGGCCCTTCCCCTTGGCCTGGCCCCCCCTGCCCTGCAACCAGCCCCTCTCCAGCTTTCCTGCAGCCCCTGCAGGCACTGGGAGGGGCTCCAAGGGCTCCCCGCAGCCTTCTCTGCTCCAGGCTGGACAAGCCCAGCTCCCTCAGCCTGTCTCCAGAGCAGAGGGGCTCCAGCCCTCGCAGCATCTCCGGGGCCTCCTCTGGACTCGCTCCAGCAGCTCCATGTCCTTCCTGTGCTGGGGCCCCCCAAGTTGGAGGCAGCACTGCAGGGGGGTCTCAGCAGAGCGGGGCAGAGGGGCAGAATCCCCTCCCTGGCCCTGCTGGTCCCGCTGCTGGGGATGCAGCCCAGGACACGGGTGGCTTCCTGGGCTGCCAGTGCACACTGCTGGGTCAGGTTGAGCTTTTCATCAACCAGCACCCCCAAGTCCTTCTCCTCAGGGCTACAAGCCCTACTATCAGCCTGAATTTGGATGTATCTCCTCTGCATAAAATAAATGCACTTTTAATAATGTTGGTGACAGAGGGATGATTCCTTCCATGTTCTTTTCTGAAGAGGAGCGTCCTCATCCGCAGTCAAACCATGCCAGCAAGCCGGTGGTCTGTCTTAGCTGCCTTCGGTGCAGCCAGGCTAGCTAACAGGAGAAGTGATGAAGGCACAGTCCCTCCACCCAGACTAAACCCAAGTGTCTGATTACTACTTAAACTGGTGAATTCCAGGCATGCTCCTTTTGCCCATCCATGCTGCGTTCTTGAGAGAATCAAGTTCCAGCCCGCTGCAGAAGTGTGAGGTCTGTCACCGCAATGCTGTCAGCCCTGCGACCTCATCGTTGTGTGATGGGGGAAGCTGATGTCTGATGTCTGTGAGCTCCTGAAAATAGGGTAAGTTTAGAGGTAGGTTAGAGAAAAGGGTTCAGGGCCAGATGCTGAGTCATTCAGCATCCCCAGCCTGGTGTACTGGCATCTCTGTAGCAGGTGGATTTTCAGTTAAGAGCCGATGCTGCTTGGTTCTGATGGGTTTTACAGATGACTGTGAGGGGAGCTTTGCCGAAAACTCACCTGTATTTAGTGGTGCCACTTACTCCAGAAAACAGAATTAAATCTGATGAAAAAAAGAAGCAAACCCCACAAGAAAACCAACTTCTGTGCTGGTTTACTGGAGGATAGGCTGTGTTAGTATAGCTAGAGAATCGTTTTTCTTCTTTGAGAAGTAAATGGAAACGAGCGTGTTGCCCAGAACCTAACTCATGGCTGATCTGTCAAGTACATTAATTAGGACAGTAATTTTGGGTTGTCTCAAAACGCCAACCAAAAAGGAAGGAGCTGGCAGCACAGCCCTGCTGTTTGGGTGCAGTATGTTTAAATGATACAGGTTACTGGGGGGAGGGTTTGCAGGTGAACTGCAGGAACATTTTTTCCATGAATATTTATTTTCCAGAGCATGCATGAATTTCAAGAGGGAAAGAAAAAGTTTCAGTTCTTAGAGGCCACAAGAATTGGTCATAACGCAGTTCACGCCTTGACTAAAATCTGCTGTTGTTTGTTCTGGTTTATTATTAGCTGTGGGGTAGTATCTGCTTTGTGTTAGACACTTCACACTGGTACAAGAAGGAATATTCACTGTCCTGAAAAGCTCCAAATATTAACGAAACAGAAACTCCTTTTTTTTTAAATACATCAAATAAATCCTCACATGCAACACAACAGAAATTGCTGTGTGACAGAATGAGAAAGAAACAGAGGCCTTCAAAATTTAAGTCAGAGAGGTTAATCCTGGTAAAATGGAGTATTTTTTTAAAAAACTTTCAAGTTCAAAGAAAAGCTATTAAACATCCAAACAGCTGCTTTAGTACAGTGAAAAGTGTTTTTTTTCTCAACCGTATAATAATAATTTATAATATTTATAATAATTTATAATTTATACAAATCCAGAAATGAGGGCCCAGTAAACCTTTTAAAATAAGGTTATTTTTTTCCTCAATCAATTTTGTGGCCAGTAAGAATGTATGTGTATTCTGGGAAAAGGCCTGTAGATGCAGGAGTTGTACTTTCTGAAGTAGAGGGTTGGATGAGTGGCATAGATACTTCTTAAAACAGCCTGAAATATGGAAAAAAGATTGAGGGTAAAAAACAGCTAAATAAAATAATGAGGTAGATCCAGGGCAGTTGACAGGTTCATGCCTTCATTTTAGGAAGGACGTGGCTGTGGAGTGAATCCACCATGGGAAGCACAACGCTGATTGGGGGAGGTTGAGCACAACTCAATGTCTCTGTTGCTCTGTAAGTTCAAAAACCATATACAAAAGATGAGAACAAAATCAGTGGGACAGCACCTTCATCCTACCTTCTCCCCAAGGCCAACTCAACGCCCATCGTAGCGCGGGAATTAGCTCGTTTCAGAGCTCAGATAAAGAGAGAAAGGATTTTGCTGGGAAAGGAGAATAGCAGCATCTTTCCCCATCTTCCCTCTTTTCCAGGGTGAGTGTTCTGGACTAGAGGAATCTTGTCTTTAACACTGAATTGTGTCAGGATTCAGTTTTTAGGAGTGAAAGCAGAGGGGAACATTGTTTTTTGTTTCATTTCAATCAAAATTTGATTTTCAGTTAAAATAAGAATCAACAGTAGATTATTCACTTAATCCTTATAATTAACTTTGAGTATCTCTTTTCAATATGCCAGTTTCTTTATTGCATCTTTTATTGTGGTTCAGCGCCACTGCTGGCTTCTGTTTGGATGTATTGAGGTGGGTTCCTTGGCTGGCTCAACCGGCCACATCTACCTGTTCTTGGCCATGCTGGACACACCGTGGCAGGGTCCCCAGAGAAGCGTACACCAATCTTCTGCTGTGTTTTTCATATGAGGGCTGTGATGTACATCTCCATACAAGGCAACTCCTGGCTCCTTTTGAGAAGTGTTGTTGAATCTAAGGTGGCCGCATCAAGAGGAGACAGCTGGAGAAGCTGGAGGCCGCCATGAGCTCTGCCCTCGGCCTCCTCTTCTCCAGGCTGAACAAGCCCAGGGCCTTCAGCCTCTCCTCACACACCTTCCCCTCCAGACTCTTCCCCGTCTTTGTTGCCCGAAGAAGCAGGCAGAAGCAGGTTGCACCAGCAGCATCTGGCACGCCACATGAGGGTTGTGCTTGGTTAGCTCCCTGCTGCTGCTCCAGCATCTTTTACCTCCCTGCAACTTTCT
>VWZZ01000679.1:251349-276692 GCA_013399095.1 Psophia crepitans
GGTGGCACAATGAGCCCTCGCTGTGTGTGTGGCATCTCCTGGTATTTTAACACCTCCCTCTCCTCTCCATACATTTAAAAAAGCCCTCAAATGAACCAGCTGATGGCAGCAAGATGTTAAATGAGTGCGTGGGGCTCAGCTGAACCCTGAAGCAACAATCATTTGGCAGAACAGCAAAGGAAGGTACCAAATCTTGCTGTCCCCAAAGCCCTGCACAATGCCGTGGGCATTTGCTTCTTCCCCCTCGTGATTTTTCCATTTCCTTACAAACTGGAGGCCATGCTGTACAGATTTCTGGAGGCAGCTCCCAGTCCTGAGGGGTAATTTAGATTTACCAAAACTTGCTCAAACCGTTAACAGCTGCATTGAGGCACGGTGGAAGGGATGACCCCATTCTGTCTGACGGCAGGGTCTGAGCAGCCTTGAAGTCTGTTGGCTTTTGGTCCCAGCCCAATTCCTTGCAGATTTATGCCAAAAACTAAACAAAATTGATTAGAAGATCTAAACTAAACTTACTTCTTTCTTTTTTTTTTTTTTCATACCCAAAAAATGATGTAAAGATACTGTCTGATGCTGAAGATACTTTACTTTCTTTACCCCGGTATAACAAAATCAGACAAGATGATTCCAAGCCTCTGGCAGATTATAATCAATAATGTAAGAGATTATCTCGATAGAACTATTTTGGCACCAAGAAAGTACTGATAAAACACCTCCAGACCTTAGCATGTCCAGTACAGACAAGTCAGAAGATGTAATCCATCGACTAGTAATAAGACTATTTTCTGGTGAAGAAATGTTTATGTCTGTTCCTAAACCATCTTTAGCATATTTTTTACAGTTAGAAATTGAGAATTACTTCAAAAAAATATGCACTTACGTGTGACTACCCCGCAGGGTTGGCTTGAGGAGCAGTGCTGTTTTTCAAGGCACCTACTGCCAAAAATGATTGAACCATTTCAGACTGGGCAACTAAACCACAATTTTACATGCTCGAAACAGGAACAGTACAGAGTGACACGGAAACGTGGCAAGGAAGAGAAGTAATGGGGGAAAAAAAGAGGGTGAAAAGGAGTAAGTTGGAAATTCATAACCTAAAATCCTCTTTGAAACCCCAGTTCACCTTTGGATAATGCACTTTTCTTGTCCGGTGCAGCCACACTCGTGAGCGTTGCTACGGCTCTGATGTTTCGGTGGAATAACAGTCAGTTTAAATTAATTAAACTCCTCTGAGACCCTTTATCCACACTGTAGCATTGGCTTCTTTGCTGTAGCAAGGCGCCAGACCGCGTTGACAGTCATGTGTTTTATTGGATTACGAGCTCTGGTCTCAGGGGTATGCCCCTGCCCATCATCCCGAGCAGGAAACCACCCTACCCCTTCTTTTCTTGCATGTGTTTGACGAACAAAATAATCAGTGTATAATACCCAACAAACTTTGGCATTAGCAAGAGCAGTCAAAGACTGAAGAAATTTTTCAGTGACATGACTCCTGTCTTGTAGACTGTGTTTTGAGTAGTTACTGGATACGGCTGCCTTACTGGCTGACAGTCTTAGAGCATAGCTGAACCTCAGAAAGTCAGAAGCACAGATGGAAGCCAGCAGTTTGGATTTAAATTACCTGTGCATACAGAAATTTTAAGTAACATCCCTTTTTTTTTAATATTTTTTTTCTCCTGATTCTGAAGTTGCATAGCTATTTCGAGAAACCATCAGCATGTGATGGATGACAGCAGGTTATCCTCAACCTCGAGCATAAACTGCCTTTTTTTGGAGCCCCGTTCCCTGTGTGCAGGACTTCTGATGCCAGGCCCAGGCTTTCACTTGCTCACAAGTGAAATCCAGAGATGTAGCTGAAGGAGTATACGAGAATCTAGGCTTCTTGAGGGCATGCTGGAATCTAGCCACGGACCAAAGCCTACCACATGCAGAGATCTGTTCGGGGACACAGAAGCAACATCTTTAAATATCAGTGAGGTTCATTCCCCTAAAAGGGACACAATATTCTCAGCAGGGATTTGAAAGGATGGAGATCTTTGCCTGTGACTTTAGATAGGGACCACCCGGTCCTCGTGCCTTCCTCCCTACTTTCTTGGGGACCAGACCGCAATGTGCCCGTGTGCTACATCCTTTGGCTTCAGCGAGGATGGATCTGCTGTCCCTCTGCTAAAGCTGTCATTCAGTGCTGTCTGTGTCTACTGCATCTGCAGACCTGGCTCAGTCCAGGCAGGACTCCTCTGCCTGCCCTCTGAGGTTCTTGGGTGGTCCCTTTGACCTCAGTTGACAGCAGGCAAGCCTGGTAAATGCACAGCATGTACAAAGGTGCTATAAAACAACAGAGAAATTTTATGTTGTCTTGCAAATTCACCGTTTGCCACAAAACTGAAGATAGTTTTGCACGGAAGCACAATGCAAAACGAAATGAAGAAACATTAGTACAATTATATTTGCTTCTATATTAATTATATGGTATGATATGTCCAATATAATAGTTATGTCCAGCCAGGTCAACTCTGGGTCTTGGAAAGTCCCACTCAGTTGACTGAAAAGTTGTGGGGGACACTTGCATGGTTCATTTGCCAACTCTTCTGTGAAATCCCAAATCCAGCATTGCCTTTGTGTTTGGCTGCTTCTCACTCAGGTTCGTCTGGTATTGCTTGCCTCTGTGTTAATCTCCAGGTTGAACTGTAACTTATAATTTCTTTCTAGCTGACTTGTCCCACCATTTTTCAAGAGTAGGGTGAAAACCAGTTCCACACAAGAATTTCCTTAAAGTTATTTGAAAGTGATGCAGTATTTAACAATGGAGAAAAATGGTTGAAATTGTGTGTTTTAAAAACGCGTTAGCAGCTTTCAATCCCATCCCTGAAATCACCTTTGTTAACACCCCTTCTGCCAGCTGCATTTCTCGTAACTTGTGGGCAGAACTTCATATAGGTTGGTCAAACGCTACTTGTTTTTAAATCAATGATTTTGCAAAGTATTCCTGCTTTCTGAGCCCACATTGTCCTTTTGTCTTTGACCATTGGATCTGTCTGCTCCTTCCCACCTGTCTGGAGGAGCATGACACAGTACATCTGAGCTGACCCTGGGCAGTGCTGGGTGGTGGATCACACATGATCGATACCCAGGCTGCCAGGAAGGGCAGCCGTGTCCTGGGGGGCACCAAGCCCGGCATTGCCAGCCGGGCCAGGGACGGGATGGTCCCACTCTGCCCTGCGCTGGGGCGGCCTCACCTACAGTGCTGGGGGCAGGTTTGGGCGCCACAGCACAAAAAGGGCATAAAACTGTTGGGGAGTGTCCAGAGGAGGGAACAAAGGTGGGGAAGGGTCTGGAGGGGCAGGCGTGTGAGGAGAGGCTGAAGGCCCTGGGCTGGTTCAGCCTGGAGAAGAGGAGGCTGAGGGCAGAGCTCATGGGGCCTCCAGCTTCCTCCCGAGGGGGAGCCAAGGGGCAGGCGCTGATCTCCTCCCTCTGGGGCCCAGCGACAGAACCCCAGGGAACGGCCTGGAGCTGCCCCAGGGGAGGGTTAGGGTGGGGATCAGGAGAAGGTTCTTCCCCCAGAGGGTGGTGGGGCCCTGGCACAGGCTCCCCAGGGCAGTGGTCACCGCCCCGAGCTGGGCTGAGTTCAAGCAGCGTCTGGCCAACGCTCTCAGTCATCTGCTGTGATGGGGCTGGTCCTGTGTAGAGGCAGGGGTTCAACTCGATGGTCCTTACGGTTCCCTTCCAACTTGGGAGATTCTGTGATTGTATGCAAAGATGCCCAAACCACTGCCAGCATGGACTGGCCCAGTCTCACAGGGCTGCATGGAGACCCCAGCGCTGGTGCCTGATGCCTGCATGCCTTCTCTGCTCCCCTACACCCTGGGCACCTCCTGGCGTTTCAGTCAGGGTTTGGAGATGAAGCCCTGCCCTGTGCTGGCGTGGCTTTATTCTCTATTGCAGAGCTAGCTTGCTGGTGCGGTCTCCAGGATCTGGGTGGCACCCCGCTCCAGGATTTGGGTGGCATCCCATTGTGGTCACCCACAGACCTGCCCTAGACAGTCCCCAGCATCACCTGCTCTCCCAAGAAACGTGTGGTTTTACCCCAGCCGGCAGCTGAGCACCACACAGCCACTCGCTCGGTCTCCCGCGTCGGGAAGGGGGAGAGAATCGGAAGAGTGAAAGTGTGAGGAAACTGGTGGGTTCACATACAGCCAGTTGAATAGGCAAAGCAAAAGCCGCCCATAAGCAAAGTAAAACCAGGATCACCCATGGCAGGCGGGGGTTCAGCCATCCCCGGGACAGCCGGGCTCTGTCACACGTAATGGTGACTTGGGAAGACAAACGCCAGCACTCCAAATGCGGCTGCCCCTCCCTTCCTCTTCCCCCAGCCCCTTATAAACCGAGCATGACACCATATGATATGGAATGTCACTTTGGCCAGCTCAGGCAGTGCCCTGGCTGTGACCCCCCCCCCGTAGCTTCTGCACCCGGCTGTCTCAAACTGCTCCAGCCCTTGATCCCTGTGGGAACCTGCACCCCATAGTTGGCCAGGAACTACATCAGTGTCTGATCAACTTTATTCTCACAGAATCAGGGGCTGCGGTCTGCTCTAAAATGCAGCTTCTCTGTGCAGAAAATCAGTTCTCTGATGCCATCCCAGCAAACCCAGGACAAAACTCCACTCCATCCTCTCACTGCGCCTTGGTGGGGCCACATCCTGGACTGTTTCTTCCCAATCCTGCCTTCTTAGAAGGAATTCAGACACTGCACACGCAGGCCAGTTACAGCGTTTGCATTTTCATCTTTCTCTATGCCGCTGTGTGCAGACATGTTCATACCTGCTGCAGTTCTCAGGGGTTTTGCCTGCATGCAGACGGCTTAGACCCTGCAAGATCTGGCTGCCTGGGTAAGGGCGAAGCGCAGAGGGCAGCAGCAGGCAGGGACAGAGGCAGCGTTCGAAGCAAAGTCCGTCATTTCTACATAGAAGTTTCTGAGCGCAGCTGGGATAGGTGATCCCCATCCGACCTGTTTCTTCTGGGGTTTTTTTACTGGTTGTTTTGTTAAGACGGGCTTTTGTGGTGCCCGTGGAGTTTGCCGTGTTTCAAGAAGTGTCCCAGTTGCTCCGCGGGAGGCGTGGATGGTTTATGGGTCTGGTGTCCTTGGGAATATTGGTGTCTTGCTTGGCGATGGTGAAAGACTGTTACAGGGAAGTTGGGGGAAGGAGTGACCAGGTGTTCAACATCACTGATAGCTGGGGGTGGTGTTTTCCCTTTTCTCAGTACAAATAAATATCACGGGCTGGGTCCTTCCAGCCTGGCAGGAAAAAGCTGTCTGGTTTGGTGAGATGCTGTGAGTTTCAGGTAGGGCCCTGAGAGCCTGGACAGAGCTGAGGCTCCTCTAGCAGACTGTTAGATTTAAATATGGAGAGAGCTGGTAGAGCGAGTGATTTAAATTGCTGTTAGAATGAATTTATTTCTTTATGAAGACACCCATACATCCTACCTGTAAATCCTTGCTGTCTGTAGCACTGTTTCTCTAAGGAAGATTTGATTACAAGCTGACTATAAGTTATTAGCTATAAGTTATTAGCTTTCCAGTAAGTCTAAATGAATGTTACAGGCTATAAACTGACTATATAAATTACAATCTTTCATGTAAAGCTTAATGATGGTTGCAGTAACATTTATATCTTTCCCAAGGACAGGAGAAAATTTCTTGCGATGTCCCTGATTACAATAGTCTCATATCCCAGTTTCATGTCTGGAGTTAAACTGGCTGTGGGTTATTTTATTTCCCCCCCTCACACACCCCTGGTGTCTTGGGTCCGAAATTTGAAGTACTTTCCTATGCACCTCGTTCCCTTGCGAGCATCACCTCGCGGGAAGACTGTTTCCCGTGAAAAATGCGTCGTCGATCATGGCCCATCTTTTCCTCCAGGCAGTGTCCTCTTCAGGTTTGGTTTGGTTTGGGTTTCGTCTCTTACAGCAGTTTGCTCCTCATGAGCAGGATACATCTGTCCTTCACATCTTCCCCCGGGCTGGGAGCAGCAGCCCCCCGTAGTCCAACCGCAGCTTTCCGGGCTGCGGTGAGAGCTCTGCTGTATGTCAGACCTGAGGAAGAAGAACCTAGGCTCTGCCTTCGTTAAGTGTTATCTAGTCAATGCTTAGCTTAACTCAGAAACACATGCAAAAACATCAGAATAAGTAATTTCTCCCCACTTGTTTAAGTGTTTCTCAAGTTTGCCAGTCTAGGGACAGCCATGGGCGGCTGGGAACTCTAGGAAGTGGAAAAAATAGCCAAAGACCATATGTCACGTATGTTCTCACTTGTGTGGTCTCTACCAGAGTATCACTACCATTTAAAAAAAATATTTTTCATTCATATGCTATGCACAGTAGGTATTTGGTTTTAATTAAAGACCTTGGAGGCCGTGGAGTTTATAACAGTGCTGCTGAGCCCAGAGCGTCTCCTGAAAATGTCCAACAGGAAGGACCGTTTCCAAAGCATGCAGAGTATTGATGTTGGTTTGTTTCCCGCTGAACTCGCTCCTGCTGGTGGGGAATCTGAATTAAGAGGAGCGGTGCCAGCCCCCTCGGAAGCAGATTGCTGCCCTATCCCACATGCTTGACCAGGGCAGTTAAAACTGTGGGTGGTCAAACAGGAAAGACAGTTCTTACTGTGTTAACAAGTTTTTTTCACCAATCTCCTGGTCCAAAGCCCAGTAAAGGCAGTGGGCTCTGAGCCAGAGGCTGCCTTCTTGACAATTAATTTCCAAACTCGGCAGAGTTTTGAAATTTGGGATATTTACTTCTTGCAGGTCATCAGTGGAGCAGGCAGTGCCAAATTTGACCTTTTAGCAAAGGTGACAAGGTGTTATTACTGGATCTCAACCGTGCTTATCCTGTCAGCTAGTAAGAAGAGAAAAAAAGAAGTTAATTATATCCATCCTGAGGCCCAAGTATCTAATTTGAGGAGTGGAGGGAGGGGTTAGCTGAGGTTTTCACTGTGCTTCAGACGTACTCATTATTAATGAAAGTCTGCCCTAGAGGAAGAAGGAAAGTAAAGTTAGAATCATAGAACCACATAGAACCATAGAGTTGGAAGGGCCCCTAAGGACCATCGAGCCCAACTCCTGGCCCCACACAGGACCAGCCCAACCAGAGCAGATGACTGAGAGCGTTGGCCAGACGCTGCTTGAACTCAGCCCAGCTCGGGGCGGTGACCACTGCCCTGGGGAGCCTGTGCCAGGGCCCCACCACCCTCTGGGGGAAGAACCTTCTCCTGATCCCCACCCTAACCCTCCCCTGGGGCAGCTCCAGGCTGTTCCCTGGGGTTCTGTCGCTGGGCACCAGAGGGAGGAGATCAGCACCTGCTCCTTCGCTCCCCCAAGTTCACCCAAAAAGGAAAGGCTTGTGAAAGCAGTAGAGGATTGCACCACTTGAGAAACTACTGCTTGCACGTCTGTTTGGGTTTAGTTGTGTTTCTGTGTGTTGCTGCTTGAAAGCTGCGGAAGGACCTGACCAGCCTGGCCCGGTTCTCCCTTTGCAGTGCAATGAAGCCGGTAAGAGGGAAATCACAGCCCCAAGCAAGGTCCTGGGCACACATTTTTGGCAGTGACCAGTCCCACGTGCTCGGCGTGAGCCTAGAGCCGAGCAGAGGCATTGCCATCTGCTGCCTGGTCTGCTGGCACGTAGTACTGTTGGCACCTGCTGAGCTGCTGTCCCAGGGGCATGGGAAACCACTGCTTCTCGGGCACTGGTGGATGTGGCCTCCAGGAGTGTCTCTAAATGTCTGATATCCTTTTGGCCTCCATGGTTGGCAGTGTTTCAGGATACTAGTGTGGTCTCAGGTGAAGGAGATGAGCTGCAGCCAGACATCGCCAAGCACAGCATCGCTGCTGCCTCTGCCTCACCACTATGTCCCAGGCCGCCTCAGAGTAGCCTCCGGAGACCGATAATTACGACTAAAGACATCCCTTATTGTTGACCAGAGGATGCTTTGTGCAACTAGAATAATAAAGATAAATGGTGCCGCTTTCGAAATAGAGAGGCCTTGGTAGCTGAGCTGTTGGGTGTAGGTCTATGTCTGGAGGCCAAACTGGTGACCCCAGGAGTCAGAGGACATGGAGCTGCCTCCCTGGGTGATGTTAGTGCTTGAGTATGTGATGCTCTGGGCTGGTGATAGTTATTTTATGTTGGATAAACAGAACTAAAAAAAGAAGAGGAGCAAAAGGCATCCCTTCCATGGGCTGGCTCTCTGTTGCTGGCAGCCCTGAAGGTGTGTTTTCAGGGATCCTGGCACATGGGAGTGAAGAACAGGCCCCAATTAATATTTGAGCTGAACCACGCCCTCCCCATGAAGAAGCCTGCCCGCTGTGGTTGCTGCTGATGAATCCCACAGAGCCTGACGAAGCTGCACTAAAGAGCATTTTAGGAGGGAGCCTTCAAGCATCACCACTGCAGAGCTGATCCACGGGGCGCCCAGGGAGGAGTAAAAATCTGCATTTCAGTATTGCTGGTGGGAAGCGGGGCAGTTCAGTTGCTGGCTGGCATTTTGTTTAGTTTCCTCCTCCAAAATGATTGTTTGCTTGTGAGGGCATTGTGTGTTGGTTCTGGAGTGGACTGGGGCAGCCAGTTGCTGTTTACCAGGAACTGGGGAGCCCGCGGCAGGGAGGCGACGGGGATAAGGCGGCTGCACGGCTCTGAGTGCCAAAGGGGAGAGCTGATGGTCCTGATAAGCTCAGGACACGTCGGGGAGCCTGGCCGAGAGGCAGGGCTCGAGCTGGGACCGGTGGATGGAGCATGGCCATGAGGCAGGTGCTGAGGCTGACCTGCCGTACCCGGCAGCGGGGGATGCTCGGGACCAGGGTGCAGCCTCGCCTGCGGGCTGGCGGAGCCGCGTGGCCGAGGGATGGAGATGGTCCAGCGGCTGCTGCCTGTTCGGTGTGCTGCTCCCAAAGGACTGCCCAGAGCCGTGTCATCTCCCGGCTGCAAACATCCCTTCTGCGCCTCAGCGCTGCGCTCTGATCCCAAGAGACGTGTTGTGGCAGGCACTGTCAGAGCTTCCTCCCCTCACCCCTCTCAGAGGCCGGTTTTCTCCCTGTGCGTGTGGTGACACGTTCTTATTTACGATTTCACGACAGCATCCCGCGCTCTGCATGACACCGCTTTCATTTCCCTACCCACCCTTCGTTTATCAGGTCTTTAGCACTTAGTGGCAAGTGACACTGCTTCCCCCTTCCGCGCCTGCAGTTCCCCAGGGATTTCTGCGGCGTTCACTTCGGCGACAGGTAAATCACCGCCTCCGCCTCGAGCAGAGGCTGCGCTTTGTTTGCTGTTGAGCTGTATTTCACCTCACTTTAGAAAGCGCTTTCTAGTCAGGCACAGACACGTGTGTGCAAACACGCACGCGCGCACGGATATATGTAGGGTATTTGTAAGCGTGTGCATATGTGTCTCTAGAAATTCCTGCATGAAATTATGGAATATATATATATATATGTGGATGTGAGCTTGCAGAAAGCTTCTCAGTAAAAAGGGGGCTGTGTGTGTGAATCAGGCAGCTTCAGAGACTGTTCTAAACTGGATTTATTTATCCCTCAAAATGTCATCGCACGGGTCACATCTTATCGTGACCTGTTTGAAAGGAAATCCAAATACCTTGTACCATGATACAAACCTAATTTCGAATTGTATTTCATCTTTTTGTCAGCAAACATGGACAGGTTAGACCCAAACGAATTGAAATGAAACCCTGCAAGATGCTGGGCTTAGTTCTGGGTGAGATCTGGTCTCGATGTGGAAAGGAACGATGGTTTTGACTGTGAATCCCATGTTGGGAGGAGGAGGAGTTGCAGAGATCGCTGCGAGCTCTTCCGCGGCTCAGCCAGCAGATGTCACGTTTGGTTATCGCTGGCGAGGCGTTGGATCGCAGCACTGCTGTCCTGCGGCTGCCGGCGCCGGGATGGGGATGGGGATGGGTGCAGGAGAACCAGAGGGAAAGGGGAGGAAGACATTACAGGGCAGGTGGAGGAGGCACCTCATGGATGAAACGTCTAGCATACTCTGGGGTATGAACTTAGAGTCATTTCAGTGTTAGCTGGGCTGTTGGTTTACTGGTTCAAAGCAGCCCTTTCTGTACCCGGAATGGGAACCTGTGAAATCATTTGAGATGGGCTGAGCACGTGTACATTTAAATTTGTGCTCCAATTAGGCATTTGGAAGTTCAGTTTCATTCCCAAATCATTCCTTCCCCACAAGTTGTAATATATTAGCAAATCCCTTGGGAAGAGTCTTTTGCTGGAAAGTGTGGGAAATGTCATCCCCACTTCATGGTGTTGGGAGCAGCAGGTCCGTGGTTCTCTGTCCCTGCAGTAATGAATTCCCTAGAGCAACCTCATCCACCTATTTTGTGGGGATTATTTATTTTTAATGGTCGCACTTGGTTAGCTTTAGTACTACTCTGCCCTTAAACACCTCTTCAGCTGCTCAGCCAAACTGTTGCCATTAATCCTCAAGTTTTGGCCGGGCAATATCTTAGCGGTGCTGCGCAGTTGGAACCTGCACCGAAATAGTGCGAATGGGAAGATTGAATTTGAGGCTCTACAGAAAGTTCCAGATTAAAATACCATCCAAAAGTTAGCAATGTGAGGATGATGGTAGTTGCAAGGAAGGGAAGAGGGGATCTATAGCCGCATAGCTGGAGAAAGGAATAAGCCAAGCTTTTGGTTTGGTTAGAGCTAGACTGCTATGGAAGAAAAAGCACCGATAACTTCTGGTGTGAAGCTGGTAGCATATGAAATACAGAATATTGAAGAGGACTGTAGGCGGAGTGTGTAAATGGTGTAAGCAAGCAGAGGACCCTGAGAAAGCCACAGTGGGGACTGATCTACGAAGCACAATGAGCTTTCAACAAGGAGGAAGCTTCTTTTACTAAAGCTGTTATGAAAGTTGAGGAGAACACGGGCGGGCAGGTGGTTCTGGCACCCAACCAGGTGAGTTTCCAAAAAGACTGAGGCTGTGTGAAAATGGACATTCACCTCTATGAACAGTTTTGGCCAAAAAATCATAGGGAGAGACTTTTGAAAATGTTTAAATTCATTCTTTAGTGCTTTTTATCCTGAACTGCTTGTGTATCAGCCACCTTCCAGCCTGGATCGGGATGGATGGGCATGGACAGCAGGGTCAGTGGTGGTGGTAATTCTAAAGCAGGGATACGAAGAGCTGGAAGGTCTGGGATTACAGCGAGGCTGGAGCTGATGGGGATGATCTGGCTGCAGGATTGGGACTGTGTTGGGAGGAAGAACAGATAACAGAATCATAGGATGGCTTGGGTTGGAAGGGACCTTAAAAGATCATCTGATTCCAACCCTCAGCCATGGGCAGGGACACCCACACTAGATCAGTTTGGCCAGGGCCCCATCCAACCTGGCCTTGGACACTGCCAGGGAGCCAGGGGCAGCCACAGCTTCTCGGGGCACCCTGTGCCAGGGCCTCAGCACCCTCACAGGGCAGGATTTCCTCCTAATGTCTTACTTCAATCTCTCCTCTTCTAGTTTAAACTCATCGCCCCTGGTCCTATCATTACCTACACCAGTAAAGAGTCCCTCTCCATCCTTTTTATGAGACCTCTTTAAGTATTGAAAGGCTGCAGGCTGAACATCCCCAGCTCTCTCAGCCTTTCTTCATAGCAGAGGGGCTCCAGCCCTCTGATCATCTCCGTGGCCTCCTCTGGACTCACTCCAACAGGTTCCCATCTTTCTTGTGCTGGGGGCCCCAGAGCTGCATGCAGTAGATCTACAAGAAGACGTATGTTTCCTTTCACATATGCAAATAAAGAACAAAGTATCTTCTCATTCTTATTGAAAATCCATCATAAAATATATCTCCTGTAGTGAAACAGAGCAGCATTTTTCATAAACTCTGTGTCTCCCAGTCTTTTACACAGTTAAATATATAGTTTTGTTTAGGATTTATTTTCTTCATGCATTTTAAAGATAGAAAGGTCTGGAGCTGAACTTGCCAAAAGGGGAAGCATTTGTAAATCTCCACTTTTATTCTCTTTTCCCCAAAACTTTTATAGCTGCTGTTATGAAGTGCAAGACACCCCGATCGTCGCTTACACTGATCTCCTTGTGAGGAGGAGCTGAAGCGTGTACGTGCTGCCAGTATGGAGCGGAGATGGCAAAGATGCTGCATTCGCAAACCGTCTAATGCCAAGCAAATTAGCAGGAACAGATATGAAGATAAGGGGAACACAAACAGACAACGCAAGGAAATGATTCCTTTAGTGCTCTGTCTGCGTGTCTCCTAAATCTGTCACTGTTACTGGTGCGGTGCCTGCACACTTACTACTGTTTGTTTCGGCATGACAAGGCAGCATAAACACTAACCCGGCACTCTGAAACTCCATCTGGGGCATGTAGTCAGCTGCTATAATTAGGGAGAGAATGTCGTTGTTCAGTTTATTGCCGTTGCTTGAAATCAGTGGGTTGTGTTTGCTCTCATTACAATGTAAATTCGCAGTGCGTGGTCTTGATTTCTTACGTTACTTTGGAAACCACGTACTGGCAACTGAAATGAAACAAGTCTTGTAGAAGATTATTTTATTTTGCGAACTTTCTGAGGGATAAATGGCTGGGTGATCTGAAAAGAACCACAGGAAGCTCTCCTGGGCCTGGCTGAGGAGTTTCTCAGATAGGTACCTGTTCAGGACCCATTTGAGCAAGCGCATCGACCCACTTCTGCTCCGGATGGTCCTGCAGCGTTTGCTGAGATCCCAGCGGTGCAGTGGGATGCAGCGTGAACTTAACAATAAGCAGGTGAAGTGGCTTTTGTTTGCTTGTTTTCTATGAATCAGTTCCATGTCATCCACAGCGTTTCTGCCCTTAGGCTAGTAGAGAGTGGGTAGTTAATATTTTGGACGTAGTGCCTGGAGGAATTCAAATGGTGCCTGAAGTAGGGTGCACAAGGGGTGCTAGCGACTGCGAGAGGGCTTCAAGCGCCAGGGACTGTTGCTGGGGAAGAGCGGTGCGTTTCTTCTGCAGCAGTGGGACCGGTGACAGATCACGCTTGTTCCTCTTCCTGATCCACCCTCAGATTCATTATGAAATAAGTAATTACTGAACCTAGGCTTGTAACTTGATGACTCTTATCCATCAGAAAATAATTATGCTTTAACACTCTGTGCTGTAGTATGCTCTTTAATCCTGGCGAGCTGCTGCCACCTCGGCCATACATCAGAAAAACACGCGTGTCTGCGTATGGCTTGGTCAGCGGCTGCGCAGTAAATGAAAAACTAATTGTTGCTTCGAAACTTGGATGAACGCATCAGAGCAGATATTTTCAAATGAGCTGTACCTTCTTGTGCATCAGATTGTGCCTGGGGAAGGCCTGCCGTGACCTGCACCGTGCTGGAGGTATTTCTGTAAGCCGAGAGTGGAAGGGATTGAGGCTCAGAGCTGATGGTGCTGCCAGAGCTGCTGAGGCTTCGTGTGCAGATGCATTCAGGTTTGATGGAACATCAGCAATAAATGCAGCAGCAGGTGTAATCGTGCTGCTCATGCTGGGTGGCCTTGGTGAGTGTGCTGGGGAGGAATTCACACCGTCTTTTAGCCGTGTAGCCTTCAAGCACAAGCATTTGGTCGGTCTGTCTATGCATTTTTATCTCACGCAGGGGCCAGCCCAGATGAGCAAACGTGCGTTCGGTGTTACCTTTCCTTACCCTGCTCCCACCCTCTCTGCACACACAATCCCAACCGGCTTTGTTTTCACATGCTACTTATTCAGAAAGTGAAAAAAATTAGATGTTTTGCTAGTGATAGGAAGGAAAACAAACAATACACTCCACATCAAACTGTGTCGTGTGTCCTTCCCCTGGCAGAGCCCGAAGCATCACAGTTCCTCGGATTCCTGCAGTGTGAGCACAGAGGGAGGGATTAATTAAAGCCAGTACCTGTTAATGGAGCTCTAAACCTGGCTTCGGCTTGCCGTAACCGACACAAAAAATATCATGGCATTAAACTGTCCCCCCTCGGGACCTGCTGGAGCAGCATGTCAGCAAGAGGCTGCCCTTTCCGGCGATGCAGCGCTCCTGGATCCCTAGAAGCTGCCTGCAGAAGCTGCCCTGCCTTCACCCTGCCTTTAACCCCTGGACCAGCGGCCATGGCATGCTGCTCCTCTCACCAGCACCCTCCTGAGGACCGAGAAGACTTCCACCCTTTTCCCCTATATATCTGAATCGGCACAGACCTGGGGTCCCTCCCAGTGCTCCGAAATCCCCTGCAGTGGGCGATAAAGGAGCGGCCCGTTGGTCAGAGCTACCTCCAGGTAGCAGAAGCCTGGCAAGGTTTGGTCCCAGGGGCAGGCTGAGCTCTGCCTGCCTGTCCTGAAATGTAATAATTCCTTGGATGCAGCAAAAGCTGAAGGGAGTGAGAGGAAAGCCATTTTGCTGCCTGTGCTTAAAAAGGGCAAATGATGTGAGCCAGGGAAATGTTCCCCATACTGGGAACCAAGCGGGGGTTTGCTTTGAAGGTGCGGCTGACGTTACTGTAGGGAGGAAGGCAGGTAGAGCTGGCAGCCCCACAGCGTGCCCAGTTTGAGGTGTCAGGGAGCCACCCCATGCTCCGTGTGCTGGAGACATCTCTGCCAGTGGGCAGTATGTGATAACCTCTTCCAGGCATGACCAGGGCTTGAAGGTGGCTGCGGAGCTGACCTGTGCTGCAGCTGGTTTCCTCCAAGTGAACTGCTGCCTCCCCATGCTTCAGGTGTGCAAAGCCAAGGGCTGTAGCTACATCTCTTAGGCTCTTCATCATCTCTGTTTCTTCATCATTTGTTTATTTTATAGTGGAGGATAACCTTTGCTGGACAACATCACCTCTGGAAGCGGCATGGTTGGGTGAGGCCAGGCTTGGGGTGTTTGCCCAGACTCAGAGCAAATGGTCACGGTGACGGGGGCCACCTGCCAAGCCCAGCCTGCCTGTGTGTCTCATAGCTCCTGCTCCTCCAAAGGCAACGTCTGCTCTTTTATCTACTCTAAAACCACCCAGCTTCCTTCTGAAGTTCACAAGTTAAGGTCTTAATGTTGTGTTGTTAAATTTTCAGCATCTCCGTTCACACCAGAAAGCTCTTCTGTTCGGAGGGATTTAGAATAATGCAGCTCTTCATGGGTCCTCATTATTTCTCAAAAGGTGACTGTTGTTCAAGTGCCCATATTGCGACAAGCGTCTAATTATGGATCCTTTCTGCAGACCCTCAGAGGTGGCATTATGTCCACCTGCAGTAGAAGGGGGAAGATTATAATTTGCATTCAGCATGAGCTTTCCTCCATTATTTCCACTGCACATAAATAAGGGAAACAAATCTTACCGACCACTGATCTTCTTTTCATTTATCTTACATTTCTTTTTCTAAAACCGCAGTTTTGCTTTGTGTTTTTTCCTCCTTGTTTGCTCCTGCAGCACTAGGGTATCTGCTCTAGTCCGGGCTAACCGAATGGGCCCCTTCATTGGGCAAATGGCAAAAATATCTTGGCTAAAAGGGCTTTTCATCCTTTGACAAGAAAAGCATGGCTGGAGGGGATGACACACCCAAACATAAAAGCTTGATCAATAACGACAAGATTGGTGTATATTCACATGATTTTTCCTTTGTCCCTTTTCTTTTTTCTTTTTTCTTTTTTTTTCCTTTAAATGCACTTTTTCCCCTCTTCTCACTGCTGCTCTGGTGATGAAAATTCTCAGACTTCCTAGGTCAAAATGCCTCTCCATCCCTCTCTGTTTACACCTGTAGGTAGAATAGTTTTGAGGAGAAGATACCTGAACACAGTGTGCATTTTGGCACAAGCTCCTAATGTCCAAATTAAAGAAGATGAGTAATGAATGCATACTCTCCACAGGCTGACATGGGCAGGCAGACCACATCTTCCCGTGAGGCTGCGCTGTATTTTTCATTGCATTTCATAATTACTCCCACTGACAAAATCCCTGTAGAAATAGAAGGACAGAGATACAAGCTTTGGGAGGTGGAAACACCTCATTCTGCTTCTGTTTTTGTCTATTGACCAGTCTCTTTTAGACGTTCTCAGGAGGATAACATCTGCACATGTTTTAGTTTCCCATGTTCCATCTCCTTTTTCCATAATTCAAGTGACAAAATGTAGCATTTAATGCAGCAGAGCCTGGTTTGTGTTTGCCCCCATCCTGTTTCTAATAGCATTAAGCTCATAGCACACGAACTGCAGGCAAAGGAGGCAGAGCTGGGCAGGGCATCGTGGACCTGTTCCAGGAAAGATCGTAGAATCACGGAGTGGTTTTACTTGGAAGGGATCTTTAAAGCCCACCTACTCCCACTCCACCCCTGCAGTGAGCAGGGACATCAACTAGCCCAGGGTGCCCAAAGCCCCATCCAGGCTGGCCTTGGGCACTGCCAGGGAGCCAGGGGCAGCCACAGCTTCTCGGGGCACCCTGTGCCAGGGCCTCAGCACCCTCCCAGGGAAGGATTGCTGCCTCCCAGCTCAGCTCCAGCTCCCCTCCTGCAGCTTCAGGCCCTTCCCCTTGGCCTGGCCCCCCCTGCCCTGCAACCAGCCCCTCTCCAGCTTTCCTGCAGCCCCTGCAGGCACTGGGNCACTGGTTTGATGTAGCCCAGGACATGGGGGGCTTTCTGGGCTGCCAGCGCACACTGCTGGGTCAGGCTGAGCTTCTCATCCCCCAACGCTCCAAGCCCTTCTCCTCAGGGCTGCTTTCCATCCATTCCCCACCCAGCCTGGAGTTGTGCTTGAGACTGTGCCAACCCACGTGTGGGACCTTGCACTAGGGTTTAAGTATTCGTGGGTTTAAGTCAAAGGGAACTCACATTTAGTGGATTCAAGCAATGTTTCATCATCTATTTGGGAAATCATCATCAAGGTTTTCATATAACATTGTCGTGAAAAAGTCATGTACCTGACATGTTCTGTAAGATGTCATTTCCCTCTGTTGTGCAAATCAGTATGTTCAGCTAAATGATGTCCTGTACAGCCTGCACATCTGTGGCGGTATGAGGGATGGTGTGTGCGCGTTGTCGCTTGGGAAGCTGGAGAGGAGAAGATGTGATGAAGGCAGCAGTGGCTGGAAATATCCATCTTGTATTTCCAGCTCACGGATGTCATTTTGTGGTGTTTGTGCCAGCTACAGCAGCTGTCACTGAGTCTTCCTCTGCTCAGAGCAGTGCAGCTTGTGTTGATACCTGTATTTTACTCAGCTGGGCCATGAAAAATTAGTGCAGGGGCATGTTACATCACTCCAGCTTGCCTTGGCTGCGAGCTCCGTTCCTTTTTCCCCTCTCCTCCCCACGGGTGCCGCTGAGGAGTGGCTGAAGGCAAACTATAGCCACGAACCCTTTGAAAAAATGGATGAGCGCAACTAATTCCAAAAAGTGTTTCTGGAAGAAGATATTTGACAAAATTACTCCAGGGTGGTTTCAGGCTGGGCATCAGCAGGTGGCTCCAGAACCGGCTGCCTGACCTTCCTCTGCTTTCTTTGTTTTCCCCATTTTCGTTCCTGTCTCCTGCAGGCAAAGCCTACGCTCCCGAGTTCTATTACGACACCTACAACCCCCTGTGGCAGAACAGACCTCGAGTCTACTCCTACAGTCTCCAGTGGACCCAGATGAACCCCGACGCTGTGGACCGCATCCTCGCCTATCGCTTAGGCATTAGGCAGGTGAGGAAAGAAATGCGTTCGTGTAAGCCATGCCTTTTGAGTGCTGACCTCTGTGAAGACTGCTGAGACTTTATTTTATTTTATTTTATTTTATTTTATTTTATTTTATTTTATTTTATTTTATTTTATTCTGTTCTATTTTATTCCATTTTATTCCATTTTATTCCATTTTATTTTTTTATTTTACATTTCATTTCATTTCAGTATGTTTTAATCTTATTTTATTTACTTTTTTCCTCCCTCTTTTCATCTTCTGTGAGTCGGGGTTGTTTCTCCTCCTTCTGGAGGGTTTGCTGCCATCTTGCAGAAGTAGTCCTCTGCCGCTTGCAGATCCTGAAAACTAATTTGCACATTTGCAGTGTGAAACGCAGAGATTAAAGAGCTGTTCCTCAGAGGGTTTGCAGAGGCTGTGGATCAAGACAGGCTGGAAAGATTACATGAAAGAAACTTCCAATGGAATTAAACTTTTTATCTCTTTCTGTGTATCTAGATTTCTTTTATTAGCTCTCCCATGTAAACAGATAGATCTAGGGGTGGCTGTAGCTCTCCTGCGGAAGCATGCGGTGATCCTTGAGAACCGAGACATCTTTCTTGACCACATTAAAGCCGATCGCATTTGAGTCTTCAGAGCTGCGCTGTGAACTTTTCCCTGGGAATTGGCGCTGTTAAGGTAGCAGGGGACCAGCCCACTTGCAGAGGAATTGTTAAATTAACGTAGTCATCCTCATTAATTTACCCTTTACCAAGAAAAATATCATCTGTCTTCTTGGAAGGTTAGTGCTAAAAAGCTTGAGTTTTAATTGTCAATTAAAGTGAAAGAACCACTCTGTGTGTTGCTTAAACTCTCGTTAAATGGCAACACCCCTGCTTACTCCCCTTCGCAGGACAAAATGATCTTCCTACAGCTAAACCCATACAAAATCTCACAGTCTTATGTTCTAAAAGCAGAAAGTTTTTGTGGGGTACCCCTTGTTCCCAATCCTGGCTGGAGTCCGTCCATGCCAAACACTACAGGCGTGCCAGATTGATGCCGACAGCTTGGCTTTTGGCATTGCTGGGCTTTCTCAACTTAAAATACATGGCCTGCAAAGAACGCTCCTTGCTATCAACACCTCCACGGCCACCACATCCACCCCAAGCCGTGTCTTACCATCTGGGCTGCCAGCCTTGGTCTGGCTGTGGTGTGCGCTGGCAGAGGAGGCCGTGCCGTGTTGTGCCGTGCTGTGCCGTGCCATACCATGCCATGCCGTGCCATGCCATGCCATGCCGTGCCATGCCATGCCATGCCGTGCCGTGCCCAGTCAGGGTTGCAGGACTCCCACTACCCAGCTCCTTCTCCCAACCTGGACCCGCTGCAATCAAATGAAGATGTTTTGCTGCTTACTTGGGAGAATCCATCTGATAATTTTTTATCTTGTTTTACATTCTCCCACTGAATTTGCTGTTCTTTGGATAACACCACAACGGATTGATTTAGAAATTATATGTTTGGTTATTCAATGCCTCAAATAATAGTTTGTGCAGGGAGAAAGAGAACGGGGATTAAGGCAGATTCTTGAAGACATACATTTTTGAAAATGTGAGTGCAGAAGGCATTTTGTTATCCTGCAGATCTCCTGCTGGGATGAGCGTTGTAAGCTGCACAGTAACGGTAGAATTTGAGCACGTTGTTTGGGCTGAGTGGATGGGGCTTTGCTTCTGTGGCTTTGGTCGTAGCTGGGGGGTTGACTGGGACACGTCCAGGGAACGCTTTGGTGCCTGGGCTGTGCTGGCTCTCCCTCACTCAGAGTTTGTCTCTGCCTAATCTATCTAATTTGAAATGAAAATTGGCGACTTTTAATACATGTTTATGCAACTGTTTGCATCACTGAGCACACATCAGTTCTGTTATTCCCAGGACCGAGAGGAATTATTAAATTAAAAAAATAATTCTCTAAAGTGAAAGAATATATAATGAAATTAGTTGCATGAAGTTTTTTAGCTTCTTTTTTTTTTCATTTCATTTTAATTTACTTTTAATTATCTATTTATAAAATTATCTAGATTTACTTTAATTTTCTTGACAACGCTCTCCATCAGGCTGATCAAAACATTTTCCTTTCGTCTGTCTGAAGCCACATTTAAAACTCATGTGATTTAGAACCCAGTGAGCCGCCCGGACAGGCTCATCCATTGTTGCAGTAATTCCCCCTGAACCAAGGGTCATAATTAAGCCGCTTTTTTTTAATTTTTTGACACCTACCAGTACTTGCTACCAACAGATTACCCTCTGACCTGTTTGTGTTTAGTTTATTTGATGTAGCAGTGTATTTTTTACTGGGTTTTGCTGTTATTTTTATTTAACACTAGAAGAGGGGATGAGCATCCTTAGGGAGGGGCAGAAAACACCTCTCCCGGCTGTGCAAAGCTCCCTGCAGACCCGGGGCGGGAGGGTTTCCCGGGCAAGGCGCGGGTCCGAGCGGGATGGGGAGCAGCCTGCAGCCCAGCGTGCTGCGCTGTGCGAAGCGTCTGCCTTTAATCTTGGTTTTAATCTCTTAATGCTGCACAAAACACTGCCAGTGGGCTATGGAGCGGGTCAGCGTGTCAGTATCTCCCTGTGATTCGATTAACACCATTACCTTTATCTGATCAGTAAATTGCTTCTGTATTAGGAACACTAACATCAGAGCCCAGGCGTCGCTTCCTCTTTAGCCGAGCTGCACGTTGCCGCTTCACTTCAGACAGAATCCAGGCAGAGCGTTGGGAATATTTAACCGATAGCAGGTTCAGGCTTGCTGCGTTTTCTGTGGAATTAGGGTCACAGAATCACAGAACCTCCCGAGCTGGCAGGGCCCCCCCAGGCCCCCCAGCCCAACCCCTGGCCCCACACAGGCCCAGCCCCATCACAGCAGATGACTGAGAGCGTTGGCCAGATGCTGCTTGAACTCAGCCCAGCTCGGGGCGGTGACCACTGCCCTGGGGAGCCTGTGCCAGGCCCCACCACCCTCTGCGGGAAGAACCTTCTCCTGATCCCCACCCTAACCCTCCCCTGGGGCAGCTCCAGGCCGTTCCCTGGGGTTCTGTCGCTGGGCCCCAGAGGGAGGAGATCAGCGCCTGCCCCTTGGCTCCCCCTCGGGAGGAAGCTGGAGGCCCCATGAGCTCTGCCCTCAGCCTCCTCTTCTCCAGGCTGAACAAACCAAGGTAAATGTTAAAGTCTGTAATAGTGACAATATTTTTAATGTACTTTTATAAAAACAAGAGTTTCTTATAAGCCACAGAGTGGTTTAACTCCATTGTTGCATTTTCCAGGTGGCTGTAGAAAGCAACGCAAAGGACGTGCTTAGTGATGAAACTTTGAAAGACCAAAGGGGGCTGGTGACAGAGTATGGCAGACGCGGGATTTTACTCTAAGGCAAATTGTTCTGCTAGGTGTAATTAGATTGTACAGCATTCTAACAGCAGGAAGGTGTCTCCCCTCGCTGGCACAAAGTGAGACTGTAGAGGTGGAGGTGGCTCTGCCTTGAGCAGCTCAGGCGAGCAGAGTTTTGAAAACTTGCGCTGGCAACAGAAACTACCAGTGAGAAATGTCCAGTGCCAGGGAGGGGGCCGAAAGCAGGAGTGAGAGTGACACCCGAGCGAAGGATCAAAAAGGGGCCGAGGAGGGAGGTATGCAGTGTCAGTAATTCAGTTCTGTTTACATAGAGGCACGAGCAACAGGTCGGAGCTATTTCACCGTGGATGCCAGGAGCAGATGTTGTGCTATCGGGACCTGCGGGACTCTGTGGTTGGTTTGTAACAGTGACAATCCACGTTTTATGAACAAAACTAATCCGTTTAAGAAGTGAATTGAAAATTTGTAAGAATCACGGCATTTATATGCATATTATCTAGATGTCTCATTAAGATCAGTGCATGGCTGTCCCCCCACCCCTGGTTTACTACACGGACAGGACAGTGATGGTGAGCAGCAGTTTGTTCAGTCTAGTTTGTCCTGCTGACACGGTAGTGTGTGACGGATGCTCCCTCCTGGGAGAATCAGGGAGGAACAGGAATTATTTAGAGCACTTTGCTTTCTGCTTAAGCCCCGGCACTCCTGTTGCTGCCTTTTGGGGATTCAGTCTGTGCTTGCCATTATTTTTGTACAAGTACAGGCTCTTGTCTGCGTTTCTAGTTGATGCAGCACACGGACAGTAGCTTCCCGGTGCTGGGTTTTAATCGGCTTTGAGGATGCTGAGCTGCAGTATCTGCCAAGCCTGCTGTAACGGAGCATCCATCCGCCAAGCAGTGTGCACGGCTGTGCTCCTCTTTAATTGAACAGTGACAAATAACTGTGTTAAAAAATGAAGCACTAACTAAATGGCCATAGAATGTACTTGTTGAGTGAGTGTAAGAGCTGCTGCTCACGTCCTTTGGTAGCGCCCAGAGCCCTCAAGCATGTCTTGAAAAGATGGCACAGCTCTGCAGCATGCATCCAGGCCCTGTTCCTCCAAGGAGTTGTTATGGATGTGGTCTTTCCTCAAGGAAATTTTGGGCTTGTTTGCTTAGGGAAAAAAAAAGCATTTAGCAGATGAGAGATAATAGCAAGGAACCTGGTCTGATTTGCAGTTCTTGTAAGACCAGTCTAGACAATTTTGGCAGGGTAAAAGGGACTTGTAGTGGTCGGTCCCTTTCCCAAAGGGAGGAAAGCCCTTGAGGACAACGGATTCAGTCTACAGCCAGTCCTTCTGCCAACCTTTGGCATAAAGAGATTCAGAAGGTGGCAGAGAAATACCACAATGTATATAATATCTCTTCCCTTGGGCCACCAAAGCCCAAGGAAGCAAAGTTTAAAGCATTCATTTCATTGCCGTGCATGTAGGTAGAACAAAGTTAGGAAGCGTAAAGGTGGTGGACAACTATCTGGGTACATCTAGGCATGTGCAAACACAGCTGCTGTCTGGGTTCCTTGTGCCAAAGAAGGGAAAGAAAGAATTGAGCCCATTGATCTTCCCCCTAGTTTTTGTGAGCTTTTCCCAGACTGGCAGTGAGAGGAGGACGTGCTCCTGGTCCCAGGACAGCACGTCGTTTTAGTACCTCACAGCGTCAGTAGCAATTTTTCCACTGCTGAAGGGGAAGTCTGAATACAGATCTGAGCCGAAAAATAAGAGATGCATGGAGCCTAAATGAAGGTCCATTTGAGATGTTTATTTATGATCACCGCAGGCTTGTATGGCAGAGGAAGCTGGAAATTAGGGATACAGCCAGAGCACGGTATAGGAATAGGTAAGAGTCTACAATCGCGTGTTGGTAGAGAATGGGGCAATACATTTCATGCTTGAAAATACCGATCTGAAAGCAGAGGAAGAACAAATGAAGCTAATTAATCTCTGCAATCGCGACCTGGTCATAGGGGGGTTCTACAGCTTCTTCTGCAGGACTGTGTCCATGCAGAGAGCACACAGCCTTCACCTGGCAGAGCAAGTCCAGTTGCCTCCTGGGCTCCTGAAGGGCCCATGTTGTCTGTTGCAGTGGCCAAAATGAGTAGTATTATAGTAAAAATACAAAGATTTTGACATGTTTGTGTTCTGTGAGTACGGCTCTTGGGCACACAGGGATGTGTTTGCAGTGAATTAGGGTTCAGAGTCCACCTTGTTCTTGGTGGTAATCAATAGCCAAGACCATGGCATGGCCCATTCCCCCTGTGGGACCATCTCTCTCTCCAGTCCTGTTTCTCTGGGACCTCCTTTAATTTTCTTTATATTCCTGGAATAGGGCTGCCAGACTCCACCCTGTATGAATCACAGAACAGTGTTACACATTTCTGTCAGATACTGCTTCTTGTCACCTACCTTGTCACTGGAGTTAAAATAAAGGCATGTCTCAGGCACAAGAGGATAATTTAATGGTACAGGAGAAATGTATTTGGCATTTTAAGCATTAGTTAAAGAGAAGTTGAGAGAAACTGGCACAGCAAATGCTGGAAAAGTTATTTGAGGAAAAAGCAGAGCTTTTATCAGGGAAGTCAAAAAGGTCAAAAAGGGAGAGGGAAAAAACCTGTCAGGTGGGGGGGGAGTCACAAGAACAGGGCAGCGTCATTTTTCTGCCTATAGTGTGAAAATGGAAATAGATAAACGGAAATAATTATTTACTGAAGTATTTAGAATGAAAATCACTTAGGAGAAATTTATTTTAGCACACTCAAGGCCCCCACCTGATGGGTAGTAATTCTCCAGATGTTCCTTCTATCAGGATCATGGTGCTGCCACCACACAAGCGGCTGTAAAGGGGAAGATGTTTGCAAGCTGGGTTTGTTCATTTGGTTTGTTACAGAATATGTAAAATAGTTATACTTCAAAATGTATAAAAAAATGGGATTCACAGCCACTCAAAACTAATTACTCACTTCCGTAGGAATTAATGTCAGGGGAAGAAGTGGGATATTCACATGTATATTGGAATATTTTTAATGTTGTTTTTACAAAATTTTTAAGCTGCCTTCTGCAGAGGGATATAAACCATCCCCAAGATTTCACAGCATGCATTTCTTTTGGGAAGTCTAAACCAGACTTTGCTTTTTTCCTAAGTCTGCACTTGTGAAATGAGACAGAGAATTTGGGGGGAAAAAAAAAAAAAAGTGCAACATGCAAAGGCACGGTTCCTATTGATTTTCTTGGGTTTGGTGAATTGAATTAGAGAGGCAATGGTTCTGTTTTACAATTTTAGGTTTGCAATGCTTGTACCACCTAGGCTTATTCTTCACAAGAGTGAGGCTTGATTTTCAAAGTAGCAAGCTGAGGGCTGTCATGCCAAAGAAATTCCATGCCAAAGCCTTTTTTACTTGCCATTTAAGAATGGTTTTATCTCCCAACCTTTGGCTAGATGAAGCAAATGCTTGTGTATCATTCTGAAAAAAAATCTACTGATTACACCCTCAGAAATTCAGAGGGAAAAGTTATACACATATATATACATCATTTTCTATCAGGTCCTGATGCTCCTGGCTGTCACCACTCTCCCTGGTCTGGCAGTTGAGCTGTGCACCTCCAGAGTAGCTTTTTTTTGGAGGCTCTGGGCTGTGTTGTCTGGAGATGCAAACAGAAACCATCCCGCAAAATGTGGACTGTAAAACTGAACTCCCTTTCTTCACGAGAGTTTACAGGCAAAATGTAACGTATCGGTCCAAGCAGGGACTGTCTGCTGGGACTGCCTTGGTTTGACTTCTGTTACATAAACAGAAACTCCTGCTATTTCATTACTGATTTTAATACCTATTTCATATTAACTTTTTTGTCTGGTTTCTTCTGGAAACAAGACACAGAAGAATGTCCTAAAGTTACTGCCTCTGATTTCGAAACCCAGCTCTTCGTGTTGGTCAGATCTGATGGGGAAGAGAACTGCAGCAGGCAAGGAGGGTCGCACCAGTGTTGTGAAAGTGTGTGGACTGGTCAGGGAGAAAGGTGTAATTGTAGAAAAAAATCGAAGGGTAGGATCACATCAATCAAAAAGAAAGAACCATGGACCTGATGCAGACTGTATGAGTTTCCCATGTTTCATAGCAAGCTCTGTGGAACCTGCTCCTGGGAGGGGGAGTTGGGGCCCCTCAGCACCAGAAGGACATGGAGGGGCTGGAGCATGTCCAGAGAAGGGAAGGGGGTGGGGAAGGGGCTGGAGCACCAGTCTGGGGGGGCGGTTGAGGAAACTGGGG
>VWZZ01000679.1:276805-302220 GCA_013399095.1 Psophia crepitans
GAGCCATGGGGGTGGGGAGGGGGTTGACAGTTGGACTTGATGATCCTAGAGATCCTTTAAGATTCTATGATTCTATGATTCTACCTTGCATTTTTGGGCAATATTTAGTCTTTGTCTTCAGGGCGTTCAGGCTGTCTCAGGCACATCTCTAAATTTCTCTGTGTATATTTGTACATTGCAGGAGCCAGAGATCTCTCTTGCCAAGTCTCCTTCTTGACCTTTGCCAACACCAGCAAAGTGTTAGTACCTTAAAGGGCAAATCCTGCCTGGGCAGGAGGAGCACTCTCATGCTGGGAGCAGTGGTGGTGATGTAACCTGAGGCTTTTGTTACACGTTTCCCTTCAGTGAAAAGAAAACCAAAACCCAGTACTTAGGAGCACACGCGCTCACCCGACGTTGCCAAAATCAAGCCCCACGCGGTAGCCCCAGCCTATGCCTGGTGGTCACGCTCAACTCTCATTTATTCTGTCTCAGCAGAAAACTCTGCAATATGAGTTGATTACTGCTGGCAAATGCAGTGTATCAGTCAAACTTTAGGAACGACGCAGGGGAAAATGAACTGAACTGAAGAGCAATTTATTGAGAGAAATTACCCAGGCTGGAGGAATTTGGTTTAGTAAACGAGTTATTTGCTTTTCACTACGTTTAAACCCTTGTGGTAGGGTTGAGGCTCCCCTTCCTGGCGTACCTGCGCGCGCGCTGAAGGGCAGCGCCGGCGTTGCGTGCTGCAGGCAGAGCCCTGGGTGCAGCGGCTGAATCGCACCGTCCGGCCAAGGATGTGCTTTTCCTCCAAGTGTGGAGCCGTGTGCGGGCACCCCCCCTCCAGCAGAAGCTGGGCCCTTGGTGGAACCGTGCTGCCCTTACAGTACAGAGAGCGGGTGAGGTGGGGTGCGTGTTTCCAGGACTGCCTTTTCCCCCTGCTGCTCTGCAGTTGTCCAATGAATGCGAACAGCAGGCAGGCAGGAATTGGATGCTGAGATCAGATCCAGGTTTAAAATGAAAAATGTGATTGCCTAGAAATATTTTTCATTACTCTGCCTTATTCTTTATATAAATTCCTGCAATGCAAGACTGTTTAAAAAAAACAACCTGTAAATGACAACAGTGGTTTTCTTGTTTCTGTGTTGATTTCATATGATGTCATACAGTTATTCAGAAATACCGAAGGATTTGCAAAAATGAAAACTGAGGGAGAAACAGAGCACTGAAACTTGGAAAATTGAAGGTCTATATGAAAATTATGGCATGTGTCCTTTGGCAAATGCATGACAAGTAAGAGTTGTGTGTCTGGCACGCCGCATGCTTTTCGTAGTAATAAAGTATAGCATAAATAAATATTTGAAAAGGCCTTTGAGCGTTACAGAAACTGAATTTTGATGAAGGATGCATCTTCTTTAGTGAAGATAGTTTCAGAGGAGCATCAATGCCCAAGAATCATAAATAAATTGCATAGTATATTCCAGGTACCCTGCTAAAATACATTAGGATATCAGAATAAAACTTAGCAATAGCTGCACTTGCTCAAGGTGGAGGTCCATTATCCCAGGAGTTTATCGGCACCCCAGACAAGCCATAGGTGCTGAAGGAGAGGTGCAACCCAAAGGGGAGTGGAGGTGGAAGGTGCCTGAGGCAAAGGTTGTCCCTCAGCTGTGACATTTTGTGTCCTCTCACGTACTGTTCTCCCCTGAATGGTTGAGTTCCCTTTGGACTATTTGCACTTTTGATCTTTGTATCATGCCATGTCAGTGAGTTCACCACCACTGCCCCTTGCACGGCAAGTGAGCATCTCCCCTAGCACGCAGCATGCACGCACGCAGAAGCAGCTTGAAGAACACTTGCTGACACCATCAGGTGTCTCAGAATTAAATAATGCCAGAATGGAGCTGTTTGACCCACTGAATAAATGTTCCTCGCTAAATGAGCTTCACCTCTTTCCCTGTGACTGTTCCATGTGTGTCCTTAGGTCTTCTTCACTCTGCCATGTTCAAGACCTGGTCTAAAGACAGGTTTGCTGCATTCTTCCTGTGTCGGTAGGATACAGCAGTGCATTATTTCATGGGCTGTAATGACCTTATTTTCACAGCATTCCTGAGTTAATTTTATAAAACTGAAACATAGAGAAAGGTCAGAAATATTCGCTGCTAGTCGGGGTTGCTTTGGGAGAGGGATTTTATCTCTGCGTATTTAAAGGCAGCATCAAGATTTATGGTCAGAGGTGCTTCACCTGAAATGTGGACATCCCATGTTACCGAGAGCAGATGCAGTCACCCTCATGCTGGACTTTTTCGTGCAATGTTTCCCCTCACCACCCTCCTGAGACATCTTTCCATTTCCACAGGCTTTGCATCTCGCAGGTTATCTGCAAATTCAGCACCATTTCCAGGTGATGGGTGGACAGTGGTGGCTCTTGGTGGAAACATTAAAAGCTTAGACTCCAAGGGAGGCAATGCTCTTCACCAAAGTCAAACAAGAACATGGAGTTTCACTGCACAATACTTCATAGTGAAAAAAGTGCAGTTAGTGTTTTTTCTGTTGGCGAAATATGGAGTGTTTGCTCTATTTCTGGTCTTTGGTAACAAATGGAAGTGCTCTTGTGTGGCAAAGCAAGCTGTCCCATCCCTCAGCATCTCCGCTCTGCACTGTGATGAGTGATTCTGGCAACCCATAAAGGAAGTATTTATCTTCTGAGCTTCCTGACCCATTTCTAAGGCCACACAGGTTGAGTAAGTACCTGCATGTCTAGACAGTGCATGAACTCAAACTATTTGAGGTCTGCCTGGATTTTCCCAAGTGCTGTCAATAAGCGCATTTACAAAATGAGCGCTGCAGATCTTCAGGTGTAACACATAAAAATTAGATTAATTGCCTACTTAGCAATGACCAAAGCTGAGACTTTACCAACATTACTCCCCAGCTATTCCCTTTTTATAGTCTTACCTTTGCATCAGTGTTAAACTAATAGATTAGGAATCCCAGCTGTCTGCGAGACACTTGGGTGTTTTTTACTGGGCATAGTCTTGCTGTCTCTCACCAGAAATTCTGTCCTTGCTGAATCAGATATATGTAACTTAGGAGTAAAAGGCACTGTAAAAAATATTCTTTGCCAAAAAAAAAAACAACCAACAAAAAGCAGTGCTGTTACAAAACTAACCCTGTTTCTGCTCCGCAGTGATTACTGTCTCCATTCATCCAGCTGAGGCCAGGAAGGAATTTGTTGTTTCTAAAAATCCTGTGCAAATTTTAGTTGCAGTTTGGAGAGAAGAGTTGGTAATGAGAAGTGTCCTTTTTTTTTACTAATGCAATTAGGTCGCAATTCCTTAAACACAGATTTTTGCTTGCTCCTCGGTGAGGGATGTTTGTAGCTAAATCAGAACATGCTGGCCAGTGTATATACTAAGTAAGAGCTTTCACCAAATAATGTACATTACAAAAATTATAATTTTTGGCATGAGAGGGATTTGTCCCTAAAGACAACTGCTTCGTCCATTCTCTGGCTGTTAGAGAATTCTTTATTCTCTGAAACATACATATGTTTAAATGGAATGCAAACCACATTGCCTTTCAATAAGCAAAGGAGCGCCCTACTGCAATGCATCTGTGGTTTTGAGCTGATTTAAAGCATCACATTTACATTTTGAGAACTTCATTAAACATCTCGTGGCTATTTCCTTTCCTCTTGTGCAGCAATTGTCTTGAGTATTTAAGAAATGTTTTGTTGAAACATTGGAATCTGACACTTGAGCTGTTATTTATTGGCAAAAATTCATTCTTACTGAAAAAGTTAAGCAAAATCAGTTTCCTTACAAATGCACTTTGGCATCATGCGCTTGTCCTACTGCATTATTGCTCGTTGATCTATTTATGCAGAGACTCATGTAGGTTGCTTAAAATGCAGCCTTTTTTTTTTTCCAGTTCATTTAGTGAGACAACCTCGCTTGTTCACGGTGTTGACTTAGCGGGGCTCCAGCGTGCCGTGCTTTGAAAGGGTTGGGTTTGTCGTCTTAATTGCAGATGCAGTCATTAATTTGTCACTATGTAATTACTGTGTATGAAAAAATATGGGCGTTTGTAAATAGCTCTTAGAAATCACAAGAAAAATGAGTGAGTTCACTGGTAGCAGGTGTGCACTATGGGTCGTTCAAGGTCCCTCCAGAGAAAGTTGCAGCGTTGTGGGATCATAGAACCATAGAATATCCCTAGTAGGAAGGGACCACTAAGGATTATCGAGTCCAACTCCTGGCCCCACACAGGCCCAGCCCCACCACAGCAGATGGCTGAGAGCGTTGGCCAGATGCTGCTTGAACTCAGCCCAGCTCGGGGCGGTGACCACTGCCCTGGGGAGCCTGTGCCAGGGCCCCACCACCCTCTGAGGGAAGAACCTTCTTCTGATCCCCACCCTAACCCTCCCCTGGGGCAGCTCCAGGCCGTTCCCTGGGGTTCTGTCGCTGGGCCCCAGAGGGAGGAGATCAGCGCCTGCCCCTTGGCTCCCCCTCGGGAGGAAGCTGTAGGCCCCATGAGCTCTGCCCTCAGCCTCCTCTTCTCCAGGCTGAACAAGCCCATGGTCTTCAGCCTCTCCTCACACGCCTTCCCCTCCAGACTCTTCCCCACCTTTGTTGTCCTCCTCTGGACACTCTCCAATAATGCTCACTAATGGGATGCTCACTGAGTCACCACTGAAATATGAAATGTATCTTGGGATAGATAGTTTCTAGATCATGGAAATGTAGTTGTTGGCATAAGCATGAAGTCTTCAATCTAAACTTTGGAACTGAATCTTGATTCCACTTTGATAATTACATCTCTTTTTGCCCTGATAAAAATAATGGTCTGTCAGTTGCAGATAAACCTGCTGCTTAATATGCAGAAGCACGTCCGTGCTGTTGGCAGAAATGTTGCTGGCAGTGCCCAGCTGCCTGTGATGTGGCTGTGCCGTGTGCTTTGAAAGGTGAGAGCCAGCACCAACCTGGTTTCCCAATATGTGAACTTCACATTTGGTATGTCACTGAGGAGAAAAGAGAAAACTTTTTCTGAAAACTAGCCTTAACGTGGGTTAATAATTAACCTGCCTTTTGTGAATGCCTAAAAAACCAGGAGTTAAAAATTGAAAGACTCTTTTAGTAGATGTCTAGCAGTAGCAAAAGACCAGGAGAACCTGCACCAGTGGGGCTGGGAACAGTGCAGCTCCTGTTCAATCCCATAGACTTTAGTGAATTCATCTGGGAGTCAGCCAATTTTAAAGTCTTAAAATGGATTCTCTTGGTTTCTATCACATTTTAGCCTGTCTTTAAGGAGGGAAAAAAAAAAAAGATATTGAATGCAGTGTCACCACATTCAAGGTTGTGTTGATCCGAGTCCACACGTAAGAGAAGTGCACAATGTGACCCTTATCAAGAACAAAATCATACCATCTACTTTCAGTCAATGGGTTTTCCACTGTTTCCATTGAAATGTGAGCAGAGAGGATGCATCTCCTGTGGGTTAAGCCAAACATAGAATCATAGAATCATAGAGTCATAGAATGGTTTGGGTTGGAAGGGACCTCAAAGATCATCTAGTTCCAACCCCCCCTGCCATGGGCAGGGACACCCCCCATCAGTCCAGGCTGCCCAAAGCCCCATCCAACCTGGCCTTGGGCACTGCCAGGGAGCCAGGGGCAGCCACAGCTTCTCGGGGCACCCTGTGCCAGGGCCTCAGCACCCTCCCAGGGAAGGATTGCTGCCTCCCAGCTCAGCTCCAGCTCCCCTCCTGCAGCTTCAGGCCCTTCCCCTTGGCCTGGCCCCCCCTGCCCTGCAACCAGCCCCTCTCCAGCTTTCCTGCAGCCCCTGCAGGCACTGCCAGGGGCTCCAAGGGCTCCCCGCAGCCTTCTCTGCTCCAGGCTGGACAAGCCCAGCTCCCTCAGCCTGTCTCCAGAGCAGAGGGGCTCCAGCCAAAGGCAACTTTGTTGATCCTGCTCAGGACTCAAACTGAAGAATGAGTACAACCTTGAGTGTCTTTTGTCATGGTGACTGCACAAATTTAGTTACCTCTACTTGCTTCTGAAGTTGCTGAGGTCTGTCAAGACATTGCCTGCATGTAAGGATGATTTTTCTGTCTCAATAGCTCTCTGAAGAATGTTCTGACATTAGTGTATTCAGCTCTGGGTTTGGCTTTGCAATTAGTGACACAAATTCTTCCTTTTTTTTTTTTTTTGTATTTCAGATGTATTTCATATCCCCTGGTCAACCTTTGGAGGTGGCCAGAACTCTTGTAGTTGTTTTCTTTAAATGTTCAATGATAAAGTGGAGTTCAGTCATGATGAGAGCCTGAAGCTCATGAAATAAATGAGCAAACTCTCATAGCACAGCATGCATCCGGTTAGAAACGTGGGCAATGTCAGGATTTCCTGCTAAAAGGCCATGGAACCCTACATGTTGGATTGCCTTGAGTTTTCCTTGTATGTTTTCAAAGTGCATACGAAAGTTGTCCCAAACATCACTCAGAGTGTTTTTACACTCCTGAAAGTTTATCCACCCAGCACAAACCCAGTTTTGTACCTCACCTTCAAGCTCTTGCTTTATTGAGCACGTGCTGAGTTTTTCCTGGGCGGTTGTGAATATTTTCGTGCTTTTCCATACCAGCTCCTAAGTGGGTAGCACCAGCGGCTTCCCCTGCATCTCCCAGTGCAGGTCCCGGTGCAGGTCCCAGTGCAGCTCCATGCCAGCACTGTGTCACTGCTCAGAACAGTTCTGGTCCCATCTGGGCATCATGGGGAGGTATTTCTGTTCCATAATTTGTTTTTCACCAAAGATAGATTCAGGTAGTTTTTCATAAATGATAACAGTTAGCAATTCCTGAGCTGTACAACATTCAAGCGGCGATGAGCGAGTGCTTCCAGCTCTCTGATATTCACTGTCAGCATGATGAAAGCAAATGGAACAGGTGAGACTTTCCCAGAGCAGACGCGAAGGGTCTGCGACTCCGATCTCCGTGGCGGCTGCTCTGCTCCTCAGCAGGCGATAGCCACGTTCCCTGCACCGCCGGCAGCAAAGCAGCCACAGTGACCTAGAAAACAAACGGCTCCGCTTTGAAGAAGTAATAAAAAGTCAACCAGTACCTGTAAACCAGAGAGTAACTTGTTCAAGCTTGTCAGTTGAAAGACTAAAGTTCCTACCTTTCCTTTATTTTGTGTCTGCAGATACCTGCGGTCCCAGTCAGTTGATAATGAGAAAGTCTCTTCAAAGAGCCCGGAGCAGGTCACTTCTCTCTACGCTTCCTTCTGGTCACCGTTTGGCTTTATTGTATTTTTAACATCTGTTTTCATTCGGCAGCGTAGAGGGTCAGACCTATTCAAATACATAGTGTGTGGCCATGAAAGGGCTTTCTGCGAAGGTTGCGTGGTCACTGGCTGCAAAACGGAGGGTATCATTTTCTGCCCGCGCCGCAGCACGGTTCTCGTACCCATGCGTGTACAGGCAGGCATCACGTTTGCCGCAAAGGAAAAAGTGAACGGGGACAAATTTTATTGCTTTCCTGATCAAAGCAAGCCAGACCTATTCAGTACGGAGTTTCCTCTTTCTCCCTGTACGTGAGGTTGTTAAAAGCAAAGAAACAACAACCTTCCAGCTATGAAATATCCTAAACTACAGCTTACTTCGCAAATGGACTGGGGTGTCCTAATTCCTATCTTAAAATATGTTTCTATTATCGTTCATTTGTTTGGAAAAACAGAAGGCAGTGTATTTTATCTTCCAATTAACAAATTTCTAGCAGATATTTGTGCTGCATTTTAGTTTTACTCTGATGACAATGACCTCCCTCTTTTCCTGGATTATCATTTTCCACCATGCCTTTAAAACCTGAGACGTAATATGTATTTAAAGAGGCCCTAACTGTTGGGTCATCTGGCTTCCAGCTTTGGCATACCAGCTTTCATTATATTGTTTCCATCTCTTTCTTCTTCAAATACTAGGGCATAAATTTGGATCATGGACAGACGTCTCTAACATCTGAACCACTCATCCATCAATTTGTAGTCCGTAAAAAACCAGTGTCTATAACATTCTGCATCTTTGGGCTCCAGCTCCTAATTACTAAAGATTCAGAGATTTTTAGTTTCTTAACAAAAGAAAAAAAGGAAGCTATTTTTATGCCTTTGTGTGTACCAAATAAAACCAATTGCAGAATGTGGTAAACACAAAATAAGTAAAATGAATGGTAGGAGCAAATACAGCACGATTGTTAATGTAATCCTGCAAGAAGAAAGCCGATTGCTTGCCTGCGGTTGCTCTTCCGGATTAGGAGTTAGATAATTGAAAAAGATGGTGCCACTGTTAAATGTGCTTTAGATACTCTTTTTTCCAGGGAGGACAGAAGAGGTTTATCATGCAGCTGCCATTTCCACATGCCTCATCTCCTGGGGAAGGGAGGCTGAGCACTGGGAGCTGGTGACAGCATCTGGCAGCATAGGCAGGTCCTGCCCAGCAAGCTCCTGCAGCAAACATCTCCAGCCCCATCATGGTGCCCCACTTCCTCCAGGGCACTTTGGCTTAGAGGACATCCCTGGCTCCAGCAAGCTGACCTCACGGCACGCTCACTCTGCGCTGGGTTTGACCTCTTGTAGACGTGGCGCTTCAGGACATGGTTTAGCTGACACGGTGGTGTTGGATGGACGGTTGGAGCTGATGATCTTAGAAATCTTTTCCAACCTTAATAATTCTATGATTCTATGATTCTTGGTCCCTGTGGCTTCGAGGGTGGCTGACGTTTGCAGGAGAGCAGAGAGCAGGTCTGGGCTCAGCACAGAAACAAACATCAGGTTTTGGCAGTTCCACGGGTTGTGTGTGAAAATATTAAAAAAGAAAAGAGGTGTCATCAGGAGCAGTGTTACGTGATGCACAGTGGAAATAAACTGATGATGAGCGTGGCAGAACATGCTTTGCAGCTGGCCTTGTTGTTTTTGCCTGAATTACAGAGATTTGTCACTGTGAGTCATTGCAGGGCCGTAACTCTCCTTTGAAATGAAGGTGACACAGGAGCCACCTACCTGCTGAGGTTTATGTTCAAAATCAGATGGCTCTGTTTACATTGCTGGGCAAACGTGTTAAAGAGGAGCAACCAGTGGATTTCTGTGGCAGACGCCACGCGGGAGTGTTCCCTCTGCAGTGTGCGGGTAGAGCTGCTTGCCCGTGAACTGAGCAGTGCTATTTCATATATATAACTGCTAAAGAAAACTCTTTTTTTTTATTATTAAGGAAAATCAATTGTCGTTGTTGTTATAAATTGTAAAGAAATTAATTTTAAGACTACCAGAGTGTTTTACAGGAGTATACATTAGATTAATTTACATTGCATTCAGTTGGCATTAATTAAAGAGATGCTTGCCTGACTTTTTGAGCCAATGAAGAAATTTATGGTTGAAATCAATAGGCCAAGTACAATGGACTAAGAATGTGTTTATTTTTTTTATAAACATAACTGTGCATATAGGCAATCAATATTTAATCATCCCATAGGATTAATTTCTCGAGAAATCTATATGTGCAAATCTTCTTAGAGAATATAGTGTTTCTCAACAACAGGCGAAGAATAAATCCCCTTTCATTGACAGCACAGAGGAGATGCTTTCAGCCTGCTGTGATAAAATGCTGCCACACTTACAGTCCCCATTCTCTGTTGTCAGGGAACCACATTTTGCTTTTCTGTTGGCTTCAGGGAGCAAAGATTTCTAAATAGTCAAAGGTAACGAAGAAAAAAACGAGTCCCTGTGAAGCCTCCTTGTGCTATGGATTGGCTGAACGTAGCTATGCTCTGCTCAATTAATTGCAGGTTTGGGACATGATGATGCTAATAAATGCTGCAGGAACCAGTGTCATTTTTCCTCAGTGCTTTACAAGTATCCACAAACCATTGGAAAACTGTTGTTTCAGCTTGGTCAAAGTAAATTTCCCAGAAAATATTTTATCCTTATTTTTGTAAAGGCAAACGCCTTTGATTGGAAGAAATTTTCTCCCTCAATTTTGTTTTTTTCAAGCAAATCCTGATTCTTGCTACGTTTAAAGCTCTGGACGCATGATTTGATGTGCAGGCAGATGTTTTACAGATGTGTTTCGTTATGTATTCTCCCTTGGAATCACCAATCTTGACTTTTTAATATAAAAAGGCATAGCCTGAATGTTGGGAAGAGGCTGTACAGATGATTTTGAGGAAGCAGATGAGGGGATTTGGGTCCTTCCCATCCAAGGAAGCTGGAGGAGATGCCCAGATCTCTGGAGGTGGAGAGGGGGTGCTGCAGGAGCAATCACTGGGTTGTTCTTGGTGCTTTAAGGCCCAGCAGTGAGGGACCAAGTGCTTTGGCTGCCTCCTGTGCGGGGTCTGGCTTCACAGAGCCTCCCTGGTTTCACGCGAGGAGTTTGAACCACCCTAAAGCGTTGTAGGAATCTACAACCCATTTTTAGGGTGACTTGGGCATTTCAGTGTTGGTGTTACGTGCCTCAACATCAGGCAGACCTTTAAAAATGCACTAGAAGCTCTGGTTCCTCCAGCTGGTTGCTGGTTGCCAGCTCTCCAACTCCATTTAGATCTGACCTTCAGGTTTTTTTGTGTATCCCATCAGTGAGTAAACGAGCTCCACTGCCACACTTACTTTCAATTTCAGCTGTAGCTTTTTCACACCAGGTTTGGGAAGCGGCTCCGCGGTGGTGCCCAGGCTGCTGGCATGGGTCCGACAGGGATGTCCCAGGCTCTGAGAGCGATGCCTCCGTGCAGCCACTTCACTGGCAGCATTACTGTCGGGCTTATCCTCCTCATGGCAGAAGGGTGAAAGCTGAATGTGGCGAAAGCTGTGGGGATACTGATTTTCTTCATTTATTTGTTCAACAGCTGAGCTGAGAAATCAGGCAAGGGGAAGTTTTGTGTCAAACCTAGTGACAATTTTGGGATGTCTTGGGTTTTCCTATTTTCCATGGTAAAAATAAGAATAGAAGATAGCTACTGTTGATTGCAAGGCAAAAAGATCTGTGTTGCTTCCTATGGAGAAATACCAATACCCATTACTGGCTCAGGGTGCATAATACTGAAATGAAAAATCAAATTATTTTGCTTTCAGAATGAATAAAATAATGGAGCTTCTTTATTGCTTTTGGTTGGGTGGTTGTAGAAAAGGGTGATAATCCAAAGGAGCAGCTGAGTTTGATACAAATTCATGACTGCTTTTGGAAATTGTAAACTTTAAAGATGAAGTATTAGTTATCAAAAATATTTGCTGAAGTCTCTGTTTCAGTATTCCCTTATCCAAAGGCAAGGTGCAGTAGGGAAGATTTTTAGAGTAGCCCTCTGTAAGGAGTCAGATTGTCTAAGGATTTGAGGGAGTTGTTCAGGCAAATAAAGAAAAAAATAAAAAATAGACCTTAGTTTTCTGTTTGTGGGCCGAATTGGTTGCATATAAACTTGTTCCCCATTTGTGAATTCTGTAAATTGCTGCTTATCATTTTAATTTTAAAAATCAAATCCATACTTCAGGTAAAACACTCAGTATTCATAGAATAGAATAGAATAGAATAGAATCATTAAGGTTGGAAGTGACCTCAAGGATCATCTAGTCCAACCATCCCCCCACCACCTATTACCCACTAAACCACGTCCCTAAGTACCATATCTAACCTTTCCTTAAACACCCTCAGGGATGGTGACTCCACCACCTCCCTGGGCAACCCGTTCCAATGCCCGACCACCCTTTCAGAGAAGAATTTTCTCCTCATCTCCAACCTTTTTTCATTATAAAGCTTTTGAGAAATTGTGCTGGGAAATGAACCAGGGGCCTTGTCGTAATCACGGTCTGTAAAGACACGGTGAGTTCAGTTCATACCGCAGTTTGGCACGGTCAGAAGTATTGGGTATAATGGAGTTTCTCAAGGACTATTTTTTTTATAACATATTTTTTTCAGTCTGGGAGCAGGAGTGTGTGAACGAAAAAATTTCTTTTAACGAAAAATTTTCTCCTTTACCTTTGGCATTTTTGCATTTTTAGATGTACTTGAAGGACTTTTTCAAGGAGCCATGTTGAGTTTAGAAAATTGAAAAGTTGTGTTTAAGAAATACAAAACCACAAATACTTGCACATTTAAAATCGAACATAATTTTATTTGGCTGGCTAGGTAACCCAGTAAATTTACAGACGTTCACAAAGGCTTGTTTCTGGCTTCTCCCCTTAGAGCAGGAGCTTTTCTCTGAAAGTAGTTTCCAGTGTGACAGCGCTAGGCATGGCGAGCATCTCTCCACACGGGTCCAGCGAGAAGATCGATATGAGCAAATTCCCCATGCACCGCTTTAGAAATACAGCCTAAATCTTAGAATCATAGAATCATTAAGGTTGGAAGAGACCTTGAGGATCATCTAGTCCAACTGCCCCCCCCCCACCTATTCCCCACTAAACCATGTCCCTAAGTCCCACACCCAACCTGTCCTTAAACCCCCCCAGGGACAGTGACTCCACCACCTCCCTGGGCAGCCCGTTCCAATGCCCGACCACCCTTTCCGAGAAGAAATTTCTCCTCATCTCCAACCTGAACCTCCCCTGGTGCAACTTGCAGCCATTCCCTCTTGTCCTATGCTATCATGACTGTCCTTAATATCTTCTCTGCAGCACACTCATCACTTTGCTCTCACGAACAACAGTCTACTTGAGGGAAAGCTTATCCATCCCTGGGTGGGTTCCCTGACAGCCTGTGAAGGTGCACGGTGCCTTACGCATTATTCAACATATAGAAAAGGTTCCAGTGCACCTTCTGTTTGTTTCTGCGATGTTCTAAATAATCTGTGCATCTCTGTTGTGAGCATTACATGCAGATCAGGATTCAATGGCTGTTTTAGCTGGCATCCATGAGAAGCAGAGCCTTGTCTTCTCACCTTCATGTATTTCTCCACATTGACCACAGTGTTTGTCATGTTTCTCCTGAGCAGTTGGGTTTCATTGGTGTCTGAAGCATTTCTGTGAGATGGGAGCAGGAGAGGTATGCATGGTGTAAGGACAGGGCTTTGGTGGGCAGAGCAGAGCTTGGGAGTACCAGGTGCCCCAATGCATGCTGATGTTGGCTTCGTGAGCTGTGGGGTAACAAAATGACACGCTGCAAAAGCTGGGTGAAGCAGATATCCATGGCATGGTCTTATTCGTGGGTAGCAAAAGGAGAGAGAAGGAGAAAAGATGTAATTTCCGTTAAACAACCTGTACCTTGGGTTTCATCATCTGTTTTGCTGGTCTTAGTACTGAGGTACAAAGAGCTGTGAAGGAGATGACATCTAACAGGATCTGTCAAATTGAAATTCTTCATGAGCTCCACTGGGATGATCTTTTAAAGATATAAAATAACTGCACATCAGATATTTTCAGTATCTTTAATACCTTTAATAATCATAGAATCATTGAATGGTTTGGGTGGGAAGGGACCTTTGGGTGGGAGGTGGTGGAGTCCCCGTCCCTGGGGGTGTTTAAGGAACAGTTGGATGTGGTACTTAGGGACATGGTTTAGTGGGGAATAGGTGGTGAGGGGAAAGTTGGACTAGATGATCCTGGAGGTCTTTTCCAACCTTGATTCTGCACGTGGGCAGGATTTGTATTAACATGAGGCAGGCAGTATGGGTTTTTTCCTTACGGTAACTTGTTTTTACATTTCTAACTTAATCTGAGACGTTTTTCCCTAGCATTTCTCCTATGCGTGACTTAACCCCTGCCAGCTTTGAAGAGCCACCTGAGCCTATAGTGTGGCTTATCCAGCACGTGCAAGACCAGAAACCCTGAAATAACATCTCAGGGGCACTCTGCGTTGGGCTCGCTCAAGCCCTGCAAGGCTCAAAGCACAGTGAAATGCTGACATTGCGGGCAGCAAAGGGAATCTGGTGTCTAGAGCTCTTCCATCATCCAACTTCCTTCCCTCTTGCTTTTTTACTTTGCAGTCTGAGTTTTATTTCATGGGCATGTAGCTGTACTGGTGTAACATACTTCAGCGATCGAAATATTGACATCTCTGTCCCACTGCTATGAATTTTAAGCTTGGAGTCTGTTAATATTTCTGCAAATGTAGTTTATTTGGATGAAATGTGGTAGATTTAGCACTAGATTTCAGTGCACATTTTTATCGGATTGGCAAATTAAAGTTTTGGAAGAAAAGGGTTTCTGTCCTTAATAAACTGGTTAGGTGAACACGTAATAGGTAAGAACTTCAGCGCACTGACAGGTGTAGTAAGTTTAGTGGATCGTCTCATTTTCGCATCGCTGCAGCTGAGCAGTTGTCTTGGGACGTGTGGTAAATATTTAATGATTTTTCCTTTGTTTTCTGCAGAGAGCACCTGTAATAAGGCAGGGTATCTGCAAGTAATATTGCAATATCAAGTCACTCTGCTGCCCAAAACCTGTGTCAAAATGTGCTGCTTATCTGTAAACTAGTTAAAGTAATATTAGAGACAGTGAGGCGCTCTCTCCTTGTGACACCTTCTTAATTAGATTTTTTTTTTTCTTTTCATTTCTTGGTAAGGCATATAAATAAAAGAAACTATGGATTTTGATGCTGAAAACACTGTGTGGTCTATAAAGCACAAAAATCTATGCTCTGCCTGTTTTTGAGCCTCTTGTTTGCTCATATTGACTTTCATTGTTCTCTGAAATCCATCCATCTTTGAGAATACAAGGATTGCTGATAATTATGCACTAAGGCCATTAATGGCTAGCCTATTTCTTTCTCACTCATCAACAAAAGTGGTAAGTGCTTGGAAATCAAACTGCATTTCAGTCCTTCAGTATGTTCTATTAGCTTCAAATGATGCCCCAAATGACGGCCGTGAAACCTCATTGCCTCTAACGAGGAGGCAGCTCCCAGCTCGCGGAGCCGCGGCTGTCCCAGCCCGCTGTGCACAGCGACAGAAAGCACGTCTGCCACTGCAGATGGCCAGCGTTACTTTTAAACTGGGAGGAATGGGGCTACTGGATATGAGGGGCCAGTTTACCTGGTCAGGTTCAAAGGGATAGCCTTGGAGCCTGTAAATTCAGCCTCAGTAAGCTGATGAGATGAACTGAGTTGAATGGCTTCTTCTTTTTCTTTTTTTTTTTTAAGGAAGAAAAAAGGTTATTTAACATTTTAGCAAATTAGTTTGAAACATAAGAGTAGGTCTGCAAAGAAATTCAGGCTCCTAAAGGTGGAAGAATTCAGTGAGATTTTGAAAAATGCCCCAGCATCTGCACTTTTCCTGCGTGCAGCAGCCTTGGAGCGCTGCGCAGCGCCTGCAGCCCCTGGGCTGCCGAGGTTTGGTAGGGGCTGCGCGGGCAGAGGAAGGCAGGCAGTTGGGGATAACATGGGTCTGCAATCTGTTGTCTCATCTATCTGCTACGGAAATGCTCGGTGGTGGGTTATTTTCGGGACCTTCGCGTTCTTGCGGGATCTCTAATGCTCCTGGGTGGTTTGAAGGCTGAAGAAAGCGCAGGTCTGCGTGTGCTCCCGATCATTTCTAAGGGGAAGGCAACATGTATCCCAAAAGCTCTGACATTTGCATCCTTCTTTTCATTTTAGGCTGGACAACAGCGCTGGTGGGAACAGGAAATTACAGTGAATGGAAATATTCAAAAGGGAGAATTAATTACCTACAACCTAACGGAGCTGATCAAGCCAGAGGCCTATGAAGTCCGTCTAACACCCATCACCAGATTTGGGGAGGGGGACTCAACTATTCGGGTCATCAAGTATAGTGGTAAGAAGATCTTCATGTACAAGGAAACGCGTTGCGCTAAGTTCTGCGCGGTTCGGCCTGCACAGGGTACGGCGGCGCTGGGTTACACTGCGTGGACTCATTGGCAGCCCTGAAAATGGTGCCGCGACGGGGCGAGCGTGGGCTTCCAGGAAGGAGGGTTCTGGGTGGATCTGAGTAGAAACAGAAGTCTCCACCTCTGGAAAGTTTCACAATAATTTGGAAAAAAAAAAAAAATTAAAAAAAAATCTCTGTACAGCCAAATATTGAAGTTTCTGTGAAATAAAGGAAAAAACAGAACAAATCAATGTTAGCTTCTGGAATGTTGGCTTCATGAAATAGCACATTTCAAGGGTTTGGTCTTACTTTGAACACTTTGAAGGGCAATGAGTTTTGAAGAAAAATCTACAAAACAAGCAGTGTTCTAAAGATGCCAAACCACTGTTTTGGTATCCTCAAAATACTTTTTTTTTTTCCCTAAAAGGAGAACTTTCTGAGAAGTTTTAATGTAAATGATTAAGAAATAAAAAAGTCACCACTTCTAATCCTATGCAAGTGGAAAAGGGCATTTATATGTTTTCCTCTAAAAGGTCATGCTGTGACAAAGATTTGTCCACTTTAACAAGAAAAATACGCTATTCTTACATCCTTCCATTCAGTCTCCCAGCATTACCAGCAACGAATTCCTAGAGCTCTGAAAAATCCCTCAAACTACCTTTCTTAGAGTATTTATGTAATGAATAACTGAATCTCTTATTTTGGGTTTCTTCTGTAAAAATTACAAGGAATGGGCAAGAGGTACCTCAGAGAGAAGGGAGCTCGGCTAAAGATACTGTGCAGTTTGCAGTGGGACCCTGAAGTGCTGAGCAGAACGTTTTTATAACCAAAATAGGGCAGAGTGTGTCAGGGGGAGATAAGTCTAAACATGGAATCATGAAAGTATGAGTTTTCATTTGGGGACGGACTTTATCAGGGCCTGTAGTGGTAGGACAAGGGCTAATGAGTTTAAACTAAAAGAGGGAAGAAATGCTTTGTGCTGAGGGTGGTGAGGCACTGGAACAGGGTGCCCCAAGAAGCTGTGGCTGCCCCTGGCTCCCTGGCAGTCTCCAAGGCCAGGTTGGATGGGGCTTTGGGACCCCTGGGCTGGTGGGGGGTGTCCCTGCCCATGGCAGGCGGTGGCACTGGGTGAGCTGGGAGCTCGCTTCCAACCCAAACCGTTCTGTGAGTCTGTAATGAGGAACCTTGCTCATCCCTCAGGACAAAACCAGGTGACACACAAGTCAAGTCACAGCTAGCCACGTTGGTCCAATTGCTCCAGGAGCTGGATCCAACAGTGCTATACGGATACCTAAGAGAGTACAAAACAGGAAATCATGGGCAGCAGAAGGCCAAAAGGCAAACTACAGATTAAGAATTACTTTCAAAAACCATTAGCAAATAATTTAAAATAGTGAACAAATCTGAAAAAAAAAATTCAATGTCTCATGCACCGTATCCACAATTCTTCATGATCAATAATTAGCTCAGTCCTACTCACTCTCATCATAAATTATTTTTATCACTGTATTAATATCAAGAGGAAAATAATACACGAACCAATCTTAAACATTAATTCTAAAGAATGTAGTTGCACCTTTCACTAAATGCCAGATCTGCTAATGACGGTGATGGATGAATCTTAGGATTCACTTGTTACAGAAAAGTGCAAAGTCCACGTTTACCCAAGGCTCACAAGAACAAAACCTCAATTAAAAGTAAGACTGGATTACTAAATCTTTAACATGCGACTGAGGAGAAGATGGTCATTCTGTTGCAATTCCTGTTGGACTTTGGCTCCTCGTTGGACCTCTTTACCTGAGCAAACACTTATTTTCTGGCACTAGCAGTAGGAATCTGGTCTCTTTGGGGCTCCCCACATCCACAAGGGAAAGACCCAGGGTCTTCCTGAAGCTGCTCAGGAGCAGAAGCTTCATTCAGACATTTGGGGTTTCTCTGTAGCAACCCCAGGCGCTCCACGCTGGCTGTGATAGGGAGATGTCTGCTCCTGCACAGCCAGCTCGTGCCAGGCAGCCGCGGCCCGTTCCATGGAGCTCGAAATGTCTCCAGTGACTTAAATATTGATCAGTGCTCCTATAAGAAGAAAAAAACCGCACCATTTAGGTCCGTCAGTCACTACTGCTCTTTTTTGGTGGCAGTTGTCCTCTGACGAGCCTCAGGAGGTTGACTGAGGTCTAGGCTGTGGCTCACAACTGTGCTGAGTTTGAGGTTTTAATGAAACATTATGTGATTTACATTTCTAGCCCCTGGCTGGCAGGAAGAACATTCCCCAGCAGCATAAAAGGCGTATTTTGTCTACCGCAAATTTTTCTGCTAGAATCTGCCATCAGCGCAGATGTGAATAACATCCCATTTCAAACGTGCTGATGAGGTGCCAATGCAAGATCCAGCTGCCCAGGAGAGAGGAAGCCATTGCCTCGTGCCCCAGATGGAAAGATGCTTCTGGAGCAATACTCAGTGCTGTTCATCTGGTGCCGACAAATTCCCAGCTTCAGAAATCATAAGCCAGATGCTAATCAATAAGATAAACCTAAAGTGACTTCCCTTTGAAGAGGGATCCCAGAACCGCTGAGGCTTTGTGTGCTTAAAATACGCATTTTATCTCAGCTTTTGCCCAATGACTATAGTGTCAGCTAACTGTTTCCAGGCTCATTTTAAGGATGTTATAGCTGCAGCTATAAAATAATGATATCGCATACGTTATTATAGTGCAAATCCGATACTTATAATCTGAAATGCTGGAGTCTTAGAGAAGCAGTTAATGGGCTAGCAGGATGCACAGCAGCAGGCCTGTATCGATGTAAGAAATAATTATAAACATTACCCAGAAAATAAAAGACATCATGCGAATGGTTCTTAAAAGGAGAACTGAGATAATTTTTTACATTTTTCTTCCATTACATTTTTTTTTAATTGAGACCTCAGGCAAGGAGGAAAACGGTTGAATTTTCATATTTGCAGTGGGATTTTGTGTGTGTGTGCGCGCGCGTGCCTCTGTATGTTCAGTTTTGATCAGTCCCCCAGAAGCACATTGGCCTCTGGCAATGTCAGCCCTTCCTTCTCATCCCACCACTTTAGGGATGCTCTTGTTGGAGGACAACTACCCAGGACCGCATCCATTCAGGTCTTGAATATCTCCAAGGATGGAGACTTCACAGTCTCTCCGGGCAAGCTGGTTGGTGCTTGATCACCCGTAGAGTAAAAAACCTTTTTTCTTGGGTTTAAAATGTGCCAATGTATTTGTAGTACTGGTGAGGATTCCCATTGCAAACATACTTGCCTTTAATTTTTTTCAACTTTAAGCAGGCTAATAGAATTTCACCCATTTTAAAGAAATGCAGCCAGTGTGAGAAGCAGACTGGGCATGTAGATGGGGTTGCTAAAATGGCAACGGTGTCTTTTGCCTTTAAGAAATGCATTAACTTCTACAGTTGAGTATTATTTGTGTGCAAATTGAGGATAGATAGGCCATGCACTACCCACGTTTTACTTTGACAGCTTAGGCTTGTCTTTTGTGGTAGGACAATCTTGGATAGGTACCCCAAAGAACTTATTTATCAGAATAGTTATATAGCATGTAAGGATCAGCATGACATCTCTAGCGTATTGGATTGTGCTGGCTGCCCTACTAGAGTAGAAGGTCTCTCCAGATTTCTTCCCAGGAAGGAATCACCCTCTGGACATGCCCATGTGCCTCCAGTGACTTTAGAGATACTGCAATGACACTCTTAGGTGAGGTGGCTAACTTTTAGATCGCCAGAGTTAAGCCACATGAATCCTATCTCTGAAGGCATTCTAATTGGGTTACACTCCTGTGTATGTGGTGGAGAGCATTACCTTTTACATTAAAAACCACAACTGGAGGTTAACGTGGAAAGGGCTAATACATAAAAATAACAGCTTCCAGTGTGCTAGCCTGCTGGTCTCCATCTGAGTGGCCAAAGCAAGGAGACTAGTAGAGCAGGAAAACCTCAGTCATGAGGTCTCTCCTACCCTGCCATCCTAAGCAAGAGCTGCAAATACAAAATAAAAACAGTATCCAATCCCATGAATCAAAAACTTACCCAAGGCAGAAGCATTTCTTAGGGAAATCCCTCACCTGCCATGAATTATTCTTTCCTCTACATGCCGAAGGGACGGGAGAAAAGAGCAATCATCACAGTAGGAGCGACGTTGATAATTACAGCCAAACGTCACTTGACAAACTCCTTGGTAGGTACCTACGTTACTCTGCTGGTGAGCACAGTCTGCCGAGTAAATACAAACAAGGTGATTTAAGTAGCACTGACGAGTGTTTTGTAGGCTAATACAAAACAGAGGCGTCTCGTAGTAACAGTTTAAATACAATCTCCATCACTTTACATAAATCTATGTCTATTCGATCTGAGCTGGCTGTAAAGTCATAGAATCACAGAATCATTAAGGTTGGAAGAGACCTCAAGGATCATCCAATCCAACCGTCTCCCCCCCACCTATTACCCACTAAACCATGTCCTTCAGTACCACGTCTAACCTGTCCTTAAACACCCGCAGGGCCACTCCAGTTAAAACTTCAGCACTCATTGCTTTAGAGATGCGCTTAGGTTTAATTTTTTTTCACGTTAATCAGTGATTAAAGAAGCAAGTTTAGCTCCCTTCCTTGGAAAAAGCCAACAACCCAACATCATTTCTCTTGGTATGTCAAATCGGCAGCATATAGATGATAGTGGCCAGTCGCTTTGTGGTCCAGGTTGTGTATTTTCACGTGAGATTTAGACACTCCCCAGATTCTGTATGGAAAAAGAGTATGTAATTGTGGTTATTGTTATTGCTATTGTTGTTATTATACTGCTGGGTCCCAGGAAAATAAAACTGGCACCAAATAGGGCATAAATGATAGGATTTATAAGTTTGCACAAACATAGGTTTCAAGTATTCCACAGTGTTACAAATAGTAAGTTAGGATAATCGCTGTTACGGGAGGAAGAAAACCTTGGCCTTGTGGAGTGCCAGTATTTACAGTGAATGTTGCTTCTCCTGTGCAAACCAAGTGCTTAGAGGTTTGGACTGCTGATCTTGGTTAAAGCTTTTAAGTGCTGGTTGTGATTACCACGAGTAAGCAGTGTCCAGTGGTAAAAACCAGAGGAGCTGAGCATCCAGCATGCTTCTGCTTTCCTCTGCCTTCATGTTTTCCAGGGCTAAGCAAGCTGGGTTTGCAGCTGGCCTTTTAAAGGAGGGGCATAACGTTGCGGTCTCTGAAGGCCACCTCACTTGTAAGCTGAACAAGTGTTTGTGTTGGGAAGGATCTGTAGGAAGTGTAACTGCCTTTGCATAAATGCAGTTGCACCTAATAGGAGGGCAAACATTACGGAAAAACATTTACCCTCCGCTTTTCTGCTGTGACCTGCACAAATACAAATCCCCGAAAAGTAAAATCATCCAGCAGACTGAAATTCCAGCAGGTTTTAGCCTCCGCTTGCTGGAGGAAAGGCAGGAAGATTAAGGGATCATCCGTCTTGGCTCTAACTAAGCTCAAACATTTCATGACACTTTGTTCCCCTCCTGAGATTCTCCCCCAGCAAAACCTCCCTGCCAGCATGAGCCAGGGTCAGCTGAGCAGAGCAGCGATAACCCTCCGAGGTGCACAGATTTTCCAGACATTTCAAAGTCAGCCTTGGGAATTTACTCCCTCAGTCATCCATTAATTTCCCTTTTCTGGCTAATTTAACTTCCTACCTGTGTGTCGTGCAGGCAGCAACATTCCCTTTCCGCAGTGAGAGCCAGAGCCGTTACACGCTGTCTTACTTAGAAAAGTCAAATTTCTGGGTTTTTTTTTTTTTTCTTGTTCAGTTGTGGTGTGTTTTTTTCCTTGTTGATGATGTTGGATAAGTTCAGCCTAACTGCTTTAATTTGTTTTTCTGCTTTTGTCAATCAGTGTGAACTGGAGCTAGTTTGGCAAGCAGCCTTTTTTGCTCTGCTGTGAACAATCTGAATAGCGTGACTCAAGGTTACACGCTGATGAAAGTTCCCATAAAAGCCCATACGTTTAGTTACAAATCAAGCATCAGTAAATGTAGTTCCCAGCAATTTCAGCTAATTCCAAGTTCAATCACTCAAGGATTTCACAAAATGAATGTTTCTTGGAGAATGAAAGGTAATTTGTTGGTAAAAGCTATGAGGTTTATCTAATATAATGTAATGACTCAGTTTCTTAAGAAGATTGCACAGGGGCAAATCACTGTTCATTTGTTTCAGTGAAGGCAAGACAAAATGGCAGAGTTGCTAATTTAGAGCTGTTTTGAACACTACAGACTGCATCTGGAGCTGCGTAGAACCTGTGGCTGGGGTCACAAAACGGGAGTTCATGTCTGTAAACATGGCATGGGAAGGGCAGCACTGGTGAGGCCCTGGCACAGGGTGCCCCGAGAAGCTGTGGCTGCCCCTGGCTCCCTGGCAGTGCCCAAGGCCAGGTTGGATGGGGCTTTGGGCCCCTTGGGCTGGTAGGGGGTGTCCCTGCCCATGGGTTGGAACTAGATGATCCTTGTGGTCCCTTCCAACCCAAACCATTCTGTGATTCTATGAAAACACGGAGCAACACTCGTGCTGAAGTCTGGCATTACCAGATGGACCCGTTATTTGAAGATACAATATTATTTCACATTTTCTCTTAAAAACATGCAATTCCAGCCGTGAGCTTAGTTAGCATCCTTCTGTTTCTCACAAAATAAGGGCTTACAGCAGAAGGGCCCAGTTTCCCAAGTCATCCATCCTCAGTTTTACCCTTCTGCAAACACGTAGTACAGAACTGCAGACTAAGTTCTCATTCAAACCCGATTTCCAGTTTTTAGCATTGTACAGGTTACTCCAGACCTAAACTGGGTAGCCGTGCCCATGGTTAAGATAGAAGTTTGACGTTCATTCTATTTCAGCTCATGAAGGTGTTAAGGAGATGAACTTCAATATTAAAGAATTCTGGGTGTAGAGATTTTTGTAGTTTTGCCAAGGGTCTGTGAAATAAGAGTGCCAGTTTTATCGGTTTCCCAAAGACGCCCCGTACCCAACAGCCCTGCCGTGTCATGCGGGGCACTGCACAGACCCATAAAAGAACAGACAGAAATAATATTTTTCAGCAAAGTTATCTCAAGGCTTCCCTGCAATGTTGGCACAATTATTTTTGATGCTTCCCAAGGTGAAGGGACAGCGTGGACTGCTCCTGCCATGGGATGAGGAGTGGGCAGAGATGGGATGCAGAGGTGGGATGCTGCACTGACGCTCCTCTGTCTCTGAGAGCACAGACACAGGAGAGCACCATCTAGGACCCAGCCGTGGTGGTAGATCCTGTCCTGGTCACTGAACATGGCTCCTCCAGCAGGCACAGGGTGTGCCGGCACTGCTGGCAGCTCTTTAGGACAACACACTTCACCTTTCTTAGGGAAATGGCTGCAAGTTGCGCCAGGGAAGGTTCAGGTTGGAGATGAGGAGAAATTTCTTCTCTGAAAGGGTGGTCGGGCATTGGAACGGGTTGCCCAGGGAGGTGGTGGAGTCACCGTCCCTGCGGGCATTTAAGGAAAGGTTAGATATGGTACTTAGGGACGTGGTTTAGTGGGTAATAGGTGGTGGGGGGATGGTTGGACTAGATGATCCTTGAGGTCACTTCCAACCTTAATGATTCTATTCTATTCTATTCTATTCTATTCTATTCTATCATCTTCTCAAATTTCTTTAAAGTGTATCCTCCCTAGAAGAGGGTTTATGTGTCAGAATTCTGACTCTCATGTTTTTTATTGATTGTGTCTCTTGGTCTAATGACATCAAACCTCTTCTTGCAAACCTGCTGTGCGTAGGTTTTCTGCAATTTCAAAGGAAAATTGGCTATTCTAAGACGACCGCAAGTGCTGTCTGTTTCTTAAGACTCATGTGTACACAACCATCTTAAATTGAAGAATAGTACTATTTATTGAGTAGAAGGGTAATTCATTAAGTATTCTTGAACAATGCTAAAATGAAATTTGCAGTGATGAACAAGGTCTCATGCAGAACCTCTGCTCTAGATGAATTCATCCCTTCTGTAGTGGTTGTCGGATTCCTGTACAAAGGCATCATCATGGAGTTTTCCTGTGCAGCTGTCCCTGTTGTTACAACATCTGCCCCAATAATCTAGGTTTGGTGCTTAATTACAGCATCTTGTTCCCCAAGCCGCAGGTACTAGTGCAGGAACGTACATGTGGTGGATGGGAGGGGCTATCATTTCTCACAGATATCATTGCCTTTGGATTGCCAGGGAACCACAAAATTTTCTCAGGAAGGAAGGTACCAGTTTTGCTGGCTGTTTCAGCGTATGAGATGTGATCTAGGTCCTGAGGGGGAGGGAACAGCAAGGAATTTAGGATAATCTGAATATTGCTGAACTAGAATTTCCTCTTTGTGCTAATTTTATTTTCTTTTTTCTGTCTTCCAGCTCCAGTAAATCCACATCTACGTAAGTACTTGTTTATCTTTTTAGCTTTTATTCGTATGAAGATCTGTCCTTCCACCCGTTGTCCCTCACGATTAAGAAGTGAATGATAGGTATTTCAGTTGTAGCTCGTGGATTGCCGGGTCCACCTTCATTTCATGTGCAGGCCGGGCTGGTGGCTGAAGGTGTCATTCCTCTTGTTCTGCCAAGGCACTAAAGCAAGAGTAGATGGAGAAAGGAAATATTATACCTCCAGCTCATCTTTCTTTCCCACTGCCCAAAGCGTTCATCTAAAGGAAAATACTAATGTTGTAGAACTAATCTCCTTTTGTGGGCGTTGCAGCTCAGTGTGGCGGGGTGACGCTGTGGGAGTAGCTAAACACCGGAAAGTTCAAGTACTGTGTAGGAACTGTGGCTGCGCCTCACCTGGTATGGGAAAAATCTTGAAGGAAACATCAGTTTATGAATTTTCCAAATTTATCTATCCTTGTATAAGAAGTACATGTTCAGTTCTTGAGTTATTTTCATACCTCCAAGGGTAGTCAGAAGCTCATCTGCAGCTTTAAAACTGAAAGAAGAATGTTTTCTCATGCAGCGCGTAAGGACTGCATTTGCACAGGGAAATGTGGAGACCAAAAGTGTGCTGTGGCTGTGAAAGTGTTTAAACAAATTCACAGGAGACTGCTCCACAGGCATGATTGAAAATGTAACTCTACCTTTGCTGATGTGCTGGTGCTCAGGCATGGGGTTGTTGCAGGGGAGAAAGGTCTTCTGCAGTTTGTTCTTATGCTTTTCCGTGGACACCAAATCCCCACAAATACCACAGACAGGAGACTGTGTGGAAGCTTAACCACCCTATTCCTGAGAGTCCCCACATCTATGTAGAATCATAGAATCATGGGATCTTTAAGGTTGGAAAAGACCTCTAAGATCATCAAGTCCAACCATCAGCCCAACCCCACCATGTCTGCTAAACCACGTCCTGCAGTGCAACATCTACATGCTTTTTGAACCCCTCCAGGGACAGTCACTCCACCACCTCCCTGGGCAGCCTGTCCCAAGGCCTGAGCACGCTGTCGAGGAATAAATTTTCCCCAATCTCCAACCTAAACCTCCCCTGGAGCCATTTGGGGCCGTTCCCTCTTGTCCCATCACTTCTTACTTGGGAGCAGAGACAAACACCTGCCTCCCCACCCGCTCCTGTCAGGGAGCTGCA
>VWZZ01000679.1:302371-355484 GCA_013399095.1 Psophia crepitans
GGCTCATGTCCAGCCGCTGCCACCCAGCACCCCCAGGGCCTTTCCCCCTCAGGCCCTTTCCAGCCACCCTGCCCCCAGTCTGTAGCGCTGCCTGGGGTTGATGTGACCCACGGGCAGGTCCCAGCACTTGGCCTTGTTAAACCTCACATAGTTGCCTTGGCCCATGGATCCAGCCTGTCCAGATCCCTCTGCAGAGTCTTCCTGCCCTCCAGCAGATCGACACTCCCATCCAATTTGGTGTCATCTGTGAGCTTACTTAGGGTGTACTTGACACCTCATCTAGATCATTGATAAAGACATTAAACAAGACAGGCCCCAGTACTGAGCCCTGGGGAACACTGATAGTGACCGGCCACCAACTGGATTTAGCTCCGTTCAATCTGCTGCATGATTTTCTTCCACACCACGATGAATTCATGTTTCGCCATCGCAGCGTATCCTGGCATTACTCTTGCCTTTAATAACGTACATGAAAATATTTCTGAATGGGAACGCTGTGGTGCAGTCGTAATCAGGCAGAAAAGCAGCACCAGGCTGTGTGAGCCGCCTCTCTCTCCTGCTCACACGCACCGGCTAAGCCTTTCTGTAAATTTTAAACTTATTTGCGGAAGATCTTGTGCAACTCTTCAATAATTAATCAGGGCTTAGTTCAAAGCTCACAGGAGCTGGAGGAACCACTCCCATTGACTTAAATGAGCAGTAGATGAGACCCTTGCTAATTAATGTATCAAATATATACTCTATGATGTTAAGAAAAAAGTACATCATGATCCCAAGTGCTTCCCACTGTAATCCTCTATGATTTAAACAGCTGAAAATGTCTTGTTTTCAAAATGTCTTTATAGCTTAGTTAAAACGGCTCTATTAGGTGCATGGTAGATTGCGAGTGGCAGCTGGGTTGCCCTTGTGACAGGGAGTGTGTTAGCTCCAGGGAGGGAGGACATGTCCTCCACCCTGTGCACCATTTCCTTCATCTGCTCTCTAGGTCCACCTCGATACCACCAGAACAATAGGGTACTCAGTGTAACCTCCAAAACGATGGCCAAAGCGATGGTAAAATTTTGGGTTGCTTTGATCCCCAACTTTTTGAGTTAAGTCCTTCGACAGGGAAGAAATCTTGGTCTACAAATGGGTTCAGACCTGTAACCTGGAGAAGAAAGATTCTCTCTCCCATAACAAATTCGATCTCATCACTATCCGTGCTTTCTACAAAAGTTCTGGTTTTTTCTAAATCTGCTTGGCTGAATTCTGATTTTATTTACACCATTATGAATGAAGAGTAAGACCTGTATCCAGCTGGGACAAGAGACCTGTATTGGAAACCGAAGTCACGTTCTTCCTGCTTCAATTTGGGAATAATCACATTGCATAAATCCTTCCTTTTTATGAAATTTCTGCAATACAGAAGTAGCATCAAATGACTTAAACACTGAGATGTGGCCTCAGATCTACGTTTTATTTTTTAACATATATTGTAAACCATTCAATGTAAACCATAAGGATTTCCTATCAATTAGTGCAACTAGATATTATGCCTGAATAATGGAAGAGATTAGATGTTAGAGAGTCATATTCAACTTTAATTTTATGGAAATACATGACAAAAACTCATACTACAATGAAGAGTGTTTCACCTTGAGCACAGTTCCAGATTTTTCCCTAATTGGCAATAAAATTATTAATAACCTGAATCCACTTCCAGAGCTGACATGTGCTTTGACAAAAATTGACCGCAATCTTTAGTGTTAATTAGCACCATTGTTAGTGCTTTCAGCAAACCGTAGCAGTCTGAGCGGTCTCACGAGCAGGAGCACGCAGGGGTGCTTGGGGAAGGGCTGGCACTCGGTGTACCCCATTAATGAACAGCTCAGGACAATCCAGATCTATTTAAATGCTCCTATTTCTTGCATAAGAAAAGTACCGAGCTTATCCTGACAAACTATTTCCTAATTTTATTTTTCTGTCATTTTTTTAAGAAGTGTTTAGTGCCAAGAATATTTAGCACTAACCCTTTCCAGTGTATTCCAAATGGCAGAGCCCCATACAAAGCTGGCGTTTTCTATTAAATAAACGGGAAACTTTTACTTACCCTTTTTTTCATCTGGCTTGAATTGCTTTTTTTTTTCACTTGAAGAAAAATCTTTTGTGCTGCTGATGTGGAATTTCTTAATGAAGCTCTGAGGGCATGGTGCAACATGCAAATGCAGCTTTTAAGGTACTGGAGGGGCAGTGTTAGAAACTGCTGAATGGCTGGAAATGCTTTGCGTTAATTCACTGTGCTGCAGGACTGGATCTGGTAGTTACTGTTTTGCCCTTCAATTTTATCGCGCTCTGTAGAAGCAGCACCAGTTTTGCCATAGGAAGGGCTGGCCTAAGTGGAGGTGGAAACCAAATTCACAAAATATAGTGTGAACCAAGAAAATTTGGAGCTCAAATCTTGTAAAAGGTATTCTTGGAGATGAGAGGCACAGCTGGCATTTTGTTCAGAGTGCTTCATTTGAGTCCTTATGCCTTTCAAGAGCTTTGTCAGGGTCATTGCCTTCTCTTCCCGTTCTTCGGGATAAAGGCAAAGGTGTAGATCTGCATCTATTCACATGCTTCTCTCTCGAAGGATTTTGGATGTATTTCACCCATGTTTATTCCTTGTGGCCTTGTTCTTTGATTTACTTGTCTCTCAGGAAGAACCGCAATCAAGGATCTACTTGTATTTCTTTTCTGCAGTGCTCATGGTGGTGCCCCTGCATTGAGTGATTTTCTGTATGGCCACTTCTTCATCGTTCAAAATTGAAGACCCAGAAGGCCTTGCTTCCAGAACCAAACCAAGGTGCAAGGTCCTGAAATTGGCACCCCATCATGCTGGTGGTTGTTAGTCACGTTTGCCAGTTAAGGAACTGTAATTTAGGAAATAAATTCTCCCGGAGGATCTAATAAAGTTGATGGATTTATTGAGAAATCAAATCAACCTGCTTGATGTGCTAATAGCCGAGGAAGTTTCTGCAGACTGCATTTTTGTGATAACCTGGTTTTACTGAGTGGCGTTTCATGCTGACTGCTGTGGAGGGGGTACAGTTTGTGCTGGTCTTTGGGTGGGCAGAAGAAGAATGAGGAAGATGTGGAAATCACTCCTAATGCACCTTGTGGTTTGGAATGAATTTTTCAAGCCTGCTGTTTCAGTCTGCAGCATTATCTGATTTTAAATAAGTTTCAGACCAGCATCCTGGCTTAACAGTACATATCCAAGCTAAGCTCCAGGTCCCTCTGTCTTCACTGATTTACAGTGAAGCTCCAGTGTCTTAAGTGGATTTATAGTTCACCAAACCCCCAAACCTACACACAGTTATACACCTTCTCAATTTAACACAGATGAATAATCCCATGACGCCTGGTGTTAGAGTTCCTCATAACGATGAATATAAATTGCACCCCTCTAAAGAAGGCCGTAGCTAACGCATTATGCAGACAGCTGCATTCTCCCTGGAGAAGAGAGATTTGCTTGTTTTCTCAGATAAATCAATTGACTTTCCTGGAAGAGTAAACTCAGCAGGAACTCGCCATGTGCATACAATTAAGCTTTTGCCCATTTTACTGCGTGGGGCCTTATTCTGTTCTGAGGTGAAAACTGAACTTTGAAGTTTTGATTTGTTTTGGTTCCTAAATATCTGACAGTAGGACTTTCTCATCCTGCCTTAACCCAGCAGACAGGATCACCGCTGCTGTACCCCCCAGACCTCTGTTTCGCAGAGGGGAGGGTCCCAGTAATCCTCTCTAGAGTTCTTGGTGGTTTTATTCTTTAGACCTAAGCTTTTACCACTTGACCTCAAGTACATAACAGAGATCTTAGTGAAAGTCTAGGAAATATCTTCAGGACATGACATAGGCCCCCGTCCTGCTCATATTTACAGTTGGACTCAATGAACTTAAAGGTCTTTTCCAACCTAAATGATTCTGTGGTTCTATAGAGGTTCAGATAGACCTAAAACTTACTCCCAGGTATTTGTCTAATTGGTTATTATGATCCAGTGATGGGGATTCAATGCTCTTCCTGAGCAATCCATGTGCTTCACTGTCCTGATTTTTAGAGATTTTATTCATGGCTACCCTAAAGCTTCTCTGCTCTCATTTTAGCCACTATTTGCTTTCCCATCCCTATTGAAAACCAAAAATAGTGTAGGAGACGTCACTTGGAGATAATGTTTTCATTTTGAAAAGCCGCCATCCTCTTTTCCCTGATTTTCTTATCCCCAAACCAAAATAACTCACTTCTCCCTTTTTTTTCCCCCCATAGTTCATGTTTAATGAACATGCTGCCTGTTCTTCTCAGCTTTTTAGAAATACTAGCTGGGTAAGAAGAGACAGTGTCTCTAAGGGCATGTGAATGCATGTGAATATGTGAGGAGAAGCTGTAAAATAAGATTTGAATAAAATTTCAAACAACACCAACACAGATTGATGACGGTGAATTATTTTTTTTATTGAGGTTACTGCAAAAGAAAACATACACTAACCACTAGAAACTGATGTAAATGTATGTCACTTTTCCAGTGCTGTTAATAAGCATCATCACACAATGTGTTTGCTATAATTGACAAATACTTTGACAAAGAAGCACAGGACAAATAGTTTCAGCCACTGAATTTCTGCTTGTTTTTTGCGTTGGCAGGAGAGTTCCACTGCGGGTTTGAGGATGGTAACATTTGCCTTTTCACTCAAGATGACACGGACAATTTTGACTGGACAAAACAAAGCACTGCCACTAGAGACACAAAATACACCCCGAACACGGGGCCAAACGCGGATCGGACTGGCTCCAAGGAAGGTAAGCGCCAGCTCTGCTGCTGCCCTGGGGTGAGGGACCTGTCCAGGACAGCCAATTGGACCCTCTGTGTCCTTTCTCTTATCATGACAAGAGTAAGCATACTTTGAGGACTTCTAAAAGAAATTGCCAGTGCTGCGGTGTGCGGCTGGTCCCAAAGCACAGCCCACTAACGATGCCATTAACCATCTTGTATTGTTTCTATTGTGCCATTTTCAAAGCGATTGCTTCCACGTTACAGTCTAGTGGGGAAATATTCTGGCACATCTTGAAATATTCTTCTGTTGTATGTCATTGAAATTCTAACTTGGACACTCTCAGACTGTCACAATGAGATTTTTTTTTTCTTATTTTTTTTTTTGCCCCATTTTTACTTTGGGTGTTGCTAAAATGTGTAATTTTCAATCTGCTGCCCTGGTTAACAGAAGCATGCTGTCTGGACTGCAGTGTATATTTGCATTTGAAAAGTCAGACATATTGTGCTGAATTTATCAAGTGCTGCAGTAACTCATGCTATATTATTGTATGCCCCCTGCTTGCACTACCAAAGGGGAAAAATATCGTGCTGCATTGTATTTGCTTGGTTGGATTAAGTAAATCCTATCTCTGTTGTTGGCACAGTCCAGGTTCAGAATAATTTAATATTGTCTTCTTTCATGAAAGTGAGCTTTCAAACATGTGATTGACACAGCCAGTTGAAAATGTTCCTTGAAAGGTTTCCATCAAGATATTTCCCTTCATTTTTCAAGTCTTCCCAACTCACTGTTTACGGGAACAAATTCCAACCTTGAGACTGAAATCTGAACCACATCATAAAGGTTTTTTTTCTTTTCATGTGCATATGCAATGTAAGATCAATTTGAAGCTGTTTACAAGTTATGACCTCCTAGCCCTGACTTTACTCTTGGTAGAAAACACATCTTTGAAGCAGTCGTGGGAAATGCACGGGCTTAAGGCAGGAGAAATATGTCCCAGAAACCATGGTGGTGTCAGGTGAATGTGAAAAATGAATGAAGATGCTTGATAGTCCTGGTGTCTTCCTGCATGTATATATGTTGGAATTGGAAGCCTGCCACCTAACGATTTCCATTTGGACTTCCCCTAGGCTTCTACATGTACATTGAGACGTCACGGCCCAGGCTGGAAGGAGAAAAGGCCAGACTCGTTAGTCCTGTTTTCAGTGTCGCTCCAAAAAATCCTTACGGAGCTACGAACACAGCCTATTGTTTTAGCTTCTACTATCACATGTATGGACAGCACATAGGTGAGAGAAAGCCAATGACCTTGTCTTTTCATTTTGGGAGAAATAGTGAGAGAAATGTCTACTGGTATGAAAGAAAAGCACGGGAGAGCTGCCAACACCTGCAAGGGCCAGTTTCAACCAACGCTAGCAAGAGAGGGGCCTGTTAGCATCCTGATTGCTATAAAACTGTGTTTTCCACTAACCAGCGCGCTAGCAGGAGCCCCTCTTACGGTGGGGAAGTGTTTTGTGTCTGTGCAAGGGTTTGAGCGTGGGAACTTCAGAGTGTGGAAACAGAAAAAGTGATATTTGCAAGGACTTTGCCTGACGCTAACCCGCTGTTTCGAGTCACTCCTCGCTAGATTCTTGCCAGACAGTCCAGGGACGGGATTGTCCCACCCTACCCTGTGCTGGGGCGGCCTCGCCTCGAGTGCTGGGGGCAGGTTTGGACGCCACAGCACAAAAAGGGCATAAAACTGTTGGGGAGTGTCCAGAGGAGGGCAACAAAGGTGGGGAAGAGTCTGGAGGGGAAGGCGTGTGAGGAGAGGCTGAAGGCCCTGGGCTTGTTCAGCCTGGAGCAGAGGAGATTGAGGGCAGACCTCATGGTCCTTAGAAGGCCCTTCCTTCTGTGGGGAACCACCACAGATTCTGTGGTTCTATGATGCTGTGATTCTGGATTCAGGATTAGCGGTGCAATTAGCAGCCGCACTCCTCACGTGCCGGCAGCTGGAGCGGCACAGCCTGCGTGCGGCGCAGCAGCACGCCGTTCCTCTCTAAAAGTCATGAGCGAATTGCGCACAAGCTGTGGGAGTGTGTGTTTTCAAGGTGCATCTCTGAATCTGTTTTTAATCACAGCTCACATTTAGTTTTTTGCATAGTATGAAAGAAAGGTGTGGGGAAATATAAAAGTATAAATGATAGCCATTGTTTTATAAAACCTGTAAACCCTTGTGGGGTGCTCAGTGCTTACCAGTTTGTCAAGAGGCTTCCCACTGCCAAGCTGGGTGTATTTTGATGTGTTGGATGACTTGATGTATTTTTATATATATTTCAAGGACCTCACGGTGTGTTCTGGTGGTTGCTTCAGAAAACCTTCGCCTGCCCCCAGGCAGAGTTCAGGTTTTAAATAGAGCAGACAAGTTCACTTAGTTCTCTGGTAGTTGTCTCTGCACTGTGAGCAGCCCCAGGTCTAAATCCTCCTGGCTCTGTCTTGCAGAGGGAGCTTGGCTGTTTGTTGGAAGGAAGCGATTGAGCCATGCCATGATTCGTGAAAAAAATATAAACTTCCCTCTACAGTCATACACCAGACTGTTTCTGGTACATAACCGGCTGGGAAAAGGGATGGGACACCAGTCTGATGGGGGCGGCTGAGGGAACTGGGGGGGGTCAGTCTGGATAAGAGGAGGCAGAGGGCAGACCTGGTCACTCTCTGCAGCTCCCTGACAGGAGGGGTGGGCAGGGGGGGTTGGTCTCTGCTCCCCAGCACCAAGGGNCAGTTGGACTTGATGATCTTAGAGGGGTTTTACCACCTTAAAGATTCTGCTATTCCATGATTCTGTGGTAACAGTAAAGAGCAAAGTTACAAACGTAAAGGGTCAAAGAGTTTTTCTGGAATACCTTAGGGTTGGGATTAAGTTTAAGAAAAACAGCCACTGAGGCTGACGACTGTCCACAAAACAGTGACCTCCCATAGGTGCAATTATTGTTTTTTCCCTGGGCTACCTTTTCAGCCAGTGTCTGTGTCCTTAGCTTTTTTGCTGAGATCACCCTTTCCTGGTTATGTGTAATTTCTTGAATTGACAAATACAATGCTGGCAGATGACCCACGGGTGAAGATGGTGACGACCATGATTAGTGATCATAGTTAAATAGGATTTATTCATGGCAATGTGGACACCTGGTTGTCGAAAACCAAAATTGCTCAATATCCTTTTTGTTCCTTAATGTTAAAAAATACAGTTACCATCATTTTAGCTAATGTTCAAAATTACCTACTTTTATATAGCTTTGTACAAAATTTCATATTATTCTGTCTTTACAGAGCAGTGACAGAAAAATAGTAAATTAATAGCATTGGCCATCTGTTGAATGCACATTCGTACACATTTACTAAATTCAAAAGTTTAATTCCTCATAATGACAAAACATTATGAAACACATGAGAAGGCAACATGCATATGAGAAATAAATTATGAAATCAGAAAATACATACCATTTGATTCCCCAGATGTGAACTCTGTCACTGAAATTTTTCACATGAAGATAATGAAAAGAAAATAAAAACCTAATGAGTGATGAAATTCTAAGACTTCAGTGCTTTAAGCACATGATTATTGTATGAATAGTGGTATTGATAAGGTAACTACCTGAACGAGTTTTTAAAGGTTTGTGGTCTTAGAAACTACTTTGGGTTAGGAGAGGTGTTATTGTAACACCATGATTTGCCCAGATGAATCAAACCTTATCATGGCACAGTGTTTCAGGTGATGTATCCTTGTGGCAAGGATGGCCACCACTCTCTTGGGCTGTGGAGTGTGGCCAGCAGGTCGATGAAGGGGGTCCTGCCCCTCTGCTCAGCACTGGTGAGACACAGCTGGGGAGCTGGGCCCCCCCAGTACAGGAAGGACATGGACTTACTGAAGAGAGTCCAGCTTAGGGCCCCGAAGATGATGAGGGAACTGGAGCGTCTCTACACGAGGAGAGGCTGAGAAAGCCAGGGCTGCTCAGCCTGGAGAGGAGAAGGCTCAAGGATATCACATCAGAGTATATGAATACCTGAAGGGAGAGTGCAAAGAAGGTGGAGCTCAGAGATGCTCAGGAACAAGGCAAGAGGCAATGGGCACTAATTGAAATGGAGGCAATTGTATTCAAACATCAGAAAAAAGTAATATTTTTTTTTTTTAACTGTGAAAGCGGTCAGACACTGGCACAGGTTGCCCAGAGAGGTTGCGGAGTCTCTGTCCTCAGAGATATCCAAAATTGCACATGGTCCTCAGCAGCCCACTCTTGTCTGCCCTGCGTTGAACAGGGGTTTGGATGGGATGATCTCCAGAGGTGCCTCCAACCTCAACAGTTATGTGATTCTGCGTGAAATATTTGATTGGTAACATTTTTTTCAGAAGAGTTCCATTCTGTTAAGGAGTAATCCCCCATGGATAATTCTAAATCTTATTGCTAAACCAGATTGACTGCTGTATCACAGGCTCTTAGAAGCCTTGACCCTTCACCACTGTCTTGGAATTTACAGCCGACGTATCGAAGGTGCTTCTTATCCCCATTTGGGAATGAGCGCTGCCAGTCGGGGCGGCTATCGGCTGTAACACGCACTGCCAGCTCATTGATTTCTGCACCCGAGCAGCGTAGGAGCTGCCAGCTGAGACCTCGATATGATCTCCGTGCTGAAGGGTATCTCTTCTGAGTAACTGTGAGCCGCTGATTCTTGACCTGACTTCACTGAAAACTGAAAAAGTGTCTTGCAGGGAAATTTGGCTTAAATAAATTCCAGCCTGTTCCTTCCTTGGACCTGGGGACAGTGTGTTCAGAGGGGATACATGGCCATTAACCTTTGATTTTTATCCAAAGTGCTGTAGTTTTTTTCAGCAGACTTTGGTGCTGTGAGTCAGCAACAGGCTGCCTGGGGAGGTGGTGGAGTCCCCGTCCCTGGAGGGGTTCAAACAGCGTGTAGCCGTGGCACTGCAGGATGGGTTAGTAGCCACAGCGGGGGTGGGCTGGCGGTTGGACTTCATGATCCTAGAGGTCTTTTCCAACCTTAAAGATCCTGTGATTCCATGAAGTCAGCATTTACGCTGGGTTGCTTTATTCTCCCTAGTTATCAGTATCCGTAAGATTTCCAAGCAGTATTAGGGTTCTTATTCCCATGTCTCAGGGGGAAAGTACTTTCTTTCCAGAACAGTTTCTGTGCTTGTGCAATTGTTTCTGCATTTCCAACAAGATTTTGAAGGATTCCTAAAAAAATGAGTAATCATCCTGGAGTGGTGCGCTCTTGCTGGTATGGACTGCTCTTGGAGGCTTGGGGGAGAAGATACTTCATCCTCCATTCCTAAAAATGAATGAGCCCAGTGACAGCAATTCGAGAATGTGGCTGTTGCACTATATTGAAACCAGTTTACCAGTCTATCCAGCTCAGCTTCTGTGCCTGCTGTTCAGGTCTTCAGTGTCTCTGGAGAAGAGGCTGAAAAATTCTGTAGCGATAAGGAGAGGTGCTTGGGAGTCTTTGCAGAGAGCGGAGCGCAGATCTGAGATTAGTGCTTAGGCTGTAGCACAGCTCTGATGAGATAAACAGGGACCTACATCCTGTGCCATGGCAGTAGATTCAGAAAGATAAAGTGTTTTGCTACCTGGAGTAGATGGCTCTTACTTGCGAGTCAGATTGTAATTCCTGACAGATCACACAGAGCGAGCTCTGAGAGTGCTGGCTGCCAGAGAAACCGCATGTGCTTCACTCCACACCCTTCAAAAGGAGAAGGTTGATTATCCCTAAAGCATAAGAGAAATAGAAGTTCCCATTACTTGATTTGCAGGGAACAATAAGCCATTGTTGGGGAGAACGAGTCACTGTACTTTGTCTCTACGCTGAGACAGAAAGAGGTTGCAGTTCCATTATAGCTGTCACCATCTTTTAAAACAAGGTATATTTCCGATTTTTTCCTTCTACACCCCAATAAGGGGCATTTCTAATTGACACTCCGAGACCAATTAATTTTTCTTGTCATTAGAGGCATCACGAAACAAGAAGGAGAAGCGAAACACCCTGTCGGAGCACGCTGTGAAAGCTGTTTGCGTTCACACGGTGATGGGCCCTCAAAGTGTCACCCCAGTGTTGCAGCTGGCGACGGCTCCGGAGCACCCTGCACTCAGGATGCTGTCAGAGAGTAAACTTTACTCCTTAATTCACAGTTGCTGCTCCTGCCCACTGTTCTGTGTCCTACTCAAGAGTCACTTCATTGCCCGTTTGTCTAGAGCTTGGAACTTGGAAAGCTGCAGATGAATTCCTGGTGGACACACCTCAGTGTGAACCCTGCGGCCAACCCATCCTCCCCAAGAGCATCAGCTTTGCAAAGGCCTTGTAACTCTTCCAAAACCTTATTGGCAGAATTTCAAGGATAAGCAGCTGTTGCAGATGTCCTAAGCTAAGTTTTCAGTGATGTTTCGGGCATATCTGCAGCAGGGCACAGGCAGGTACATCCGCACTGACCGACGTGCTGGGCAACGACTGAATATAGCTGCTACAGGAACAGCTATTTTATATTTTAAGTGAGACTGCTATCGTTCTGCTATTCATTTGAAGAAATTACATGTGACAGAGAGGCTGAGGATGCAATGAACAATCTTAAATCTCTGCTACCTCAACAGTGAGGGAGTTACCTGCTGTTCATACCTAAATGATGCCGTTATTCCAAACAGCCCTGCAGCGTGGCTCTATCAGCCTGCGCAGACGGGTGAAATAATTAGCCACCTCTTCACCCCTTGCTTGATGCGGACATTGCTTTTTGTCTTTTTGAAAAATAACATTATATATACTTCTATACAAGGGCAGGGAGGGACAGGGGAATGGGTTTAAACTAAAAGAGGGGAGCTGGAACCGAGCTGGGAGGCAGCAATCCTTCCCTGGGAGGGTGCTGAGGCCCTGGCACAGGGTGCCCCGAGAAGCTGTGGCTGCCCCTGGCTCCCTGGCAGTGCCCAAGGCCAGGTTGGATGGGGCTTTGGGCAGCCTGGGCTGGTGGGGGTGTCCCTGCCCATGGCAGGGGGTGGCACTGGGTGGGCTGGGAGGTCCCTTCCCACCCAAACCAGTCTGGGATTCTATTTTATAACTTTAGCTAGTCTTGACTAAAACCCTGCTTTTTTTTCAGACCACAGACCCAGCGCAGTTGGTGCAAAAATTCTTGGAGAGAAGCAAGGGAAGGAAGGGGGAACTGTTGCAGCTGAATAATACAAACCTTGCCCAAGAGCTGCAGCTGCTGCTCAGAAGGGGGCTGAGGCTGAGCAGCCCCGCACAGCCCTGCGACGTATTACTGGGCTGGGCTGCTCCAGGGAACCCTCCCGGGCATTTCCCTTCTTGCAAGCCCGTTCTGTTTTAGGTGGTTTTGCTTTACCCAGCAGCGTGTGTGTAGGCAGAGACAGAATGTCCCTGTTAAAAGCCGTGATTCCTTTGTGCTGTTTCTGCACCCTCCCCAGCATTTGAAAAGGAAAAGGCTGCAGTGGGAGGCAGGTGGGAGACACGGTGCTGCCCAGTCGCTCCGGCGAGCATCGCTTCCCCCACCTCCTTCAGAGAAGATGTATGGCCTCATTCTGGGCACCCTGGTGAAAGCCGTGAGGAGAATATTTGCTGCTCCATTACGCGTTTAGCTTTATGTTTTTCAAGGCACTGAGTTTTGCTGCTGCTAGAAATAAGAACTTTTTATTAGCAGGAGCTGAGTCACTGTGCAGCTGCCTCAGATCTGAGAGGTTTCATTGCAAATATAATTTGTATGAGCTTCCCAGCTGCCATCCCAGACTCCCTAAAAGAAGTGGTCTTGTGTGAGCTTGACTGGCTGAACTTTCTCGGATGAAGGCAAATGCAACGATTTACTCGGTACAAAGGGCCACCACTGCCCCTGCATCTGCAGGTAACAGCGGTGGGCGAGAAGGAGCAATATCTCCCAACTATGTGAATTACTGAACCCTGCGAAATGAAGTCGATGCATTTGCTGTCTGTTGGTGCACCAAGACCGTCTGCTTTCTGTTCGTGGGCTGAGGCAGGGAGGGTAAGGGGAGTGAGGGGGTGCCGAATGCAGGCGGTCTGTTACCTGGTGCAAATAACGTCTGTGCTGGAACCAGTAACGTAATGGTTGGTGGTGCGGATAGACCCAGGGCTGCGGGGTTTTTCTCCACAGTGAGAGACAACTTTTCCAAGGTTATTTGAACTTAGAGGATTATGTTGTCCAGTGGTAGTTAGGGCATCACATCTATCTCTGAGATAGATTTCCCAGGCTCTTTGGCACTCCATTAGAAGTTGGACAGTCTTTGTAAGCAAGAGCTAAGCGTAAGGCAACCAAGGGACTTATTTATCCTTGGGTAAGGAGGTTATAAATGCCTCTAAAGCACAGAAAACTCCTTTTTGCCCATCTCACCCTGGGAAGCCTCACGTCCTTCCTGAGCTGCTGGGAGCCGCGGGTGCAACTGCCCTGCCCGCTATGGGGGAGCCCACTGTGTCTGCCCCCGCTGTGAACTCTCAGCACCAGTTCATGGTGTTCCCAAGTTTAAAAGTTTTTGACTTTATGACAAGAAGCTCTCCACATCCACTCAGACCTAGCAGAGGCAAAATGGGAAGGGGGGGTGAGCAGGGGACTGCCGCTGTACCCAGCCCCACATCTCCGCTCCATCGGACTGCCTAACCAATTCCAGTTCTCCACCTCTCTTCTAGGAAGCTTGAACGTTTACCTGCGGTTGAAAGGCCAGACCGCGATAGAGAACCCGTTGTGGTCTTCAAGTGGAAATAAGGGACAGCACTGGAACCAAGCCCGCGTTAATATAAACCCCCCGACTTCATTTCAGGTAATGGCGTGTGCATGGCTTCACGGTGCGCGAGCACTGCCCTCCGGGAGCGGGAGGATTTGTTTTTCTGTGGAGGGGCCCATGTGCTCTGACCCTTTCCTTCTGCCACAGGATTTCAACAGCTTTGTTTCAGCCCTGAAAGCTGCTTTATGGACAGATAATTGCTTTCCTTGTTTTAAAGAGGTGAGCACCATAGACCTTAATAACGCACGCTTTAATGGCGGAACAGCAGCTATTTGCTGGAACACAAAATGTGTTTCGGTTTTCAGAAGATGCTGGTGGCCGATACGAAAGGGGGGCTTTATTACTTCTGATTAGCAACTGGAATACAAAATTACTTTCTGCAAAAAAATTTTTAGGGCCCGTGGTACAGTGGCTGTGTTAGAGGTCTCTTGAGATCTGTGCACTTTCTGCAGAAAAAGGAGTGATCTCCGAGCCCTCGCTGAAAGGTACCAAAGCAGCAGCGCCGCCGCGTGCAGCTCCTGGTACGGCAGAGCCTAGCAGCCGTTCACGGGGCGTACACACGTTACAAGAGGTTGCCACCCATTTCAGTTTTGGCTTGGCAGTGAGATGCTGATAGACCGTTACGGGCAGTTCTCCTTCACGCTGTGGGCTGTTCGCAACTGCAACGGACCCGAAATGGCAGCTGCCGCGAGCAAGGTCTCGTGTCTTTGAGGCTGGGAGTATTGTCGTGGAAGACGGGAGTCCCAAGCTGTGCCCTGAGGTGCAATGTCCTCCTGGCTCCTCTGGCTCTGTAACCGCCAGGTACCCCGGGGAGATAAGGGCTTTTGGGGAAAACAGCCATGCAGTGCGAGTCAAAACTGCTGTCTTAAACACGCAGGTTCTGGGTAACTCCTGACCCTGACCCCTTGGGTTTATTTCCATGCGTAAGAGGCAGTGATGGAAGAGAAATGAATTGGCGTACGTGATCACAGGAGCGTTGCTTGGGGGCAAGTTAGAGGAAAACTGAAGGAGAGGGATATGCGAAGTATAGAGTGACGTGATGTTTGGGTTGGATGAAGGGGCAGAATCGGAGAGGAAGGGTGTGGAGAAGGGAGAGGTGAGTGTTGAAATACACTCAGGGCCTGGGGCCAAGTACGAGGGAGCTGATCACAGTGGGTGAGATTTGCACTGGGGAAATCAAGAGAAACCTGAGAAATGTAAACAGTGAGGGAAGAGAAGAATGGTTCAGTCTCTGAATATAATACATGGACTGGTAAAGGGATTGAAGGGACAGCTGGGGAAACTGAAACCAGAGCGATCACAGCTGTGTCTGAGAGGGATTCCTGAGACCTGGCATGGACTTTAGCAGCAGTGGGGGAAGGACAAGGACATCAGCTCTGGGCAGAGAGATGCGAAGGATTTGGTGCCAGCAATGAGGAGGGTGATGGGGCACACACCTGGGGTCACCTCATCACCGTGGGAAGGAAGTCATGGCTTTGGGTGGCAGGGCAAGCTGGGGTGTCTGCCTGGCTGGGGGTAAGGCTTCAGCAGCGCTCCCGGTACCTCGGCTGCTGCTTTCGCCCTGAAGCCTGAGCATCGGCCCTTGCACGGGGCTCTGTTGCTGTCAGAAAAGCTACAGGGGTCACTTCTGCTACTGGTGCCCCTCAGCCACCAGCTGGTACATGACATGGAACCTCCTCTGCTCGGCTGGTTTTCACCTTTTACATTGTTGTGTTTAAAGGCTTCAGCATAAAATGAATGTAAAGCCGTGGAGCTCTGCACAAATAGAACAAATAAATGTCAGAGTGGTTGGAACCTTAAATTACTTTTTTTTAGCAGCTCTTGCGTCAAGCAAACTTTATTTTCCATTTAGGAGCCTAAGTAGGACAGAATGTAAACCTCACAGTTAAGGAGAGTGAATTGAAGTGAATCTTTGCCGTAAAACAGTACACTGGCAGAGAAATTAAAACTTTTTATAGGTTAATTTGCATGGATAGAAGTGCAGCTCAGATTTGTTTTATGCCTTCCCAATCCCGGTGATATATAACAAAACTTCTGTCATGAAGAAGTGAGAGGGTTACAGTGCTTTGAATTAGAAGCAGTATTGCAGAAAAGCTATCTCAGGAAGAGACTCACTTATTAAGTACTTTTAAAGAATAAACACGAAAAAAAGGAGCATGTGGCAGTAATCCAGTGCACGCTGGCATCTAGGAAGGTGTCAATTTGAGTTCAGGTTCGAGCAGGAGCACTGCCACTGCCTTCAGCTACGCTTTCCTTGACACCCTTCTTGTGTCAAAGAGGGGTTTTTTTCACAAAAGAGGAGGTTTTTGCATCGAGGGACTGATCTGCCCTTAAGTAAATGACCCTGCTGGACCACTGAGATGTTCAGCCCCTACAGCAAGTGTAAGGGGCTTACACCCTCGTCATCACGCTGTCCAGCTGGGGGCATTCACAAGGCTCTTCTCTGCTTATTAGGAGGCTGGCCAGGGAGGTGAAATCTGCCTGAAATCCTGTTGAAGAAGCACAAGCTGAGTCCCTGGGAGACACTCGGGATAAGTCTGGAGGCACTGTCAGGGCTGATTTCCATTTCCCCTGTTAGGAGAGCAGAGTGCCCTTTGCTGTACGCATAAGCCCCTCCATTCTTCAGCTAAATGCAGTATTTTTAACAGCAGCTCTCTGAAGTCAGGGACATGCAGATAATAGGTTTTGCTGGATACTGATAGAGGATTCTGATCATCTGGCAGCTCCTGCAAATAGCTGTGAACTGCAGGCTGGATTGTGCTCCGTGCCTTGCCAACCCACGTCTGTGGGGATTTGTTCTGAGCGTGTGGCCAAGCTGGCTAATAGCAGCCCGTCTCTGAGGCCCATAAAACGCACTGCCAAATGCAGATTTTAATTAAATGCTGGCCGTTGTGTTTGTATGGAGTCCTTTTGTCTGGAAACAGTGTGTTTCATTATAAGGAAAGATTTGACTTTAAACTGCATTGACTGGTTGTATGCCTGCTGCCAAAGGGGCAGGAGGGCAAGCTGTACTCTGGGGAGAAGAGAAGACACTTTCCTCTCGAGCTGAGTACTTCCCATCCACGGAGGCAGAGTCGAAAAATTGTCAGAGGGATAATTACTTGAGCCACTGTTTTCAGACAACAGGGCAAATTATGGAAAAACTTACTGTTTTCCCAATTACACTTCCCTGTTGCATTAATATCCACCTTGTTACAGTAATTAACCTACAACGTCGCACTTCAATAAAGTACTGATGGAGGCTCCCACTCCAAATGCACAGCTTTCACATTTATTTAGTGCTCCCAGCACGGACCTGGCCGCCTGGCTTAGGACGCAACGGGCAGGCTGTAAATACATGCCTTACGCTGCCAGCCTGCCGCTGCGGGGTCAGGCACCTCGGGGGATGCTCAGCGTAGCGAAAGGACGAGATGAAAGGCGGAGCGGAGAATTGCCCGTGCTACACGAGGTCTTGTGGCGTCACGCACCGTGGTGGTGTGGTCCTCGGGTGATACGCATCCAGCGGGACTGGCTACTGGAGCCCTGTGATTTACAGGGTCATCTTCCACTGCCCGGAGTGTTTACTCATCATTTCTAATGAAAGGTATTAATTTCAAGCGAGCAGCTCTGGTTGAACTGGATTAATGAGCAAAGAAATGTCAACAGCTGCCAAGAGAAGAGGCTCGGATCTGCGTCCTGCTGAAATCAATGACATCAGAGAGAGCCCATCGAGTGCCCCAGACATCTCCCCGATGCAGTTAGATCGTTATGAAGTGCAGTTTAAGTATTTTTCTCCAGATGGAATTAATTTTATTTTTTTAAATTTCTACCCCCAAGAGTTAATGTCTCCATTAGTGCCGCAGCACACCCTTAGAAAACTCATTGAATTTCATGCATATATTGTTGCAGATTAAAGTTAAAAAACTTGTCATCTAAGTTAACCAAAAATATTTCAAAGAACTGAGGGNNNNTGCAGGCGAGACATGCCGGCGAGAGGAGAAGGAAAGGGAGAGATAACTGTGCAAGTGGTGCTGCTTGGGAAATATATTCCTTACATAATTCCTTCATCTCATTCAAAAGGCTTTGAAGTTTTCTAGTGAATAAATTTCTCACAACACAGAATGAGTCCAGTCTTCTGCAAAACTAATTAAGCAGCAGTATGGCAGGACAACATCACGTTGGGTTTGGGGAAGGAGAGTGGATGACTTTGTTTCTTCAATACAATAGCAATCCATGGCTCATAACGAGCCTTACGGCAAATAATATTACTGACCTCGCAACCAGCCACCCCTCTCCATACAGGCATCACTCCCTTTCCCAGCTGTCACAGTTGGGGTTTCAGACCAGGAATACTGGACTAGGGGGAAAGGCTGCAAGTTGGGCCAGGGGAGGTTCAGGTTGGAGATGAGGAGAAATTTCTTCTGGGAAAGGGTGGTCGGGCATTGGAACGGGTTGCCCAGGAAGGTGGTGGAGTCCCCGTCCCTGGGGGTGTTTAAGGACAGGTTAGATGTGGTACTGAAGGACATGGGTTAGTGGGTAGTAGGTGGGGGGGGACGGTTGGACTGGACGATCCTTGAGGTCTCTTCCAACCTTAATGATTCTAAGGCTCTAAGGTTCTAAGGACAGAAAGTGGTTAATAGGACTGTGAAATCCCAGGCATCCACTTAGCAGAGGTTAAAGCCTTAAAGAGGAATAAAATCCCTACCCTGACCCTCTCTATGATAAAACACATCACAGTGTCCTCTGATAAATATAAAACCATTCCAAAAAGGGATCAAAGCTTCTGGACATAATGATGAGCCATGAAGAGGGGCAGGAGAGAAGCAAGGTTGTCACTGTCATCAGTTCCTGCGGCAGTAGGAGATTTGGAAGGTTAAAATCCACCGAGGTGATCGCAGGAGATCACTGTGGGACCTCAGGGGATCCAAATCAAAGGTGGTCCCTTCCTGAACCTGTGAGATAAGTACAGCTTTGTGTTATGAGCGAAGGGACATCAACCCAGCTCCTGAGAGGTTTCTCCTAAGCTTTCATGGGCCAGAGGAAGCTTGCAGGGGGGCCAGCTCCTGTCCTTCTCCCGCCTACAGGGAAGTGCCACTGGCGTGCAGAGGGAGGACATTGTGGGAGGTGGGGTGGGAGGCCCTGGTCAGGTTACCTCCAAGAGCCAGAAACCTCCTTTAACTGTGGGGGTTTTCTGGCTCCTGTGTGTTCTCGTGATCGAGTGGATGCTCAGTCCTCCAATACCTCGCAGATGCTGTTCTTCAAGCTGTGCCTCTGCCGATCGCTTCAGGTGGCAGGAGTTTCTGGGGAAAACACTCCAAATATCTTTAAAACTTTTCCTCCATTCAATCCTGCTCTTTGCTCCAGGAGTATCGTACTTACATGAATACACACCTTGCAAAGCTGGCCTGGAGACACCAGGTAGACAACTAGGCAGACGACTCAGCAGCTCTACTGTTTTTCAGCTCATTCTGTAGTGGAAAAGCCTCCACAGCTCAGACATCATCTGCGTTCACCTTACCATTACGTGTGAACGTGGTTGCATTTTCCTCCACCGTTGGAAGCGTTTATAAGTTGTTCCAAGCCCATCGATGTCGTTTAGTGCTGTGCGTAATGCAGCTGAAATGTTTTCCATTCGTCACCCTCTGATCTGCTTGTGCTTTATTTTTTTGCAGCTCATATTTGAAGGGATCCGGGGTCCTGGCATCGAAGGTGACATTGCTATTGATGATGTATCAATTGTGGAAGGAGAGTGTATGAAATCAGATCAACCGGCCAACAGTAAGTGGCTCTTCCACACATGGGGGAGAGCAAATTGCTTCTTGTAGTTATAAATTTGAGACACCTTCTAAAATGGATTTTCTCCAGGAGAACAATATATTGTTCGGTTCAGGTGGAGAGGGTTAAAGTGAAACATGTTGCTTGGAAGCAAGCTCTGGAGTCCAGATGTCTTTGTTCAGATAGGAAGATGCCGGTTTAGCAGAGGTGGAAGCGAGAGGCTGATGGGCATTAGGCAGAGGCGAGAGCAGTGGCCGGCGCTCCCCGGTGGGGCTGGGCTGGGCACCTCTGATTCGAGATGGGCAGATGGGTAACGGAACATCAACAAAATGTTCGGTGTGCCCAAACAATATGAAATTAATGAATATTGGTGTTGCGATTCCCTGTGGACCTTGTTTCATCCCTCCACCCCATGCATGCGTTGTAATCAGAACTTAACTCCACAGCCAGGTGTTATTTTATCCCAACGTCTCCCGCCTCCTTCATTTGGCCACCACTATTCTCGTCCCCTCTTTGCAGGAGGGGACCTTGCAGCGCGTTGTCCCTACAGGGACCGGGGCTCTGCAGGGGAGGTGGGTGGCACTAAGTGTGACAAGCAGAGGCAGCCCAGATGAGCACCATCCCACTGTCCTCCTCTCCTACCGCCGTGTTGGTGGCAGGACAAGCTGAGCCCTTTATCTTCTGAGCCTTGTAGCAAAGCTGACTGTGTCTGGGCAGCTCTTTAATTCTACCTTTTTCCCCCCTTTTTGTAGATTTACGATCAGGTGCTGTTGGGACATTAGCGCATATACGACTTATCCCAGTTATCATCCTCATGTCTGTCTTAAGTCATCAGAGGTGACCTTATCCTGGCAGAGGCTACAAAAGATTCACCAGGCACTGGCATGAAGAAAGAGTCTTTGTAAAATGGACATTTAAAAACAAACTACCAAAGATTCCTCCACTGACTGACTCAAAAGTTAAATAAATACATAAATAAATAAAAAAAAAATAATTAAAAAGCACTGGGGACATAAAAGGCGTCGCGGGAGTGTAACTCGCTGTGAACCACGCGTGAGAACGAGATCTGGCCTAAGTAAGGAAGAGACCTTCAGGTGCTTTTGTGGTCAATAATGAATACAGCATCATCTGGTTGAACTCTCGGAAAAGAGCTATAGAAACCCTTGTCAAAGCACAAAGTCATGGCTGGTTTTGTTTCAAATGAATAGTTTGCTTGTTACCATGGAAACCTAATGGCCTGCCAAAAACAAAAAAAAAAAAGAGGAAGGAGAGAGAGGAAATAAAAAGAAAAACAGAGAGAGGAAGAGAAACACCTCACTGTAAACAGGGTATGTGAAGAGCTGGCATTCATTTTCCCTTCAAGAAGGTTTTTAGTATAGAGCTAAATAATTGTAGGCCCTTTCTACTTTGGCTGTCACCTCCCCTAGAGAGTAACCCTAAATCAGAGCTGTTTTAAGACATTTCTGTTTCATTTCTCATGGCTATGCTCGATAACTGTATGCTGTCTCCTTTTGCATGCATTACGATCCAGGATGTGCGACCTGGGCTTACATATTACACAGGCTTATCGGAGTTTGCTTGCGGCCACTCGAACACCCCTCTCCCCTCCCCAACTAAGTCATCTGTTCTAATGAAGTGAAGAAACCAAACCACCGTCTTTTATAAATTGCCATGGAAACCAAGTGCCTTCAATGAAACAAGCCTGATTTAAAAATAAAATAAAATAAAAATAATAATAATAATTTCAACACAGAAGCTTGCACTGCTAAAATGTGGTTTGTGCAAACTATTTTCTAAACAAACTATGGAGCCTGGGTGTGCAGACTGCAGGCAAGGAGACGAAGCCGCTTCTGGAGATGGACGGACCTAAGCTGCTGCGTAAGCCCTTTCGGATGCGATATTTGTTGTTTAACCTGCCAGACAGCCATGGCCTTTCAGCTTGTTATCCATTAGAAAATAGCTTCCGTTGGTCCTGGAAATGGGAGCAGCGCTCTTTTTTGGGGGGTTTTTGGTTTGGGTTTTGTTTTTTTTTTGTTGTGGTTTTTTTCAGGTTATCAAGTGGGTCAACCAGAGGAAAAGGTCGTTAAGATACACTTAGCGCAGAAGGTGGTAAAACACAGAAGTGATTTTCTTACTCTAACCTCCATTCGCAAGGCAGTCGGCCCCAGCGCTAGCAGGACGGGGAGGCGCGCGTGGGGGACGGCAGCGCGTGCCCAGGCACCGAGCAAACCGCAGAGCTCCCCGCAAACCCGGCGCCAGCGAAGCGCCCAGGGTGCCGTGCCTCTGCCCTGGAGCCAGACTCTGTGCAGATCGTGAAAGATTATTTTGTTATTGTAGCGAAATTAAAAAAATACAAAAAAAAAACCCCCACCACACAAAAAAAAATTTCCACTTTTACAACAAAAAAAATAAACCTAAAAGCTGTACAAATGGTTTTGAGCTACCCGAACACGTACCGTTAGCCAGCCGGTTTTCCACTGCATTGTAAAGTTCCCTTACAGTTGGTTATGACAATTTGAAGACCTTTTTCCTTAAAATATCTCAGCTTTTAACTTCATTTCAAAAAAAAAAAAAAAAGACTTTTGTCTAAAGAAGAGTATTATTATAATTATTATAATTATTATTATTATTATTCTGTGTTCTCTCGACACCCTAGGATTAAAAAAACCAAACTGATATGCAAGTAATTGGAGTACAAACTTGAAAACAAACAATCAAACAAACAAAAGAGTATACTATTTGCAAATATGAGTATAAAAAGCACAACGAGATGCAGTAAAACAATGACAAGGCTTGATTTTTTTTTATTCTGTAGAGAAATGTTTGTGCAAATTCAGTAATTCAACTGAAGAGATAATTTTACAGCTATGTTCAATAAAGCCTCTTTCCAGGTAAGGTATGCCAAGTGGTATGTGTGTTTGTTGAGCAACGTGCCCGTGCGCCCCGGCTGGGTGCGACTGGGACGGCTTGGTCTTAACCCTGATAAACTGGTGGTGTCTGAAGATGTAATGGTCCATACTGGTGATGCTGAGGGGCTGGAGCTTTCCAAGGATGCTGTCGGCTCCCTGATTTGTAGGCGGTTTGTGGTGTCTGTAATCCCCCGCACCGCGGCTGGAGGGCTGCTTGGAAGATGGTGGGAGCTCTGAGTCTGGATGGACCGTGGGGTTTGACACCCTTAAAAAATAAAATAAAATTTTCCATTGGCAAGCACTGGATTTTACTTGTGGCTGGAGGACCAGGTCAGGTACGGTGAGACCCTGATGCAAATTTTTGCTTAGGAGGTTGGTGTGTCTCCTAATTCGGGATTTGTGAAAACCAAACCTCCACGTGGATCCTCTCGCTGATCTCTCGTGAAAGCCACAGAACTGCAGGGTCATCTGAAAGGCTTCTCTGAGGGCGCATTTGCGTGACTGTCTTCGGAGGGGCTGGCTTTGCCCGAGGCTGCTTGGAGCCCTGCCAGAAGTGGATGCACGGGGGTTTTGCAGCAGACTCGCCTGATACGTTTCCTGTTCTGTCTCTAACCATCTTGTGAGCTGGGCTGCTCCGTTTTGCTCATTTTCTGGTTTGAGCAGCAGCTGCAGCGATGCTCCGGGGCTGGAGCTGCAGCAGGCGCTGCACGAGGTCCCCGCGGCTCGGGGACAGCACGTGTGCTCTCGCTTGGCCCCACTGAGCTGATGACAAACCTTGTTCTGCTGTATTCCATGGCAGCCGGTATCACTGTCCTGATCAGATGAAATGGGGAATACGGAAAAAATAGTGGCAATCTGTCAGTTGTTGTAAAGCAAAACGTGAGGCATTCCATTTCCTCTAAAATATTTTCCCAGTTTTCCCTCGAATGTTCCTTCCAAAAATAGACTCAAAGTAAAATGAAATTTGGATGCCCATTGATCAGCACAGACCAGGAGAAGCATCTTCGAAGCTCCGGGCAGAGCTTGGGCGGCAGGGCTGACGGCGGCGATGTGATGGGGACTCTGCGGAAAGCGCCCTGCGACGTCCTCCCGTGCTGGGGCAGCTGTAATGACGGTAGCCAGAAGATGTGAAGTGGAGACCGTGCTTGCTTGTTTAGATCCCAAGCCAAGGCTACAAACTGGAATCCCGCCTTTGATCTTTCTTTCCCTCGGTCGAGGACCACGTTGAGTGTTTGATAAAGGTTTTCGATTGACAGCCAAAGGCCGCAGTCACCGTCTTTTGGGGCAGGATAAGCTGTTTGTCCTGAAAAACCCGGGTGTTCGTGTGAAAGGAGATTTTACTTCCCACGCCTGTTTCAGTTTTACTCTGCCTGTTGGGGTGCAGAAGAAGGTGCTAAGAAAAGCTGGTTTTCAGATGTTCCTCTACATTCCTAACGTAAGCCACTGAAGAAATCGATGGTATTTTACTTTGTCTGGGCCATGAGCAAGAAGTACAAACTGAGATATGTATTTCCTAGTCTTGATGGGTTTTCATTTTGGTGTGAAAATGAATGTAGCATTTGTAACATTTTTGGACTGACAATCAGACAAAGGGAGTTTGGACTAGTGGCTCTTCTATGAAATTTGCTACCCGCTGTGATTCAGTTCCTGGGTAGCCAATCTCGTAATGTTTCTGATGTGTTTTCAAATTGGACATCAAATACATAATTGTGCAAATGTGGGTTTTGCAGCAACTGCAACGCTTGGCTGTTGGGATCAACGGCCGTGGTTTCTGTGGGGGTGGCTGGCTGTTCCCAAGGCAGAGGTAGGTGGAACCCATGATAAACTTTCCGGTTTTTTTCAATTCTTTCTCATGATGATCTGGGAGAATAAGGACATTATTGGAGTACTCCCCTTTCATTGCCTCCAACAAAGCCATGGAAGTTCACTTCTTTCACAGAGCACGTAGTTTGTGAAATCCCACAGACAGTTATGAAGCACTTTGATCTCAGTGTGCCACCAATCCAACGCTTCTCCAGCCGTCTCCAGCCAGGCTTGTATCCTGGATGAGACACAAGGGTGGATGAAAAAAGGTAGGCTAAAAAGGGGCAAGCACATTACAAATGACACCACAAATGCACGATAATGATTTGAAGGCAGGAGCAGCTCCACGAGAGCCCATCAAAGAGGCGATGGTTGATGTGATGAAGGCGTTAACTAGTGGAGGATGGGGTCTTTACGCTGAGCTCATCTCATATCAGCCAGTTTTGGGAGACTATTAACTAAGAAATCCTTGGAAATGTGATATTTCCTCTTAATCTGGGAGAGCAACTGCTGGTTCACCCAAACGAGATGGAGCTGCAGCTGCAAGCCCCACGCACAAATACCAGCCTCCAGTGATGCCAGAGCAGTTTCCTTCTCGACACCAGGCACTTGAATCTCTGCTGCCTGCACCCGTGTAAATGGCGTGATTCAGTTTGCAAGGCTTTTGGGGCAGTTGGGATCTCCAAACTTTAAACCAGAGCTGATCAGCTAAAACATCAGTTTATTGTTCAAGATTGGTTTGTCTTTTACTGCCTTGTAAGGTCAGTGAAATCCCTTTGTAGCGAGTAGTTTAGTCAGAAAAATCAGATTATTTTTTTTCCCTACCCTTAATAGAAGAGGTTTACCTGGTTTTATTTTTGGAGGGTTTACTTGCTAGTATTGCTTTTTCATGTATCAAAGGATAACTGAAACTCTCTTCCTCCCTGAAAAGAACTGTGATCCATCAGAAGAATGGCTTTCCAGAGCAGTTCAATAAAAAAGATACGGTTTGGTATTATAAGCACTCTCTGCCTATATATGCTAATAAAGAGATTGGGTGCCATCTCGATTAATTCTTGTATTTTCCCATAAAACTATAAAAAGCTATAAAAAAGCTTATTATTACATTTCAGATTGGTTTTTTTCCCAACAAAGCGACACCACAGGAGCATGCTCCCTCGTTTACAGCTGCCCCACCGCGGTCCTCAGCAACGCGGGAGGAGTTCAACCAGCATGTACTAACCATTTCATGTTCCTTCATGTGAAGGAGCGTAGCGACCCACAGCCCACGCGATACTGCGGTCATGGGACCTTCGGTCTTCACAAGTTTTATGTTGTTTTTCCCTAAACCCCCGACCCCGATGTCACCCTGTAGGTCCCATGGGAAGGCGCCCCGGCACACGAAGGTGTAGGCAGGAGTGCAGGACTGGGGCTGGGGAGGGACGTGCTGGGCACTCCTGCTGCCAGCAACCACCCACCATGCCCCTACTCACAAATTCATCAGTCTTAAAGCCAATTAAAAAGTAGAAGAGGGAGGATGCATTTGATTTTTGACCTTTCTGCTGCTCGTGAGGTCGTTGCAAAACCTTGCTGCAGGGAGGTTTGCCACCCCCATTCCTGTTACCAGCGTAAATGTGCTCATGGCCAGTTCAGCATCGTTTGCTCTTGTGCCAGCAACGTTTAAACATATTTTTCTCCCTTTCTGATGTTAAGATCCTCTCCCTCTGTACCCCCAGACCACCCTTTTGGCTGTTTTTGGCCAAGCTACCATTTTTGTATCTCTGGGTTAGAAAAGATACATAATAAAAAAATTAGAAGCTATCATTAACCCAAACACAGGAAACTCGGGATAGCACATCTGGTGCGACTTACCGAAACACAATGTAGTTTTCCTTTGTCAGATTAGGGAGCTTGTACTATCAGCTTTATATTATGGGAAGGATGTTGTCTTTTCACCCCAGAACACCAAATCCAAAGTCTGTGAAGATGTTATCCCACTTGCACTTGAGTGCTTCTGGAGAGCAAGTCTTGCAGAGGTTTCGGTGGTGACCCTGAGACTTTCTTTAATAAAATACCATCTTACCCATTTCTCTCAGAGAAATGCTTGTGTTACAGTGAGACTACTCGAGTGAGAACAAACTGATCAAGACATCAGAGAACACAATGTCACTGTCTATACGTTTGGGGAGTGATTCCCTCCTCCCTGTGTGCCCCTTCTCAAACACCCCAAACCATCCAAGTTCAGCAATGGGCTCCCGGTCACTCGGTACGGTTTGTAACTCACTGAGAGCAACCGCAGTACTGTAATTATGAAATCTGTGTGACACCTGATCAGAAACTGAAACATAAACAGGATGATTATGTTTGCATTCCCTCTCTAGATGTGTCTCTGTGCATCCTGGTAGCCTCACCTAACATGGTCTCTCGTAGCTGGCTCTTTGTATGACATGGTCAGGTTGAATGTCACCTTATCGGAGCCTACCAAGGACCTATGACAGGTGACTTGCAACCAATTTCCTTCCATTTCTCATCTCTGTAATTATTTTTTTTTTTCCATTGAGAAAGAGACTTGAATGTTGGCAAGCGCTTGGACAAACGCTAACGTAGCTTTGCTCACAGCTAAGGGCATGGCTGATATCCGGAGAAATGTCCCTGCTGATTCCTCAGGATCCAGGATCTTTGCATGCCACAAGCCTTCGCCTTCTGCAGGCTGGAGGTCTGCAGTCCTCCACCCGTACGGAAGAAACAGGAACACTGCAACAACCGCAACTGTAAAATCCATTGAGTTGGGTTTTGACGGTTATGACCACAAAAGAGGTTGGGGAAACGCACGCTGCTGCGAGTAAGAATGAGCAGCCTCAGCACCTTCTCAGGAAAGATCAGATGCGCTTCTGCTTGCACACTACCAACTGCAAAAGGAAAAAAATCTGTGTGTTTGTGTGTGTAAATACTATATAAATAACTGTAATTGTGTGTATTTAATGTATATATAATGATTATTACATTTTAACAATCTCAAGTATTGTATATAGCCAAAACCTGGTCTCTTATTTTACTAGCACACCCACTGTAGATTTATTTTTTGTCATTGTTGTTAATGTATCTGGTTAAATTACAAACTGGTCTCACTTTTACCTCAAAGGGTATATGTTCTTTATGTACATTTTATAAAGAAAAAAAAAAATCACTCAGTATTTTTGGTTACCTTTTCAATTGCCAGCAGTATTTTCTGTCTTTTCCTCTTTGGCTGCACGCTGTCTTTGCTCCTGCCCCCCAGATCCACTGCAGTGGAGTGGAGGGCCCTTGGGAGGGGCTGGGGTTGATGGGCAATATCACAGACTCATAGAATGGTTTGGGTTGGAAGGGACCTCAAAGATTTCCTACTCAATGTGTCCTGGCCTTCCTGAAAGATGTAAGAAAGGACTATCTCTCCCCATCCCATCCCATCCCACCCCATCCCTCCACCACTCGCTAGGTACTGAATGGTAGTGATCAGACCATGAAGAGGCCATGCCACTCTCTATGGGGGCCTTTCCTTCCCTTGCTTGGTGCCAGCAGAGTAACAGGGGTTTACCCAGCTGTACGGACAGCTCAGGGTTGAAGTCCATCTCATAGAATCACAGAATCATTAAGGTTGGAAGAGACCTTCAGGATCATCTAGTCCAACCGACCCCCCACCACCTATTACCCACCAAACCATGTCCCTAAGTACCACATCCAACCTGTCCTTAAATACCCGCAGGGACGGGGACTCCACCATATTTCTTTGACTTTCTATAATGCACAAATACGATCCCTGGGAAGCAAAACAAGAGAAACCTGCATGAAAACGTACATGCTGTACCATGCCAGACCAGGCTAGCTCAGAGCACTCCTCCCTGCACCAGCCACATGGGTATAGGTGTGTTGGGCACACATAGCTAGCCAGTGATCTCTGCCTTTGTGTAGTGGTGCAGTGTAGCACAGCATCTCCACATCCAGCCTGGACTTTATTGCTTGATGAGTCAGGATTTTTCAAGGTCAGTGGTTATGTGGTCCAATGGGGAGGTTGCCCATCTGGACCTCAGCTATTATAGAATCATAGAATCATAGAATGGTTTAGGTTTGAAGGGACTTTAATGATCATCTGGTTCCAACCCCCTGCCACGGGCAGGGACACCCCCCACCAGTCCAGGCTGCCCAAAGCCCCATCCAACCTGGCCTTGGGCACTGCCAGGGAGCCAGGGGCAGCCACAGCTTCTCGGGCCACCCTGTGCCAGGGCCTCAGCACCCTCCCAGGGAAGGATTGCTGCCTCCCAGCTCAGCTCCAGCTCCCCTCTTTCAGTTTAAACCCATCCCCCTTGTCCTATGATTATCCACCCCAGTAAAGAGTCCCTCTCCATCCTTTTTATAAGACCCCTTTGAGTATGAAAAGCCACAATGAGGTCACCCTGGAGCCTTCTCTTCTCTAGGTTGAACGTCCCCAGCTCTCTCTGCCTCAGTCGTGGAGTTCATGTCTGTTCTCTGCTGCAGGCATGACCTGGATATTTGTATTTCTTGTCCAACCCTTCTACTGAGACTGCAGCCTGGGGCCAGGAGCTATCTGCAGCTCTGTGCAGTACAGCACAGCCAGGCACGCTTTTAATTGAGGGGTTCCCAGAGTACTGTAATGTGAAGAATTAGAAGAGCTCTTCATGCCTGAAGTATGGTATTAGGTCGTTTAAGAACATGAAGGCTCCAGGTTTTCACTGGCTAGCTACTAAATATTTTGAAAAGGGCTGAAGTAGACCATTAAACTTCTCTGGTGTCTGGTGCAAATCAAGGGTAAAGTGCTGCACTCTGGTTTGGCCATGCTGTGTGTCCATGTCACGCTGGTGGAGAAGTGAACGCATGAAGAGCCAACCAGCACTGAAGAGGGAGCCCTCGCGTGTGGTTCCTTCTGCGGCTCTGTTGTGTTGGTCTGCATGGAGCGAAACTTTTTTACAGCCCTTGAGAATTGGAAATCTTTTTATTGTAGGTGAAATGAGACTACAATCTACATAAATAAAAGCATATTTTGATTCTTGTTTACATTTTGCAGACGCTGACATTTATTTGCCCTTTTCAGGTACCGTGGTTGCGTCCATCATTCTCTTGATTAGATTTGTGACTGTCAGCCGTCAGCTTCTGAGCACGTGTTCAAATTAATTCACAAGATAAAACTCACCGTTTCCAGACAACTCTTGCTCTCCAGTGGCCTCCACCACAGACAGTGACAAACAGCAACACACTGAAATTCACAGTGTAAAAAAAGAAACGTGTTGGTCTCTTCTTTTTCAGGTTGAAAAATTCCAGCATCCCGTTGGATCTCACAACCGGAAACTCTTTCTACATGCTCCCGACCAACCCATAGGATAGTCAGGACTCACGCTGATGGGCTGATGCATTTTCTTCCCCTTCCACTCATGGCAATTACGTCTTAGCTCCACAGAATCATAGAATCATAGAATCATTGAGGTTGGAAGAGACCTCGAAGATCACCTAGTCCAACCGTTCCCCCCCTACCTATTCCCCACTAACCCATGTCCCTCAGTACCACATCCAACCTTTCCTTAAACCCCCCCAGGGACGGGGACTCCACCACCTCCCTGGGCAACCCGTTCCAATGCCTGACCACCCTTTCCCAAAAGAAATTTCTCCTCATCTCCGATCTGATTCTATAATTTCAAAGTAAAATTAGGCGGGACCGAGGGGCCAGCCTAGCCTTTAAGACAAACTGCGTGAGTAGGTCCGTGCCTACTCCTACTCGGTTGCCTGTTTCTGTGGAGTTGGTGTATTACTGCTCTGGGCCTGGGTGGCACAGCACGCCGAGCTGCCAGGACTGTCAGATCTGTCTCCTTAGGCAATGCTTTTTATTCTCATTGGACTTTTTTTAGTATCTTGCTTTTTTGTGTGTGTGTGTTTACGACAGGAGGACAGGAGTGCGTTTGCAAGGATTAAAGTATGACTGTAGTGGCTCTAGGCCTTTCACAATCCCCATTATTTGCTCTAATCCCAGCAGAACACAATGCTTTTCTCATATTGCTTAATTACCGAGTGAAAATTAATAAAAAATAAGGTATAAACAATGGCATTCTGATGAGGGATGTAAATCCCAATTTATTTTGGGTGCAGCAAAATTTTGTGGTTCTGCTGTGCTCAGTAGTACTTGACATTTTCAGCCTTACTCCTCGGGGAACGAGGCTTACGTGGTCCCTCTGTGAGTCACTTTGTGCATCCCTGTCCTTTCATTTTAATAAGTCCTGAAATTTCTGTCCCATTTCAAATGGGCTCGAAGGGCAGCTGAGATCAGAATAGCAATTTGTTTATTTAAAGGTGGGGATTTGTTTGGAAATCAGCCACGAGGTAAGGGTTCTTTGTAACTGGTTCCCAGGGAGGGGGAGGCTGTAATGAATATCTTGAGTGCGGGGAAGATTTAGTGACCGGAAGACAATCCAGCCAGGAAAAACAAACTGAGAGGAAGGCATGTTCCTGCAGTGGGTTCAAAATGTTGGAAAGGCCCAATTCTGCAGTAACTGAATTAAGACAGGAGGCACATTAAGGAACAATGACTCTCAGGAGGTGAGATTATCTTTGGTTTCTTGTTGTTGTTGTTGTTGTTATTGGTTTTTTATATTATTATTATTATTGTTATTATTGTTAATAATTTTCTTTCTCTCCCCCCAATCTCCTGGGCTCAGTGTAACTACCAACATTCAGTTCTTCCATTAGGGTCTGAGGACTAGATGCCGAGAACAGGATGAGACAGTACCTAATACTTACACTGCTAATTAGGTGCTAATAAGGCTCCCTAATAACTTAAGCATCCTGACACAGCTTTGAACCATTCCCACGTGTCCCATCACTGGATCCCAGGGAGAAGAGCTCAGCACCTCGCTCTGTGCTTCCCCTCCTCAGGAAGAAGCAGAGAGCGATGAGCTCACCACTCAGCTTTCCTTTTCTCCAANTGAGCTCCCCCCTCAGCTTTCCTTTTCTCCAAACAAGACAAGCCCTGAGTGCTCAGCCGCTCCTCACAGAACATGCCTTCCAGCCCTCTCACCAGCTTCGTGACCCTCCTCTGGACACACATCCTCCCCTTCCTGGCTTTCAGTGAGCAAAGGCAAACAGTGCTCTTGCAAATGCAGTCCAGGACTTGGACCAGGACATTCACACTTAGAATAGAATAGAATAGAATAGAATCATTAAGGTTGGAAGTGACCTCAAGGATCATCTAGTCCAACCATCCCCCCACCACCTATTACCCACTAAACCACGTCCCTAAGTACCACATCTAACCTGTCCTTAAACACCCTCAGGGATGGTGACCACCACCTCCCTGGGCAACCCGTTCCAATGCCCGACCACCCTTTCCCAGAAGAAATTTCTCCTCATCTCCAACCTGAACCTCCCCTGGCGCAACTTGCAGCCATTTCCCCTTGTCCTGTCACTAGTTATCTGTGAGAAGAGGCCAACCCCCAGCTCACCACAACTCCCTTTCAGGTAGTTGTAGAGGGCAATAAGGTCTTCTTCAGGAGCTGACGAACAGCTGATAACAGGCAGGGTTTTCTACCCTGTGTGTCCTCCTCTTTCTTCCTCTGGTTATTGTCATCTCTGCCAACACTCTGCAATGCTGTTCTGATTCCCTTGTGAAACACCCCTGATGCTCTTTTGCACCTTCGCCTCATTCCAGTAGCCTTGGAGAGACCCTTCCGAGGGGCTAATAATGGCCTTGGACTCATCTTTCCTTACAGAAAGTGAGAAATAAGGCAAAAGGGAGTGGAACATCTCCCTTATGAGAAAAAGCTGAGGGAGCTGGGTCTCTTTAGCTTGGAGAAGAGGAGGCTGAGGGGTGACCTCATCAATGTTTATAAATATGTTAAGGGCGAGTGTCAGGAAGATGGAGCCAGGCTCTTCTTGGCCTCACTAAGCGATAGGACAAGGGGCAACGGGTTTAACCCAGAGCACAGGAGGTTCTGGGTTANTAGGGGTGTTGGACTAGATGATCTTTCGAGGTCCCTTCCAACATTTGTGATTCTGTGAAATACAAGTCCTGTTTTGTTTTAAAGGACAAAATGTTCAAAAACATACTAATAAATTGTCTTCACTGCTAATAGGTGGTAATTGCATCCTGTATGAAGGCACCGAGAGAGACTGAGTGAGGCTTAAACAGCCTCTAAGCCTCTTTCTGATTGTCATTAGGGGTCCGGCTGCTCACTCAGCAAGAGGCTTCTCAGTGCAACTCCCATTCCCTGCTGGGTTTGAACACAGATGAATACTAATATGTAGCTAATGCAGGGGAGATTGACCACTTGAAAGAAAAGAAAGGATTTAATTTGTTAAAAAAAAATAACCCTAAAAATCAAGAGCTTTTTTTAATTAAAGAGACTTATTTAACAGGATAACTGGCTGAAAGTGCAGGCTGACGTTTTCCGTTTGATTCAGTCTGGGGAACATCTGGGACAGCATCCCCCTGCGTGGCAGGGAACGTGCATCCCTGGGCATGTGTTCGGTATTGGGTATTATGGGACTGCCTGAACGGAGCACTGGATGCAGGTTTGATGCTAGCACTGTTACCAGGAACAGCAGCGTTATAATAATGATAGCTGTGCTCTGCGGGACATGGGAGCTGTCAGGAAGAGCGGCAGCATCTCTCTGCCTTAGGCTTGAATCTGGATAACGAAGACTTAATCTTATTTCAAAAAATAAAGGAAAATAGGAGGACGCTGTGCTTTGGATGCTAGAGGACCACACATTGCCGCACACGTCAATGTCGCCAGGGTTTGAGTGCTGGTGGTAGTTAAGCCGTGCAGTTTAAACAGACTCCAGGTGTGTCTATGAGAGTTTTAATGCCAGACCAAGTCCACTTTACCCATACGGAACGAACGCAGTAAACCCCACTTTTGGACCCTTGGATTCAGTGTCTACCAGAAAGGGGGCTCTGCTTTCTGCGTAGTCTCACAGGGCGTTAGGACAAGGAGGAAAAGTGGAGAACACAAAAAAATTCTTTTATTAGAATAGAATAGAATAAAATAGAATAGAATAGAATAGAAGAGAATAGAATAGAATAGAATAGAATCATTAAGGTTGGAAGTGACCTCAAGGATCATGTAGTCCAACCATCCCCCCACCACCTATGACCCACTAAACCACGTCCCTCAGTACCACATCTAACCTTTCCTTAAACACCCTCAGGGATGGGGACTCCACCACCTCCCTGGGCAACCCGTTCCAATGCCCGACCACCCTTTCCCTGAAGAAATTTCTCCTCATCTCCAACCTGAACCTTCCCTGGCGCAACTTGCAGCCATTTCCCCTTGGCTACAGCAGCTCTTTCCTAGTGAAATTAGCAAGTTGGCAGGAGTGATTAATCTTACAGTTGTAGTATTTTGTTGGGAAATTAGGAAGTTACTGGAGGAGGAGAACAAAGTTTTCTTTGTCTGACCTGCCGTAACCCAGCAGCAAATGTCAGGCGTATGCTGTTGGAAACCAGTGGAATTTATTGCTGTGCTGCGCAGGGTGTCCAACCCCTCCTGATGTCCTTCGGGACCTCCAGAGGGGGTGCGTTAATTACATTAATCCTGGAAATAGGATGCAATTTGCTAGCAGCGTGTAGATGCGAATTTTGAAACAACTTCCCAGGAGAAATGGTGAGTATGCCATTGGTCTGGGCTTATCAGGGGCCCGTACACTGAGCACAGCCTGGGAGAAGAACACATTGAGAGCAGCCCTGTGGAGAGAGACCTGGGGGTGCTGGGGGATGAAAGGCTCAACACGACCTGGCAGTGTGCGCTGGCAGCCCGGGAGGGCAACGGTGTCCTGGGCTGCATCAAAAGAGGGGTGACCAGCAGGGTGAGAGAGGGGATTGTCCCCTCTGCTCCATCCTCGTGACGCCCCACCTGGAGTCCTGCGTCCAGCTCTGGGGCCCGCAGCACAAGAAAGATGTGGGCCTGTTGGAGTGAGTCCAGAGGAGGCCACGGAGATGATCAGAGGGCTGGAGCCCCTCTGCTGTGAAGAAAGGCTGAGAGGGCTGGGGATGTTCAGCCTAGAGAAGAGAAGGCTCCAGGGACACCTAATTGCAGCCTTTCAGCGCTTAAAGGGGTCTTATAAAAAGGATGGAGAGGGACTCTTTACTTGAGTAGATAATGATAGGACCAGGAGGAATGGTCTTAAACTAAAAGAGGGGAGCTGGAGCTGAGCTGGGAGGCAGCAATCCTTCCCTGGGAGGGTGCTGAGGCCCTGGCACAGGGTGCCCCGAGAAGCTGTGGCTGCCCCTGGCTCCCTGGCAGTGCCCAAGGCCAGGTTGGATGGGGCTGTGGGCAGCCTGGGCTGGTGGGGGGTGTCCCTGCCCATGGCACGGGGTTGGAACCAGATGATCATTAAGGTCCCTTCCAACCCAAACCATTCTATGATTCCATGATTAGATTTCACTGTAAAGGACAGGCTTTACCCTGGGAAGAGAAATCCAGCTGTAGTCAGCCTTTGTGCTCCTCTTTGACACCGGGGTCTGTGACATGCCACAACCTCCCACACACCCTTCATGGGCGAGAGAGGAAAGAGGAAAACCTGTCTTGCCCTAAGCATGCTCTGATCATGTGAAGACTGTGATTATAATCAAATCGCGTGCCTGATGGCTTCAGGCAATTGCTTGCAGGTGCCAGGAAGGAATTCACCTCCAGACACAGCTGCTCACACTCGTTCTGGCTGTATTTGCTTGCTGTTCATTTAAACAGCAGAGCTTTGCCCCAGCTGGAGATGGACAGGGTGGCTGTGCAGGTTGTGCTTGTGCTTGCTCTGTCTGGATGCTGGTTCTTGTTCACATGTGTAGGGTAAGCATGCATAGCTGCAGGTTGTGCAGGAGTTTTTCACCAGGTGGAACTTTTTGTTTTGTTCTTTTCCGCCTTCCTCCACAGGACAGTCTGGCACGGGTCATCTGCTCAATTCCCTGCCCATGTATCCATCATGTGTTGGTCTCCTGTGGCACAGAACAGCTTGTCAAGAATGAAACATTTCCATTTATGTATTGCCATGAGAGTGGATATAGGGGTTTCCAGTGAAGTTTGATGATCTGTGACATTCAGGTTATGATCCAGGTGATCTGAGAATTTAATCTGCACTTAAACTGTATTAATTTTTTTCTTAGTGTAGACACTAGCCTCATGGCAGAAGTGTATTTGTCAAATGAGTATTTGGGCAGGATTTTTTATTTGTTACGTGGTTAAAGGCAGAAAGAATGTCAGGCAATGTGTGGTGCCTTACTGGTGGCAGCTCAGTCTTTTATAAACCTGTAAAATGAGCCCTACCTAGGGCTTCTCTGGGTATCTAACGCCAGGAGTTAAATCTCGCACAACCATCGTCCTGCCTTGGGAATGGAGAGATCTGTGGGACAGCCAACGAGCAGCTGGCACAATTTGGCTTTGGAGATAACAATATTCAAGTCACCTTGTGTGTAGAATTTATGATTGCAATTCATCTGTTTCCATGAGCTGCCATCATCTAATGACCAGTGTGTCTTATCACAGCATGGCCGAAGCTGAGCAGATGAACACCCTGAATAAATATGGCTGTTGACGTTATTGAGATCAGTCTGTGTTTGTTCTCCTTCCTCCACTCTCCTCCTGCAAGATCACTCTTTGTCTACCCATCCACTGTCCCCAGCACTGCTGCCACCGCCTCTCACCTTGGACTTTGGGTGACATTGAGGCTTTAAACAACTTGAGGAAGGAGGAAGCTGAAAGCACTGAGATGTTTCTGGAGCAGATGGAGGCTGTGGATTGTGTCCCAACAGGACTCAGTGTTGCAGGGAACAGTCCAGGGAATCTGCAAGTGAGAGGTCAGCTGGGATGCTGGAGCTGAGGGCAAGAATAGGTGGTGGGGGGACGGTTGGACTGGTTGATCCTTGAGGTCTCTTCCAACCTTAATGATTCTATGAACAGGGATGTGGAGATAGGAGCTAGGGTTGATATTAGAATGTGTCACTGACGGGAAAGGAAGGGTTGCCCAATGGTTGGGTACTTGCATGGTACATGGTGATCAGGCTGCTGACTAGCTCTGGTGCTGACTGGCTCCTCCTGGCCAATCTGACCCTTGTTCCCTGTGAGCAATGAGCACCACCAACAGTGAGAGGCTACAGGGAACTCTGGGGTGAGGTTGCAAACCCGTCCCTTAAGACAGGGCAGGGCAAGACTGGCTGCCTTCCTGCTGTCAGCTTCTGCTCCGGTCCAGTGAGAGTGTTGTGGTTCAGTGCTGAGAGCATTGAAATCTCATAGAAACTTTGGCACAAGATTCCAAAATTGGAATGAAAATAACCTCTGGCCAGGTACCGCTTAGTCCTGGAGTTGCCTGCGTGCTCTAAACATGTCCCCACCACCACCCCCTGCAGCCTTTCCACAACACGTACAATTTCTGAGCATGCCAAGAATTTCTGGAGTTGCGGTAGGTTCAGCCAAGCTTTTATGTCCAACCCAATCCTCTTCAGAGGCTCTGTGGTGTGCAGCTGTGGTCTGTGCCAGCAGGACTGTGCTCCCTGCAAATGCGGCTTAGCCTGTTCCTTCTAATGAATGCTTTGGTATCGTACCGGATTGCTTCCCATCGTGCTCTCCGCAACGGAGAGGCCAGACGAGTCCAGATGGCGGCTTTTCCCTTGATTGCATTGGCCTGTTTGGCAAAAAACATGAAATTTGCAGCACTGAAGAGCATGAGCACAAAATGCAGCATGGCTCTGTCGCCTCGTGCGTAGCAGGTTCAGCTTAAGCAGGGAGAGCTGCGTGCTCTGTCCTCCTGGACCCAACCAAGTGCGCGTGCGCCGGTGCAAAGGCGAGGAGAAGGAGGAGGTGTGTGCCTCTCTCAGACCCCCTCCTGAGCATGTGTACACGGCCTAAGCAAAGTACAGAGTGTGGCTCATTGTGCAAGATGATTACATGATTCATGGACACGCTCCTTGGGACAACGATAATCTTTTCAGAGGAGGCTGAAGACTTGGTACCTCAGTAAAACTTCCTTCCATTTTATTAATTGAGTTGAATTCTTCCTTTGTTGATATGCAGAAGACCATATTTTCTTGCTTTGTCATTCCTAATGAAAATCTTCTCACTTCTGGGACATATATTATATACCCAGCCGGCATATTAAATGTATTTCCTCTGTAATATAGAGATTTTTTTAACTTAAGATGAAAAATTAATTGAACAGCTAATCTTTCTGCTTCTGCTATCGCTGTACGTAGTGAAATTTAATTTCATTACTAAAAGCACAGGTTCCTTTTCACTTCTTAAGTGGTATATTTATTTTTCTAATAAACTTTAATTTTAGTTCCTTAAGGAACATGGTCATATTGAGATCCAGACTAAATTCTGCATTTTCCTTTGAGCTGAAGACATTAGTCAGAATGTATTAGATTTATTGGTTCTTTTGATTAACCTTAAAGGAGACAAGACTTCATAAGTAACCATCTCTGGTAACATTTTTCTTTTTCGTTATGTATGGAAATCAGCGTTGCAGGCACACCTCCATGTCCTGGCTGTACTGCTCAGATTTCTTTTCATCTTGGTTATTTTAATGCAATGGAAAACTCATGTCCGTTCTAATTATTCCAGCTTTGGATGAGTCTTCAGAGTCCCACCAACACCCATTCTGCTCCGCTTAGAAATAACTTGGGAAATGCAACCAAAGTTCTTAATCCTGACAAACTCTTGCATACGCTCTGTTTTCCTCAAGTTCATGATCCCCTGGAAGTGATCATGTTCACGAACTCATGTGCTTAAATCTCTGGGATCTGGGAACTTAAGGGTATATCCACCAGACAGCACACTTCAGAGAGATCTGAACTGCTGACCTGACTCAATTTAGGTCTTGAAAACATAGTGCAACACAACTTTATTAGAGCTTATGTTTGGATGCTGAAAAAGGCATGTTTTCTCTCCAGTGCCTCTGAGCCAAGGATTCCTGCTTCTTGGCCATGCTGGCTTTGCTCTCCAGATTCCTCTGCCTCCTGTTGAGAGATGAATCCTTGCTGAGGAACTCCAGTGCCTCCATGCTTTTGCTATCCTTTCCGAAGACACCATGAGCAGCACTCCAGGATATCCACCATTTTCTTGGCTTTCCTTTCTATAGACTTAGGACCAGATGCCAGATAAACTTTGTGAGCTTTTTTTTTCCCCCCCTCTCTTCTGTTCAAGCCAAAAGTTTTTGCGTATTCCTTTTCATCTAGGCAGAAATTATCTTAAATTCCTTCCAATTACTCTAATTTAAAATTCATTCAAATGGATTCTAATTGCGATCCAAGATTTTCATGCCACATATGAGAAATGCTAAGATTAACTCCTGCTGAAAATCACACCTGGCTCCAAACTTCAAAACTAGTATGAGCCACAGTTCATTATGGGAGATGCAGTCAAGGGCAGAGGGGAGAAATGCAAATATTCCAGTAAGAAATTGTCATGGAATTCCCAAACTGGGCAGAGCAGTCCAGTGAAGAATGCATTGACTTCCTTAGTGGAGAAACAAGCAATGATTCACCTCTTAAAAATCATAGAATCATAGAATGGTTTGGGTTGGAAGGGACCTCAAAGATCATCTAGTTCCAACCCCCTGCCAGCCCAGGCTGCCCAAAGCCCCATCCAACCTGGCCTTGGGCACTGCCAGGGAGCCAGGGGCAGCCACAGCTTCTCGGGGCACCCTGTGCCAGGGCCTCAGCACCCTCCCAGGGAAGGATTGCTGCCTCCCAGCTCAGCTCCAGCTCCCCTCCTGCAGCTTCAGGCCCTTCCCCTTGGCCTGGCCCTCCCTGCCCTACAACCAGCCCCTCTCCAGCTTTCCTGCAGCCCCTGCAGGCCCTGGGAGGGGCTCCAAGGGCTCCCCGCAGCCTTCTCTGCTCCAGGCTGGACAAGCCCAACTCCCTCAGCCTGTCCTCATAGAATAGATGCCTCCAGCCCTAGGATCAACTTTGTGGCCTCCTCTGGACTACTATTGGAAATGTGGTGTCAACACAAAATGGATGCGTAGGCGCACAGTGCATAAGGACAAGAATGTAAGTACTGCGACCTGCTCCACACTGATTAACAGCAGTCTAGAAAATTGTGTGCAGTTTAGGGTATTACCCAGAGAAGCTGGATATCTACAGGGCACTGCCACGAAGGAAAAGGTGTCTGAACAACCTGGCCTTTCTTCTGAGGAATGGTCTGAGAATTTGCCCTGTTTTACCTGGAAGAGAGTTAAAGGTAAGGGGTGCAATAAAACCTTTGGGTAAGCAGGTATCAGCAGACGTTGATGGACAGGGTGACCTGATGACCCCCAGAGTAATGGTGATTGGTTGACCTGGACTGCTGGAGAACAGATATTAGTAAGGCTGTGAATCTTGTAGCATCTGAGAGCTTGTTATAAAAAGAGTCATCCCCTTTCTCTACCTGTACCATAGAATTGTTTAGGTTGGAAAATACCTGCGAGATCATCAAGTGCAACCATTAACCTAGCACTGCCAAGCCCACCACTAACCCATGTCCCTAAGCACCACATCTACATGCCTTTTAAATACCTCCAAGGATGGTGACTCCACCACTTCCCAGGGCAGCCTGTTCCAATGATTGGTAACACTTTTGGTGAAGAAATTTTTCCTGATATTCAATCTAAAGCTCTCCTGGTGCAAGTTGAGGCCATTTCCTCTTGTCCTGTCCCTTGTTGCTTGGGAGAAGAGACCAACACCCACCTGGCTGCAACTTCCTTTCAGGGAGTTGTAAGGAGCAACAAGAAAGCGTGGGGCAGCAGGTCGGAGGCGAGCACAGGAGGTGAGGTTGTGTATCATGAAACCATTCCCAGCTGTGACAGTGAAACCACAAAGATGTCATATCTATGGAGAGGTTTTCCTAGGAGCAGACGAGACCTGGCATGGTTCAGAGGCACTTGGCCAAGTCTCAGTGCAAGAGCTGTGGGTGGATGTGTCTGCTGGTCAACCGGAGTTATGTACCCTGCATCCTAGGGGAGCTTCCAGCTGGTCTGAGCATGGTGGGGTGCATGGCCATTCCCCAAAAGCATTTTGCAGTGATGAGATCTAGTTAGTAGTCTTCTAGGAGTTGGAAGTCAAGGGAGAGGGTTCATGGAAGATGCTAGTAATAGTACTGAATGATTCCTTGGGCTATACCAGATTTAATTGCTTTTAATGAAGAAATCTATCTGGGTTTCCCAGCCAGGTCCTTTAAGAGGATCTTCTTGTGGCCTTCTCTAGGGCTTTGCTTAGAGATCTTTAGGAGGTTTGGTAATAAACAATTTTTTTAATGAAAAGTTCAATGTCCATTTTCTAGAGTATATATGTCCCGTGAATGGGAACATTTTTTCTTCAGTGTAAATTGAGGCAGTTCTTTCTTGTGTGACAAATTCTCATCACTCGAAGAAAGAACAATGGCAAGCATTTCCAAGGCCAGTAAGCCACTTAAAGAGACAAGCAGGCACAGAAGCTCATAAAACAGGCCCTGGATTTTTTGCTGATCTAAACATTGGGAACCAGCCAGCCAGCTGAGCAACATTTATTTACAGAAATTGAAGATCTGCTCTTCCTTTTTCCATATTTTTCCCCTTTCTTGATAGTCATGAAGAACTAATAGTGAACAGAAAAGAAAACCCCCATTCAAACACACCATGTGTCTGGGGTTTGAGGAGTCATTCCTGTGATTTCCTTCAGCTGACTGCTTCCAGCTGTTCCAAATTTTCTCTGGAATCACTTCACTTTAAATGGAAAACAAAGTCAACTTTTCCTATGTGGGTGCTTTCAGTTTTTGTAGGGCTGAGTGTCCTGAAGAGTTGAACCCTCCTTGGGTGATGTTTTAATGCAAGTGGAGTAAGTCTTAAATAGAAATACTGTAACTTGAAGAAGAAATTTAAAGTGCTCTAATTTAGCAACTTGGGTGTCAAAGGTCTCAAGTTTCTCTATTACCTTTGAAATCTGCCTTATAAATTGTGATTGATTAGGATGTGTCTTCCAGAAAGGCATTTGGGCTTGAAGATTTTAAGAGATGAAAAACAAACATCCTCCCTGGCAGTTGACCTTTACAGTTAATGACTCTCACTATTAAAATGCTGTGGTTTACTTCAGTTCCTATTTTGTCAGATTTAGGTGGGAATATCTTGCTATGCTTTATCTCTGCCATGTTAAAATGATTATTTCTATTGTACATTGTCACTTAGCATACATTTGAATCTTAGCTTGTCTTAGGTCTCTTCTGTTTCAAGGTTATTTCTGAGCAAGCTAAACCAGAAACTTTAAGTTTGCTGTTTTAGGGTGGCCTTGGTACAGCGAAATTATTCTGTCGTTGAAATGTAGAGGGTCACACAGCCATAAAATCCACGCACGTGGGAGTAGGACCTGCAACAGATAGTTTATTCCCTTTAATTGCAAATGAAGACAGTGTAGTTCTGAATGTCTGTATTATAAATGAGAAGAATTTAAATTATGTACAAGTCTGTGTTTAAGAAACCATTGACCAGTTAAATCTGGGGTCTTTTCCCTTGTCCTATATCTCTATAGGTAGAAACTATGATATGCCTTCAGTCAGGGGACAGGTATCTCAGCTGTAGCCCACACTTCTGCTGTTGCACCTTAACATTTTTGAGGTACCCAAACTGGCTTGCTTAAAGCTAGGTGAGGTAACTTCTGCCCCCACTGGACTGTAGTCACAGGCAGATTTCTAAAGAAAATTATGTTTGACTTGCCAGTCCTGTGTCCAGCTTGGGGGTCCCCAGAACAGGAAGAACATGGAGCTGCTGGAGCGAGTCCAGAGGAGGCCACGGAGATGATCTGAGGGCTGGAGCCCCTCTGCTCCGAGGACAGGCTGAGGGAGTTGGGCTTGTTCAGCCTGGAGAAGGCTCTGGGGACACCTAATTGTGGCCTTCCAGTCCCTGCAAGGGGACCTACAGGAAAGCTGGCGAGGGGCTGTTTTCTTAGGGAGTGCAGTGACAGGACAAGGGGTAATGGGTTTAAACTAAAAGAGGGGACATCTAGGTTGGAAATTAGGAAGAAATCCTTCCCTGGGAGGGTGCTGAGGCCCTGGCACAGGGTGCCCCGAGAAGCTGTGGCTGCCCTTGGCTCCCTGGCAGTGCCCAAGGCCAGGTTGGGTGGGGCTTTGGGCAGCCTGGGCTGGTGGGAGGTGTCCTTGCTCGTGACAAGGGATTTTGGACTGGATGACCTTTAAACATCCCTTCCAACCCAAACCTTTCTAGGATTCTATGAACCAGGAGCAGCATATTCCCGCTTCTCATAAGCGGCTTTGGGGCTGTAAGGTGGCAAGGGTTAGGGGAGAGGATGGACAGCCGGGTCAAGTCCTACCCTGTGTTATTGGGACAGAGGAAAAGGGCACTTGAGAGATGACCTGGGAAATGATTGAGGATGTTTTTATGGGTATTGCATAGAATCAGTTCTGCAGTAAGGCCCCAGAAAAGTATATTTTTGAGCACCATCTGCAGCCCAAACAAACTTGTCAGGGTAACTCACAATGCTGAAAGCATTTAGTGTCCCTTTTATAAAACAGCCTGATGACAGGGTCGGTGCTCTCAGGAGTGCCTGAAGATAGAAAGATCCTTGTTCCCTTGCAAAGTCCTGTAAATGGATTAAATGTGTTACAGATGATTTGGATGGTACCCTGTGCTCTGACAGCAAAACCACCATGGTAACAGCTTGTGAGTGTTCGGTACGTGCTGGCGAAACTTGTACTTAATAATTGAGTTGTTAATAACACAGGTACACGGTTCTCGGCAGTTTATGTAGTCTTACAGTTCCTGGCTGACTGCTTAAGAATACTGGATTTCTGATTTTCCTCTCCAAGGTGAAGTTGACCTAAAAAAGAATTTAGCTTAAAAGTAGTAATCTAGTCCTCTCCAAATTCTGAGTGGTGATAACTTACGGTTTTATCTCCTTCTGACTATATTGTATTTATGAATCTATCCAACTTGATTTAGCTTTTAAAATTTAATTAACACCTTGGCAAAGTTATTCTTTTTTGTGCTAGCAAAAGAGCCAATGGGAATAGTCTGCCCAGCACCAGCACGCTTTAGTGTTTAAAATACATTTTAAAATAATTTGTGTTTCTTTGGAAAAACCCAAGTGTATAATTAAAGCACAGATTACGTTAAAAACAAGATCAGGTAGTGTGACCTTCTGACTGGAAGAGGTAGAAAATGGTATCTCTTTCTGTCTTCCTTCAAACTTCTCACGTCTCATCCTTGGTTGCCCAAAGAAGTTGAAACTGCAATAATAGAAGGAGAATGAGCTGCAAAGGAAGATTCTTTGTATGTCTTGCCCATGTTCCCTATTAATTAGGACACATGTACATATTCCAATACATGTATAAATGCCATAGATTTATTTTTTTTTATGTAACTTATCCACTCCTTATGCTCTGATTGGGCTTGTCCTGTGTGGAGATGGGAGTTGGACTCCGGTCCTTCTGAGTCCCTTCCAACTTTCGATATCTTGTGATTCTATGATTCTTTTCATTTCTGTCTTTCACTGTTGTCAGTGAAGTCCTTTGCCTGGTTTTCCTGCCTATATGTGCAAAACCTAATACAACTGGCTCTGCATGCTGAATGCTATGGCAAGGAATTTTACTAACATAAATAATCAGTATACAGTCTAATTGCCCTGTAATCAGTCAGTTCAATGTGAAGGTCTTCATTCTCTTTTAAAGAAGCAGCCAGTAGACAATGTGATGTCAATTAGACATAAGCAACGTGATCAGCAGTCCCACGCACCCTAACCAAGTGTGAACATAGCCAGCCTGCTTCAGGTTTCTCTCCAGTGGTCACCTCTTTCCCTATGCTTTCCCTGTCATCTCCACAGAGCGATTTTGGACACATCTGCTGGTTTTATTTAAAACCATTTATCTTCTTGTGTCAGACAATGAATTAACTAGATTTCTTTCCTGCTACCCAGTATTCTGGTTGACTGATAAGGGCAAACTGGTTTATTTCTTAATTTTTTTTGTTGTTACAACTTTATTTTAGCTATTTGCTTTTATTTCCATGAGACAAGCAGACAGCAGCCTCCTGGTATGTGGTCATGAGCATTGCTGATGGTATGGCAGTTATTTGTCATCAAGTTCATGGTTCAGATGACAAATCACTGCATTGAGGCCACACCTGGATTGCTAGGTCCGGGCCTGGGCTCCTTCAGGACAAGACAGGGACGTACTGGATGAAGTCCAGCCCAGAGAGGTGGTTGAATTGCCGTTCCTGGAGACATTCAAAAAACGTGTAGATGTGGCACTCCAGGACATGATCTAGTAGGCATGGTGGTGTTAGGCTGATGGTTGGACTTGATCTCGGAAGTCCTTTCCAACCTTAGTGCTTCTGTGATGAAGGAACTGGAGCATCTCTCCTCTGAGGAGAGGCTGAGGGAGCCAGGACTGTTCAGGCTCAGGGGGATTATCAATGTGGAAAGATACCCGAAGGGAGATGGAAAAAGATGGAGCCAGGCTCTCTTTGTGGTGCCCAGGGACAGGATGAGAGGCAAAGTGTAGAAACTGAAATACAGGAAATTCCACATAATTTTTTATTTTTTTTTTTACTGTGAGGGTGACCAAGCACTGGCACAGGTTGATCTGAGAAACTGTGGAGTCTCACCATCCCTGGAGATATTTGAAAGCTGTCTGGCCACATTGCTAGGCAACCTGCTATAACTAACCCTGCTGGAACAGGAGTTGGAGTAAGTGACCTCCAAAAGTCCCTTCCAACCTTGACCATTCTGTGAAACATGGTTTATGACAGAAAAAAATTGTCAGCTAAAAAATCTGGTGCAGCCTCAACTTATTCTTCCACTGGGTGTTGTTCTGGAAGCATTAGGGTTTTCTGTTGATATAGTTGATGTAAACTAAGGAAAGGATTAGTTCCACAGGAATGCAGCTAAAAAAAAAATTGCTTAGGCTTACGATGTCATTGGGGAGTGCGAGAGGCATTGCCAAAAAGAACACTTAATTTTTTATTATTTTTTTTACTTTGGACAACTGTGGCAAAGTGAGCCTAAGCCACCAGAGGGTTTAGCTGGACTGGTCCAAGGGGGCTCCAGTTCAAGCCCCAGCTGTGCTCACATGCTGTCGAGTTCTGTGGTCTGCAAAAGGTCCTGGAGAAGCTGAAAACTGCTAGAAAAATCTCACCTTTATCTGTTGTTCAATGCATGCACATTAATTCTTGATTAATAATGATTTACTGGTGCAGATACATAAATAATTTACTGAATCCTAATTGGGTTTGTAATAGCTGCTGTGAAGCATAAAATAGAGCTGTAGTGTGTACCCCACGTGAAAACTGGGTCCTTCTGGAGACCAGTCTGCTTCAGTGAGACACCTTCTCTGTGTTTGCAGTAATGTCAAGGAGTTATTTATCAGAGCTCTTTGGGTGCCTCTAACTGTGATTTATCAAGTTCACTGACTCTAATGTTGATGTGATAATCTGTTTTTTGGTATATTTTCTCTATTCATTCATGAAGTCCTTTATCTTCCCCTTTTCCCCACTTTCTTTCATCATTTATTTAATGAATTGGAATATTTAGATCTTTTACACTGCAATTATGTCAGTGCAAGCTGACATTGCTGTCTCTTTCAGCAGAGCTGCTAAACATTAGTCAACAAAATGACTATGAAAAAACTGGGATTCTTCTGTTTAATCTCCAGAAAACTTTGTTCCCAAGTACGTATTGGTATGAACTGTTTTCCGAACTACTTTTCAGTAAGGGTTGAATCAAGAAAATTGATATGCCATTTATAAAGACTTTAAATTGCTCTGGATTGGAATAATTTTATCACTGACAGCTTTCATGGCAAGGCAGATTCACACACTAGGGCATTTAGATATTCTGGGAAGTGTCCTAGGGACAGCTTACTAGTTAGTAACAGCCCAGTTCCTGTCCTGACTAACAATTTGCCTCTATTTGGTCAAATAGTACAAGTGTACATAGTGGACCTGGATTCATTCCCTGTTCATAGCAGGACATGGTCAGGTTGAAATCTTAAAAATTGCTCTTTATTGTGTTCATTTTCACAGGGGGATGTGGAGTTACACTCGCCTGGTCTTTGGGGATTCTATAGAGGTGTTGCAAGCTTCCATGTGGCGTGCAAGGAAATTAAAGTGTTTCACTCACTCTGAGTCTTCTTCCCAGCAGTGATGCTGCATCAGTGACAGAAAACACATCTCCATGTCACTGGTCAGTGGAAGAGCAGAATCAGACCTGCATCTTGTCATCTTCTGTGTGCTATTCTGTTTTCCTTTATATTGTAGTAGGCAGGTATAAATTTCTTCCATTGTAGTGTCGTACAAAAAAGACATGGAGCTGCTGGAGCAAATCCAGAGGAGGCCATGGAGACATTGCGAGGGCTGGAGCCCCTCTGCTCTGGAGACAGGCTGAGGGAGCTGGGCTTGTCCAGCCTGGAGCAGAGAAGGCGGTGGGGAGCCCTTGGAGCCCCTCCCGGTGCCTGCAGGGGCTGCAGGAAAGCTGGAGAGGGGCTGGTTGCAGGGCAGGGGGGGCCAGGCCAAGGGGAAGGGCCTGAAGCTGCAGGAGGGGAGCTGGAGCTGAGCTGGGAGGCAGCAATCCTTCCCTGGGAGGGTGCTGAGGCCCTGGCAGTGTCCAAGGCCAGGTTGGATGGGGCTTTGGGCAGCCTGGGCTGGTGGGGGTGTCCCTGCCCATGGCAGGGGGTGGGAACTAGATGGTCTTTGAGGTCCCTTCCCACCCAAACCATTCTATGAGTCTATCATTTAATAGTCTGCAACTAAGGAGTGGGCAGGAAGGAATATGTTGAACTGCAAAACCTAAAAATATTCTGAAGTCTGTGAAATTAACTTGCCCATGGAGTTGTTGAAGTCTGTTTAAATACTATCTGGTGCATAGAGGTCTTCTAGCTATCCCTGACAAAAAGCCACAGCCATCAGCTGAATGGTCATTTGGAATAATTTTATGGATATTGACTGATGTCTCTCACCAGTGGGAAGAGGTGTCTAACCTGCTGGACAAACTGTGTATAGAGAGCATTTGGTTTGATGCTGGAATATTTCATTCTTGAATATGATTCCACGTGTTGCTAACATCATGCATTTCATAGTAGAGCTTACGTTGCTATAATACGAATTAGTGCTTTGCACTCTGTAAAAAAACAGTGCTTGCATTAAAATCAGTACGTTGTTAATTCCAGCATACCTTTGAGGAAAGTGGTTGTACCTACAATCACCCCCAAAATGTAGAAGTTACGCTCACCTTTAAGTAACGCAGATCAGAAATTTGAGAAATAAAAACAAGGGAATACACTTCTCGCTTCTGATCTGTGGGGGTGTTTTTTTGTTGTTTTGTGGTTTTTCTTCTTTTGTTTTGAAGATCTGGAACAAAATGCACAAATTGCCTTAAAGTGTATAATTGATAAATAGGCACAAATTAAACAGGTGGGGTCTCTTTTATTTCTTGGTTGCTTCTGCTGCTTTACCCTTCCCAGCTGGCAATGTCTTTCAGAGTTAATTTGAGGGTCAAGGAAACTAAAAAGTTTCTTTGAGACCTGTAAGGCATAGCACATGGAAAATAAAACTCTCCTCTGGGTTTACCACAATGAGTCAAAAAGGACAGTAATTTTCTCCCATTGCCAATGTGCCATCAGAGGAGACGTTACAGGAGCACTTTGGGGAGCGCACCTTTGGTATCGCCCCAGATAGAAGAGAGAAGGCTTTGGAAGAACTGACGTCCATGGTGGTGGTGCAATTCCTTTGTTCTGTCCCATAAGACTGTGGATATGACCCTGACACCACTATGCAGAAGCAATAGTGATGCTTTGACCTGCCTGAAGTGTTGTCTCTGGTCTCGCTCTCTTGGCAGGCAGCGTTAAAACGGCTGCTGTGTCCTATTGGAGCAGCACCTGGACCCAGAGACCTTCAGAGGTGTAGAGCTGTGTTTTGACTCCAGAACATGCAAAAGGACTAGCAAAGGGGAAATACAGTTTTCCATCACGTAATAGGTTTTGTGGAAAGCAAGCTCCTTCCTCAGCAACAGATCCCCCAACCTAAAAACACACCAACTGCTTTACAAGACCTCAATAAAGATCTGTCAGGTCTAACATGCTGTCCTCAGCAGCGTCAATAGGCAATAACAAAGAAATGGAAACACACGTGTGCTCCTGTTGCCTTGGAGTACTCCCTAGAGAGCTGCAGCAAGGAGACTTCAAGTCAGGTATCTCTCTGTGCTATAGCTCTCCGTGCTTTTCTTCTTCCATGTGTTTATCCAGTTACTCTTTGACCCCATGTTAATGTTAGCATCCACAAGAACCTACAGAAAGGGATTTCACAGATTATCTATGCAGTGCATGAAGGAGCCCTCTGCAGGCCTGCTGTGGCTGCATCTCCCATCTGATGCTGCTCTGCTCTTTCATTGGGAGGGACAGGAACAACTATTCCCTGGGCAGGTTCTTTAGGCCATTCATGAATTTCTAGACTTCTGTCATGCGCTTCCTTCTGGGTTGAGTTTAAGATATTCAAATATTGCTCTTACAGAAGGCTGTTCATACCTTATTTTGTCCTTGTTACTTTCTTTGTGTTTTGCACCCTCCTCTTGACTTGGTACGTTGATAGAAATGGGTCTGAAATTAAGGTGTTTAAATGAGTCTGCACGTGTATTGGTAAAGATGATGACATCTTTGTGGCTGATAATTTTGTTCTTTTGAAATTACCTGGACAGGCAGCATAGACTTGATACCACAGAAGTGTTTGGCCCATCTGCACAATGACCACGTGCGCTGCTGGAGGTGTCAGTCTAAATCTCCACCGAGAGCGCGACATGTTCCTGCCCCCACCCAGAGGGACTCTGTGCTGCCCATCTTCCCCTGCCTGTATTTGGATCAAGTAAATAGTTTGAGAAATGGGCATTTAAATTCATCTAATAAGTCTTCACAGGGAGCACCCTGAGTCTGATGAGGTAATTTATGCCTCTCAAAGCCTTTCTTCTCAGTGCTCTAGGAGCTGCTCTGTTATATACTCTGTCTTGGGAATAGAATATTATTTTCCTTATTTCTGTGTCAGCACTTTCAGCCAATTAAGCAATTTAATTAGCTGAACATTCTTCAATGAGTTTGACTCCTTAGTAGGCAAGTAAACAACCTGTGTTTTACAGTTTCCTTTAAATGTCACTCTTCATGCAAGTGATGGAGATGCTTTCTTTTGCTTCTTTTTGTCTTTTCATCCTTAAGAAAATCACTGTCTAATCCACAAAAACTGATCTGAGAACTGATCAGAGATAACGGTGCTGTTTCTCTGTTAGGTCTGAGGGATACCTGTGCCGTACAACAGCAGATGGTCATTGATGGGAGGTGCCAATAACACGTTCTCTCTCAGACCAGCAATGGTTATGAGCAGCATTTCCTTAGAAAGTAGGGGCGCTGAGCCCTGGTATGCCTGTGTTCTGTGGGAGTGTCCTGCGGGCCGTGTCTCCTGCACGGTACCCGAACCCAAAGCAGCATTACACCAGCCCTCACTCTCAGAGGGACAGGCGTATGAGGAGAGGCTGAAGGCCCTGGGCTTGTTCAACCTGGAGAAGAGGAGGCTGAGGGCAGAGCTCATGGGGCCTCCAGCTTCCTCCCGAGGGGGAGCCAAGGGGCAGGCGCTGATCTCCTCCCTCTGGTGCCCAGCGACAGAACCCCAGGGAACGGCCTGGAGCTGCCCCAGGGGAGGGTTAGGGTGGGGATCAGGAGAAGGTTCTTCCCCCAGAGGGTGGTGGGGCCCTGGCACAGGCTCCCCAGGGCAGTGGTCACCGCCCCGAGCTGGGCTGAGTTCAAGCAGCGTCTGGCCAACGCTCTCAGCCATCTGCTGTGATGGGGCTGGGCCTGTGTGGGGCCAGGGGTTGGGCTGGTGGCCCTTAGGAGTCCCTTCCAACTTGGGAGATTCTACAGTCTGAGAAAAAGTTCTCTTGTGTCTGTTTCTGCAGTGCTTCAGATGAAACAGAACAGAATTTTTCTGTTTTCATTTTAGCCAGAAAAAAAAATCATTTTTCTTCTCATTGTTGATTCAAACTGATACCTTCTCCCTCGTACTTCCACATGCCTCCTCAAGAGACAAGTATTTTGATCATCCCAGTCCATAGATTATAATTTGGGGGTCAGGTTTTGTCTCACAGGCCATGTGAGGGTGGCAAACATCAACTCTTGTCATCCCTATAAAAAAAAAAATCAGTTATAATTGCAACTATAATTTCAAGGCCAGGTTGGATGGGGGTTTGGGCAACTTGATTTAGTGGAAGGTGTCCCTGCCCATGGCAGGGGGGGTTGGAACCCGTTCTGTGAAACAGATTAGCTAAATTGAAAGAACTTCCAATGTTACAATATTCCACTGCGTTCCTTTAAAGTGTTCTGATAATTGACTGGAGACAGCAGAAAATTATTAATTAAAAGAGCGCTAGGTATTGATTTCAGCTTCTGCTGCTTCTGAACTGCTTCAGTGGCAATACCAGTTCCATGGAAGTGATGCGTCTCGAAGGCGCTCCCAGTTTGATATGGGCAGTGCCAGTGGGTGTGTGTCACACGAAAGGATTTACGGCGTTTTGTGCAAGCCACACTCCAAAGTACACGTTCAGCATTGCCTCCTGGTCGCCTTTGCTGGTGCTGGCTTTACTCACGTAGCCGTACCCAGAACAGCTTTTAACGTGTTTTTCCAATTTACCAAATGACAGGTTTAGTGGTGTGTTGAGAAGCCAATGGAAAGTAAAAACCTGAACTAATCTAAAAATACCTCTCCCCCTGCTGCCCTCCTCTGCTACTTACAGCAGGGTGATGTGTCGACCTCGGCAATCTGGGCCGTGTTCCCAAAATAGCAAAATGCCATCTTTGGCTTTTTTACTTTCCTCCATGGGGCTCACATGCTGCAGCACCTTTTTTTTATTTTTTCCAAAGTCTCCTAGTCTTAAAAAAAAAAGAGAGTTCAGGATACTCATAGGTGCAGTGGCAATTTTCTTCTTGTTCAACCAAGGTAGCATTGCTCATCTTCTTCTCAATACACAGAAAAACCCCTGTGAGACAGAGAACAGGTAGTTTCTGATGTTTCTCAAAGGAGCATCTATCCTGTAACTGACCTAATTTTTGATGGAAATGTGTTTTAAAAGATTCCTCAGTTTAATCATAGAATCATTAAGGTTGGAAGAGACCTCAAGGATCCATGAATTCCTAGAACACAATATATTTGTTTCTCTTTTTTTAAAAAAGTTTTTAAAATGTGATTTTGTCTGTTTTTAAAGGAAAAAATATAAATTAAATTTGGAACTTTCAAGCTGACTTTTTTTCTTTTTTTTTTTTTTTTCCCTGGAGGCTTTCCTTCATTAAAAGAAAAGGATGAGTAACTTTTAGGAATATCCTAAGCAGTTTTATGGAGGGGAAAGGTGTTTTGTTCATTCAAATAAACACTCCATTCTGATCAGCTCCTAGAAGAGCAGTATGGCAACAGTGGGGCACGATGGACACAAACCTGGTCATTTTTCATAGCCTGAAGTTTTAGAAAACACCAAATACAGGTGCGTGCCCAACGTGCGTATTTAGGGAACATCAAATACAGACTGTCCCAAACTCTGTTTATTCCTGTTACTGTTTCACATTCTACCTCTGGATGCTTTTGGTATTTCTAAAAATTTCCACCCTTGTGTGACTACTGCTAAGTTCTACTACATTTTTCTAGTAGATCTTACGTGCAGCGCAATATAAAATATTAATGATATCATTGATAGCAGTATGGTATGTAATGCATACATTTATTATGAAGCCACAATGTATTCCCATGCAGTGTAATGTACAGCAATGCAATATTCTCTATTGCGAAGGTCTCCTTTTATGAAAGGGACCGCGGCGTGCAGGAATAGGTGTTACAGAGCACTCGGGCATCTCACGCCCGCTGATGTCAGTTTTGGGTTCCCAAAGTGGTGTTTTAAAGGTAGGTAGTGTCTCAAGGTGCAGGAGGATGCACAGATGGGATCTACAAAGGCCAAGAAAGGATCTTCCTTCACGACTGTTTACTGAGATGTGGTGACCCAACTGGATCAAGCCCTTGCGCTCAGTAATACTCAAATCCTCATATATGCTTAACGAAGCAACTCTCCTGTTCATGCGTATGCCTGTAGGTCTGCCTACATCTTTCCATGCATGAGTTTCCTAGCAAATACAGCCACTAGGAACTTAACCCTTGTTCTCTTCAGCACTGCTGATGAGATTAAAGATGACACGTTGGAAAAGCCTGTGTCTGGTATCGCAGGTGCTCACTTGCACCCAAGTCCAGGGAGCTGAAATGAAATGGAGGAGGAAGGTCTTCGTGCCAGTGGGTAAAATCATAAAGAGCATTGTCTCTTGCTGCTGCTGAGCCTACCTCCACCAGGGAATGGGGGGCTTCTCCTCAAAGGCCAGCACATCTCCACGAGCAGGTGAAGGCACCTCTGCAGCATGCATGCTAACGCACCAGGGCTTGACCCCTTCTCCTGGCCGGCACTCTTTGGCTGGTGTATTTATTTAGAACAGTAAGCCCTTGCAGCAGCTGGCACTTCATATAAACGGGTGCATTGATAAATAAACCCCCTTCTCTGTGAAGCTGCTTTTAGGAGCTCAAGATTTATGTATCTGAGTGGGATGCTTGTTACAGAGAAAGACTTTAATGTACTTGGGTGGAGCAGAATGCAAACCAGAGGTCTTGCATCAAGGATGTCCTCGGAGCGGGGAGCCACGAAGTCGTGCAGACAGCACGTCAATCCGATTGCATGGGCCTGTGATGGCATTAGTGAGCACGTTGGGAGGGAGCAGCAACGTGTCTTCTGGCTGCCTGGGTACACGAATGGAAGATGCAGATGAAACCTCAGGGATGTGTTTTGGAAGTTGGGGAAAAATTCATGGGGTGACCCACTGGCTGTCCCTGCACCAGGATGTGGTCCTGAAGGCAAGTGTCGTGGTACAGAGTTGTTTTATTTCCCAAAGCCCCCCCTGCCACGAGAAGGGGAAACTGGGAAAAGAAAAGGAAAAGTGTGGTTGAAATAGAAACAGATTTAATAGAAAGAGTACGAATCTTAATAACCCCAACACAGTATGAAATGCTGCAGGTTACACTCAGCCCACAGGGGGCTGGCGAGCTGCCCCCCCC
>VWZZ01000679.1:356773-374894 GCA_013399095.1 Psophia crepitans
GCCCTGAAGAAACTTTTGGTCTGTTTGCAGACCTCATCCTCGTTTCCCCACCCCAGCTTGGCCACATCTTTGCACTAAGCAGAAGCTGCAGGAGACACCTGGAGACAAACTGCAAAGTGCATTTCCCAGGTCTCCCCAAACTTTGCCAACCCCAGGGACGCCCTCCGCCCGTGCACGAGTGCCCCCGCCTCCTTGCAACGGCTGCCTGCCACACACCTCGTGCTGTGGGACCAGGAGGGAACCAGGACAGACCCTGCAGCTACACCCCTGCCCCCCTCCTCAACACCATCTCTCTGCCCAACCTCACCCTCCATCACCCCACCCTCCAAAAGAAGATGAAAAAAAAATAGAAAATACTGCCCTCAACTTTGTATACAGCAGTTTTCCTGTGTCCCACCAGCCTCGTAGGTTCCAGCTCTCTCTCCTTGAAGAACTGAGCCATGGTCCATGGGGGAGAGAGGGTGTGAAGAGAGAGTAAAGCTTGTAAATTCAGGACTTACAGGCCATCCTGGGATGTGTTAGCTGACTGGGGAGGGCAGGGAGACCTCTGGGTTAGGACCATCCTCTGGGTCCTATTGGGCTTTTCTAGTGTTTCTTGCTGGGGAAATCTCTGTTTTGCAGTGTGGCACTGGCTCCGTGCTGGGGGGCCCTGCAGCCTGGGGAGAGAGGTGGGATGAGGGGTATTTCCAGGGGCTGCTCAGCTCTTGGGTCCCCTTGTCACCCTGCAGTCTGTCCTTGTGCAAAGTGGATTGAAGGAGCACATGAGGTTTAGCATTTTGAGTTTATCTTTAATATATAACTCTGGAATTTTCTCACTACATGATGCTCCTCATACTAGGAGGTCCCATCCAGGGTGTCATTTGTAGGAGGCTTCATCTCTTTTGCTGGCTTTGCTCATGCAGTGGGAAAAAATGGGCAAAATGCTCTGCTCTGCCTGTCCATCGCAGCTCTAGTCTTCATCTGAATTGCTTTTTAGATTCAAATCTTGAACAAATGACCATGGGCAGCCCAAGTGTCACCCCTTCCCTTTCTGCACTCACTGGCAATGACTGATCCCCTGCAGGGGAATTACACCGCTGCTCATCTGCTGCAGGGGAAAAAAAATGCTTGGCTCACATAGTTTAAACCAAATCAGGGCTGAAGTGGTTTATCGATTTATTAACAACACTTAATTAACTGGCAATCAGCGAACTTCATGCTTGGGATCAATACCGGTGATACAACAGGTAAGCCACGATGCTAGACACACAAAGTGATGATAAACGCCGATAAATTTCTGAACATCTGTCTGTAATCCCAGAAAGCTGTAACTGCACACCCCCCCCACAAAGCATGTATGTGTACAGTAACCCTCCCGAATGCAGTGTCTGACAAGAAGGCTGCTCTGTGTGGCCTTCAAGGCATCATGGTGGCATCTGGGCTGCTTCTGGTAGTGTCAAACCAGCTTTTACCTCTTTCCACCCCAAGATCTCTTCCCGCTGTTAGAAATATTCATGCTCCTTTGTTACCTCTTCTCAATCTTCTTCATTTCCAAAGTCTTTTTGTGATTTTTACTGTTCAGTCCAGGTGATGGTCCTTTTCCTCCATACCATGGTCAGTTTTGGGCCCCAGCGAGCTCTGTTTAGCGCATTTTCCCATGCCCTTGTGGATTTCACCCACGTTCCCTTCGTGCCAGGCATTTTCATCCATGTTGCTTGCCAAGGGTGGCCCAGGGGAGCTCCGTCCACCACCATGTTCTGCACCCATCCACAGGCTCTTCGGGGTGTAGGTGGACATCCAGCAATGGTGAAACCCGCTCTGCGAAGCACTGCTGCCTCCAGGGAAAGGCAGAGCAGTGAGGCTCTTCCCTGGCGGGCGTTGCTTTGGTAATGTCCACATGTTCCAATCCTGGCAGACAAGGTAAGCACAGCCGTTGACTCTCATCAGCACCTCACGCCTTTGAACCAGAAGTTTCAGATTATCTGTGTGTCTCCACCATGGCAGAGGTCCGTGAAGCCTGTCCATTGGCAGCGCTGTCAGTCTGGTGTGTGGTTTGCTGCTCAAGGTACTGCTTTCAGATGAGATGTACCCTGTGAACAGAATTACGAACACTGTGGAACAGAGCCAGAGTAACTTGGTTTTTGTTTATTGTTGCTGCAAAATTGCAACTGGGCTTAAAATAGAATAAAAAAAAATCTGCCTCAATTAAAAAAACAAAACCAAACTCAAAGAAATAAAATAAAACCAAAAGCAGCAAAACCAAAATAAATGTTTTCAGTATTAATTTCACTGCAAAATTTCCATGAGTCCCTGGCAGCAGCTGTTGGGGGAAAATAGGGAACGAAGTATATTTTTCCCCGGATTATGAAGTCTTAAAACAAAATGCAACATAAAATCATCACCCTCCACCTTGCTGTGTGTGTGAGGAATGCTAAGACATTCCAATCTGCATTACCAGCCCACAGAATTAGCATATAAAGTCACTCACTATGAAACAGATAATCTGCAGCATGACCTTGCTTTTTCCTGCTTTAAGAGAGCAGGCTGAGGGCCAAGTTCTTTTGTACTGTGTGCTGTTCTTTAACATACATAAATAATACATATTCAGAAGGAAAAGAAGAGCCATTAGCAAACACACAGGCTGCAATAGGGGCCCGCAGTAAGTGCGTAATTTATTCCTCCCATTTTCCTTCCAAACTAAAAAAGATGGGGTGGGGGGGATGAATTTGCTCCAATGTTTAGTTAATTACCTCAAGCATTCCAAAACATGGCCTCTACAAGTATTTCTGCAATAGTAGTTTGAAAGATCTAATTTATACCCTATTTAATAAATTACTGTTGTAATCTCTCATGACCTGGCTAACAATCTGCCCCAAGCTGGATGAGCAAAGGTTGTGTTTGTGCACTTTCTGACTTGGTTTGGGGGTGTTTGTTTAGTCACTAAAGCAGCATCCATTGGCATGAGTCCAGCGGTGAGAATGTCCGTGGTGGTGGTATTATTATAGAATCATAGAATGGTTTGGGTTGGAAGGGACCTCAAAGCCCATCAAGTTCCAACCCCTGCCACGGGCAGGGACAACCCCAACGAGNTTTCCTGCAGCCTCCAAGGGCTCCCCGCAGCCTTCTCTGCTCCAGGCTGGACAAGCCCAGCTCCCTCAGCCTGGCTCCAGCGCAGAGGGGCTCCAGCCCTCGCAGCATCTCCGGGGCCTCCTCTGGCCTCGCTCCAGCAGCTCCGTGTCCTTCCTGCCCTGGGGCCCCCCGAGCTGGAGGCAGCACTGCAGGGGGGTCTCAGCAGAGCGGGGCAGAGGGGCAGAATCCCCTCCCTGGCTCTGCTGGTCCTGCTGCTGGGGATGCAGCCCAGGACACGGGGGGCTTTCTGGGCTGCCAGTGCACACTGCCAGGTCAGGTTGAGCTTTTCGTCCCCCAGCCCTTCTCCTCAGGGCTGCTCTCCATCCATTCCCCACCCAGCCTGGAGTTGTGCTTGGGATTGCCTTGACACATGTGCAGGACTTTGCCCTTGACCTTGTTGAACTTCATGTGGTTTGCACGGGCCCACCTCTCATCATTATTATTTCTACTTCTGCAGCCATGGAGGCTCTGCAATGCCAGGTGCAGAATGCTGTTGTGATAAAATATTCCCGGTCCAAGGAATTAATTGCCAAAATGGAAAGACAGAAGGCAAGAGAGGAAGAAGAGACAAAATGCCATGTCCAGAATGCCCTTAGCGCTCTCTGTGTTCAAGGGAGCAATAAACTGGTGGTGCATACACCCCGGAGACCCTGGGTCTGGCTTCTCTTCCTCACAAAACAGGACTGTTTGCTTGCTGTTATCCCAGATTCCTGTGAAATCCATGTAACCAGCACATGTAGTTGGTGCAGGTACAATACTATGTACCTGGGGCTGTATTTCTGGCTTGCTTGAAATAGGTTTCTGCGAGTGCATAATATTTATGGCTTAAAAAGGCACCGAGTCTCAGACTGTTCTTGAGCAAGCATGGTTTGTTTTGGAACAGAAGTCTGGCAGCTGTCGTGTGATTTCACTTTCTCCAGTTTAATTAATGCACTTTAATCTGGTTTCCTAAAGAAGTAATCCAGCTCTGACAGCACCCTCCAGACTGCTTTGCGTCTCCTTAATACATTTTCAAATTTTTAGTGAACTTCAAATGCGGCAGTCATGTACAGGTATTGGGCAGGTTCATGGAAATTTGTAGCCTACTTGCTGATGAGTATTGCTCCAATTACTGAGAAATAGCTGATTTTTTTATATCACCCAATATTAGGCATCAGAGAGTGTACTCAAGGTCTTACTTATCCATTACATCAAGCCCAACTTCAACAGTTTTTGGTGGTCACAGAAGTATTCCTTCTTGTGCTCTGTAGTAACGGTGCTGATGGGGCACTGCCACTCCTGAGCTGACAGGAGGTGTCCCTGCCGGGCAGGTAGACCCTGTTGCTTTCCATTGAGCAGTTTTTCCTTTTTTTTTTTCTTTATTTTTGGCTTTACTGGTGGTCAGACCTGTGTGTAGGGGCAAAATCAAAATCTCTTCTTGAGGGACTGAGTAATTCATGAGCCCTATAGTGCTGGTTGGGCCAAGCTAGGCTCTTAGATAGGGGTGTAAGGGTTTTGGTGGTGTGCTGCATGAGCAGGACGTGGGAAAGGTCCCTCTCTCAGCCCCAGTCTAGGTGCCCCATGAGTTTACATCAGCTCTGAACAGAGCAGAGGTAATGTGTCTGCGGTCTCTTCGTAGTGAAACACAGAAGAGGTAAATTGCTTACGGCTGACAATGGTTATAGGAGTTTTAATTTGTATGCCAGGAGGGTGAGAACTAGCATTTAGTGCTGTTCTGAGAATCCCATCCGCAGTGCACTTACTCCTTCGTGCAGCAATTTCCTTTCTTCTACACTTCATTTTGTTTTGGAGGCTAGGGACAAACGCTTTCTGCAGGAGTAGAGGTGAAAATGTTTCTCTGCTAAAATCTTTCAGGTTGGCTGTTATTTCTCTTTCCTTCATTTAATTTTATACTTTCAACCTCTTGCGCTTAAAAGTTAGCATTTATGTCAGCCCACATAATTTAAAAGTCTGTCTTTCTCCTTCTAGACTCTGCCTGGGGACCAGCAGGTAGGTAGGTTTGCCTCATTTCTTCCCAACTAATGGAAAACAAATGAATAGCTGTATATTAGAAATAACCCACATTCTGCTCACCACAAAACGTGCCCATCGTAATGTGACAGAGCATACCAAGAAGCAGCGGACTTCAGAGAAAGCTGGCAACAGCAAAATTATCCCAGAGCATCACCTACTTCAGCAATAACTGCAATAGCAAAAAATTCACTGTGCAGCAAAAGGTTTACGTGCTGGGCACTGCTGCTGCAGCAAAGCCAGATGTAACAGGGAGAATTGCAAAGGACAGGGAAAGGTATGGTTAACTGACCCCCAAACCCAGGAACTCGCCTACTGTAGGGTCAAATAATGCAGTACATTTCCATGGACCTGAGCAGCTTACTTTAAAGTCAATATGGGATGGTTTTATGGGGGAAGGGAAAAAAAACGGAAGTGCTCAGAATAGTTCTCTGAAAGATGCTGGTTATTTTGGAGTTTCCTGTGAATTCATATTGAATTCATTCTGTAGTAGGCTTGTCAGGATATACACCCTGGGAGGAGTGGGCTGGAGCCCCCTATCCAAACGCTGAAGCTCACCTCAGAAAATAGACCAAGCTGCTGGGTATGGAGACTAGTAGCTGGGTTGAAAGAGAGAGGTCTGGAAGGCAATGGAAGGGCTGATATTTCAAATAAAAGATGTATGGCTGGGTACAGGTTAGAGCTGCTTAAGCTTTTAGGGAAGATGGCAAGCACACAGGCTGTCATAAAACCACGTGTCATGTGTTTAGGTGGTTTTGTTGTTGAGACATGGCAGTACACAGTTTTACAAAAGACTGTATTCACAAGGCATATTTACAGCTCATTGCAGGACCCAAAGGCGAGAGCTGGAGTAAACCAGCCCAGTCTGATCTATTAAATAAGGGCAGAAGAAAGAGTAATAGCAACCTTCAGGCCACCAAGAAAATGGAAGGATTCTGACCCCCTTTATGGCGATCATGGGTCCTCATGGCCATCGCCACTCGCAACACCTACCCAAGGGATGGGAAATGCTGTCTGGAAGTGGGGGGGTTGTGCTCCAGTTTTTACTGAGAGCCTAACGAGGTTGTATGGCTTGGAATGGCCTTGGCTGTATGGCTTGCCATAGCAGAGGGGTGGTGTGAGTTAACAGCCAGCCTTAAAATCTCAGAAGGTGGCAGGCAGGTTGTGCTGTCCTCCAGCTCTTCATTCCAGGGCCATTGCAGTTCAGAGGAATCTCTCCTCTTCTGAAAGACAAATTCCTGATTCCTAAACATTAAATTCGCAGAAGCACTTCCAAATGCCTATTTCCTCCCTACACACGACTACCACCTTAGTCTCCAGATATGACCGTCCTTTTCAGGAATATATATTTTGATGCTTGGATTCTATGTAAACAGGGAACAAAGTAGTGCTGGATTTGCTACTGTGCCTGTGTGTTGAGAAACACGTGCATACGGAGAGTTAATGGAGGAAGAGAAATATTCTGTTGCTTTAGGCAACGGCTTTGTGCTCTGAAGAGCTGGGCTCTGGCCCAGGCTCAACTGGAGATCCCTCGCCATCCTGGCTAGTGAAGCAGCTGTGCCTCGGTGCCCCAGTGCCAGAGGTCCACGCTTTGACTTGTCTCTGTGAGCGGTGAGCGCTTGAGCTGAGGTCGACTGATACAAAGCACTTGGATAACATCTCCTACAGTGCAACGCCAGCCACGGCTCGAGTTCAGTAATGCAAATCCAGAATAAGAGGTTTGGGTGTCTGTAATAAGCAGCTGCTCAAGCAAAACTATTTTCTTTGAGACCTTGTGCCTTTTTGCATGCTATGTGAATCTTTTGTGGGTGAAAGGCGAGGCGTATGTTCTTAAAACCGTACGGGGCATTTTCAGAGATACCGAGCTTCTGTTCTTTCCACAGACCAGAAGGCAGAGAGGGCACGCAGGTCTAACGTGCCTGAGAAGCACGGCAGTCCCTCAGGTGCCACGCTACGTGGCTTTTAATACCTTAGCTTTAATGCCTTTCCTTTAAGTATGGCGAGAAAAACACAGATCTTGCAAATTTAAACCTAAATCTCACGAAGGCTTTGCATTGCTTATGTAGGTGTTTTGAGTCATAATTATTCGTATTGGATAGTGCTCGTGAGAACTGAGTTAATCATGGAGTAAGTTAATGAGAGTAAAGAGTCCACGACGACTGCTGCATACTGTCACTAACACTTCAGAAAGAAGTGGAAGTGTGGCCTCTCCTAGACCTTCATGAAGGCTTCCTAGATGACAAGAAAGTAAAATTGAGTATTTTCAAACTAAAAATGAAAAGACAATTTCAGTGCAAAACAGGAGGTTTTAAACAAAATTAAAATTGTACACAGATTTTGCTTTAAAAAGTCCCACCATAGATCATTCTCTATTAAAAGTATTTTACAAGAAATCTTCTTTTGGTCATGACTCTGGTACTAGCTCAAGATGCGTAGTCCATGCTGTAATTAGATTCAAAATACACACTACTTTTACTTCCAAAACACCAGTTGTGCTATTTTCCTTTACAGATTACAGGAAAATGACACTGACGTTTTACCATGTGCCCTGATGACATTCGGTATCTCATGGGATTGGGCTGAACAGTAAGTCTCAACATTTATCTTGCATTTTTCAGTTTTTATAATACTCTTCAGCATTTTTGATTGGCATTAACAGCTTGACACTGTTAGGAGGGAGAGAGGAACTTTTCATTGTCTGTAATTATGAGACAGTACATTTGATGCTGAATGAATCCATAATTCTATTTCAAGTGAATGCTCAAATTTGTAGCCTTTTATTCCAAGAAATATGACATATATTCAAAGAAGGCATCATTAAATAAAAGTAGTGATAATTGCCTGCCTCTTTTAAAAAAGAAAAAATAGTTGACCCTGCATATAAATTTTCCCTCAAGGAATCCATTAGTCTTTTTTATCTTAGTTAGCACAGTTGGTAGTAATGATTCAAAGAATAAATGAACTAATAGCTTTATGCATGATCTGGGGTGACAGACCTGAAATGGCCGGGGAAAATTCCTATAAGATCTGGTATGCTTCATTGGCTGTCAAATGCTACTTTGACTTTTATCATAGGATCATTGAATCACAGAATGATTTGGGTTGGAAGAGACCTTAAGGATCATCTAGTTCCATGGCTTTGGCAGGTGCATCTTTCATTTGATCAGGTTGCTCAAAACCCAGGCCAACTTGACTTTGAACGCTTCCAATGACGGGGCATGCACAACTTCTCTGGGCAATCTGTTCCAGGGTCTCACCACCATCATCTTCCTTATATCCAATCCAAGTTTACCATCATTCAGTTCAAAATCATTGACCCTTGTCCTACAGGCCTTGGTAAAATGTCTTTCTCAATCTTACAAGACCCATGTAGATTGAAAGATGACAATAAAGACTCTCTTCTCTTCTCCAGGCTGAACAAGCCCAACTCTATCAGGCTGTCTTCATAGGAGAGGTGTTCCAGCCCTTTTGTTATTTACATGACCCTCTTTTGGACCTGCTTCCACATGGTCCATGTCTTTCCTGTACTGGGGACCCCAGAGCTGGAAGCAGTGCTAAAGGTGGGGTCTCATGAGAGCGGAGTAGAGGGGGAGAATCACCTGCCTTGGCTTGCTGGCCATGCTGCTTTGTATGCCGACCAGGATACAGTTGGCTTTCTGGACTGCAAGCGCAACATTGCCGGCTCGTATCCAATTTTTCATCTATCAATATCTCCACGTCCTTCTCCACAGGGCTGCTCTCAATCCATCCATCCCCCAGTCTTTATTGTTATTGGGGATTGCCTCAAACCACGTCCAGGACCTCGCACTTGGCCTTGTTGAACTTCATGAGTTTATACAGCCTTTGTTTCTGGGCACATAGATCCCTCAGTTCCTAGCACAGAACCCTGAGGTGAGACGAAACCTCTGCCATTTATTACCATGAGAGTGTTGCATGTGAACTACTGATTGTGTGAAGGCTGCGTTTCATGGGTGAGCCATGAGTATCTGCTGCTTCTGCTTTATCCCCATGAAAAGAGCTTTGCAGATGGCTGGCACAGAGACTGGAGGAACATTTTATTTTGGCAGGATGTATTTCTGCAAGGTGGATGGAGATTTATGCACTGTTTAAGATTCTGTCAGAGCATTAGCCTGCAGAATGGACATTGGAGAATTGTCACCATGTGCCTGCACTGATCAGCAAGGCAACATCCTACTGTGCCAAAAATTGTTGATTTCTTCCAAAATTATTTTCTTTCTTATCTGATCAGGTGTACTGCAGGTCTGCTTAAGCCTGGTCATATCTCTGTTTCCTGGAGAGTACTCTTCCATGTGAATCACCAAGCACACATTGTGAAGACTGGAGCTATGCGCGGTACAATCTCTGTGTCCACATCTTTATCAGTCAGTTCCTTGAGGTCAAGATCTTGTCATGAGCTAAAAGACATCTTCAAAATAACAGCTTGGAGGAGACAGACTGCTGCAGAAATTATCCGGTTCATCAATGCATTCCTTCAGGATGTCTGACAGAGTCCCCAGGGCAGCTGCTGTGCCATTTCTGCTCCCTATTCTGTGTAATCCTCTTCTCAAAGAGTGGAAGTTAGGGGTTCTTTTCCTGTTGTCTGTACTAGATGCTCATCTCAAGGAAAGTTATCTGTTATAATGGGGAAAGATCCTGAGACTTCTGAATCAACTAGATCCTCTCACTTGCACTGAACTGTCCTATCCAAATGTTTGCTGTTTCCTTATCCTGGTGAGTATTTTTTTATTATTATTCTGTAGATTTTTATGTTCCAACCTTAAACAAAACAGTGCCAGTGACAGCCTCCAAAGGAAGGGCAGTAGCTTTGAGGTAGATGGTCTACGTATCATGGACCTGTTCAGGAACTGCATCCTGTATGCAATAGTTCCAGGATGGGGCACTACATTTTCTGCATCTGCTGCTGGTTTCGTCAGCATTAAAAGGATTGTGTCCAACACACAGTTGGGCAGTCTCACGTGCAGAGAACCTATCTCAGTCTGTATGCAGGCAGGGCAGCAGGGCAGCGTGGCACTTGCTCTCATGTGCCCAGGCTGGCGGACAACTCCACTTTCCAGCTCCAGCTGACATCTCCGTGTGGTTGCACTCGGTGGTGAGTGGATCAGACCAGGTCTGTGATAGCCAAGCTTCTCAAAGCGCTAGAGGCATCAACTTACATAGGAAGGCCCTCCAGCCCTTCAGAAACCAGTGTGAAACACCAGAGTATTTGCTAGAGCAGGGAAAAAAAAAAAGTTTATTGTTACTGATATACCAGATAAATATGTTCCTATCAACTCTTATTCAGCAATTGTCCTTAATTTGCATTCATGATCCCTGCATTCAAATGATGAAATCTTCCCATTACTTCACCCTCACTAAAATACATCTGTTTTCCTTTTTCTTCTCCGATTTCTAAGCCTTTAGAAATCATATTTTCCATCATTGTTAGGCAATTGGAAAACTAAAAGCTTGCTTTGTATCCTAAATGAGATTTGAAAACGTGGTGCTAAAACACACACACCCCAAGGACCCCCCATGTCTTTAACACAGGGACCAAATACGTGGGTGTGCCGGGAAGAGCGCTGGCCTGGGATCCCGGCTGCACCCCTTGGATGTGTTGGTGCCCCCCTCATCCCCTGGCATGGCTAGGGCTTTATGCAGTTTTACAGACTTACCTCAGCTCCACCATCATCTCCAGGCCTTCTGAGAGCACAGTAACTTCTCTGGATTGAGATGTGCCCCATTAAACACAAAAATAGCCGAAGGAGATTCTGAAACAAGGGTGATTGAATGATGGTATTCGCAGAAGCAGAGAGGCATATGGAGGAATGAAAGCAGATCATTTGCAGATTAGCAGTAAAACTTGTACACTTGAGGAATATAGCAATACTCAGTCTGTCGCAGAGCTGAATTCTCCACTAATTTAAAGCTCTATACTTCAGATGAAATTTCCATAAAACCTAGAACTTGAGGAGTCCTTATTGCAGCCTCTGCAGCCACTCAACCCTGCCGAGCTGTCGGGAGCAGGAGGGAAGGACGAGCACTGCCGGTCTTCAGCTGATCAGGTTTTCTGCCCACACTTGCCCTGGATAGCACTTTGCTTTTTAATGGTTTCTGAATCTAGGTGTACTACAAAAAAATTAAACAGCCATCCGCCCTAACCTCATGACATGGAAGGAAGGAAGAGAATGCCTCTTCAATTAAAAGAATAATGAGGTATGAAAGAATCAAGTCCTTAGAATAAGCAGTGACAGTTTAAAATGGTATTTTGGTATGGTATAAAACACATTTCATTGCTGGCTGAATTCATAAAGGCGTTATGTAGAGAGAATTTTATTACTGAAACATTATCAGCAAGTATGTCATATAACTTCCTTCCTAAATCTCAGAGAGGAAGGATCCAGGGTCTAAAACTCTTTTTAGGCCATGGAAGGGCATGAAGGTGTATCTTCCACCACTGGGAAGAGAGCGAGGGACAGATCTGAGGTTATCTGCAGGAAACTAAGTTCAGCACTGGGTTTAAAGCCTTTTTCTGTAAGAGATTCACCTGTACGTTTGTGTGAGTACTGAGACACGAGCACAAACATGTTAATACTGAGAAGTCGATCCCTGTCTCTCTCTTACTCTTTTCCTCTGAAAATTAACTAAATTTCAGTGGACTAATTCTTAAAATACTTGTTTTAAAATACTTGAAGTCACAGTACCCAATGACCATAAAGGTTTTTTGGCTAAATGAAGTATTTTCTTCTTTGAGATTTGAAAGAATTCTCTGTCCTTATCTCCCACATGGACTAAAGGGTATAATCAGAGCGGACCTTCGTCTGACCTGCTGCTGGTGTTCCTGCAGAGTCCCTTTCTCCTGTGTCTGTTATCCTGAGACATATTTACATGTAAGACACTTAGTCATGGCAGACTGCAGAGAGTGTAGGAATGGCCATGGTTAGAATATGATTACAAGCAATTTAGAGCAATATTGATAGGTTGGGTGTTGACAGAACAAGAGACTACAAATGATGAAGGAGCAGGGTGGATTACCTTCACAATGGCAGAGGTAGCATCATATTTTCAGCTACCTGGGAGATGCAGACACCAAAGAAGAGAACAGATCCCTGAAGCAACGAAGGTTTAGCCTCAGTATCAGGGAAAGCACAGTCGGTTGGGCTGTGCAGTGTCCCAAAAGAGCCTCTGTGTGAAAGCTGGAGGGATGCGCAATATTGACTTTCTTTCTCAATGAGAAAATTAGTTGTTGAATATTATTATTGAAGAGGAAATGACACCAAATAGAAGCTTGTCGTAAATCATTATTTGATTGGATTTGCTGGAGCCAAAAATTTAACCATGGGGAAAAAAAATTGCTTAGTCTTACAGCTTAGACAGGGATTCTCAGATTTTTCCTATTTCCTTTCAGCGAGCTGTGCTCCATCATTACTCATTTCTGAGGTTCCACATCTCCTATTCATAAGTTCTTGTCAGGCTGTTTGATGTCATCTGCTGTGCTGAAAACATCCGCCCTCTCCCCAACCTCCAGCTAAAGAGAAAAATTAGTAAAGAAGAAATTTTAATGCCAGTTGGAGGGATTTTGACCCAGACACTTACTGCACAGAGGGAGCTGTGCTGTGAGCTTACACTTACAAAAAACCTGTCCAGGGAAGGATTTTAAAAGCATACAATGTCCGTGATAATAGTTATCTCCTCAGTAAGCTTTACGCACTGCAGTGAGGAGATGCATTCCCTTCCTTGTCAGATGGGTCTTTTCCTGGAGCTTGCAGTACTTGTCTTGCACTTGCAAACATAGTGCTCTTATTCCACACCTCTGTAACAGCTTTGCAGGTAGAAATCTACAGGTTTTCCTGTGTAATGTGTAAATGTTGAGGGAGGGCACTTGCATCCTATTAGAGATGGTCAGTGACTTGAACCAGCAGATCCTCCTCCAGCTGTTACAAGGTGCATTATCATTCCCTGACCAAAAGGCGTCCCCAGGCTGGGGAGATGGCAAGGAACCTGTGAGAGGATGGCCAGGCACCAGTTGCCCAGAAGGCTCGAAATGGATCAGCAATAGGTTTTGTTCGGCATATTTGCTAGCTAAGCCACCTTCTCCAAGATTTCAGCAGTGAAAAGGAGGGGTTGGGGAAGAGAGGCAGAGCAAAAGGTTCTTGGAGGCTGCCTTTCAGAGCTCTCACTTGAACAAATCTCGGTTCCCCCTCTAGTCTTTTTATCTCTTCCTTTTTTTTCCCCCCTTTATCAAGTTTGCTGAAAAAGGAAAGGAGCCAAAGGCCTAACTTTGTTCATTTTTCTGTCTCTACCATGATGAGCAGAAAAGTCATACAAATAATTGGCAGCATTGGCATGGAGGTACTGGTGGATAAGCCAGCCATGCATCATACTCAGCAAAGGGAGTATGTCCAGACTTAAGTTTTTACAGGAAACTAAGTGACTTGATTCATCAGCTACAGGCATGGGTTCGGGTTTTTTTAATTATTTTTTCCTTTTATTTTTTCCTTTTCTTCTTTCCTTTTCCTTTTAACACCACCAAAAAAAAAAAAGGTATAAGAAAACTGGTGTTCCTTTGGTAAATCACAAAAAAAGAAGGGAAGGGGAAGAGGAAAGAGAAGGAGAAGGAGAGAAGGAGGAGGAGAAGGAGAAGAGAAGAAGGAGAAGGAGAAGGGAAGGCTTTCTCCAAAGGCCAGACTTGTCAAGAAAGATAAAAGTGATAAAAGATGAGAGAGTCATGGGACAGACTTGTTTATGAAAAAATACGATATACAGATTTCTCATTTCTCTCTCTGTGACACACTGCCTTCTCCATGAAATTATTTCTAGATTTACTTCCCATGTTTTCTGGCCTACCATTTAAAGATAAAGATTACATTTCCCAGTTGTCATCATCATGGCTGCATAGGTTTTTGTCTCCCACAGAACATATATCTTCCCAGAGTTCAATAGCTCTTTATAACCTGCCAGGATTTTAGTATAACGTGCATTCAATATATTTACAGTTTATTTTATAATGGCCAAGATACTCCTGGACTGCTCTTCCCCCTTCTAATACGCTTTTGGTTCTCAGCCAGGTGGACTTCCCTATGGTGTCATTCTTTTCTCCTGAGGGGCGGAGGAGCAGGATGGGTGTATGTTACAGCCACAGAGGGTGCTAACAGATCTCTGTTTCATTCCTAAATCCTTTATGCCTCAGATATCGAAGGGGAAATTCCCACTGTAACTGCTCAGCAGTGGTAATCTGTGACTGAGGAGTGACCTGGCACGGAGGGCAAGGAGACCCAACTGCAAGAGGGGGTTAGACTGCCTGGAAGCAGGGATGCCAGAGACAGAAGGACTCCTTGCAAGGGAGGGAAGTGTCCCTGGGTGATGCGGTAAGGAACAGCCTCTGCATTGTCTTGTAGCCATCCCGGAATAGGAGGACTCAGGGGCCCCAGCTCAGGGGCCACCCTGGGGCAGCAGAGCTGGGCTGGGGGGTGGACCCAGGGCTGGGCTGAGGGTGCCCTGTGCAACCGCTCTCAGGATGGGGGCTGGTGCTTGTGACACATCTTCGCAGACTCTGTGTAGGACTGCTCATTGTGTTAGCCCTCTGCCCAACGCACATTCATTATTTTTTTCTGTTATATTTAAGCACAAACCTGTGTTTAATTCACCTCTTGGAGTACCATAAAAAAAATCCCTAATACTAAGTTATGACTAATTGCTTTGATTGAAAAGCACTGAAAGGAGGTTGTGGTGAGGTGGGTGTTGGTCTCTGCTCCCAGCAACAAGTGATGGGACAAGAGGGAACGGCCTCAAATTGCTCCAGACGAGGGACAGGTTGGAGATTGGGGAAAATCCCTTCCCCGACAGAGTGGTCAGGGCTGGGGACAGGCTGCCCAGGGAGGGGGGAGTCCCCGTCCCTGGGGGGGTTCAAACAGCGTGTGGCTGTGGCACTGCGGGACAGGGGGTAGTAACCATGGTGGGGTTGGGTTGGCAGTTGGACTTGATGATCCTAGAGGTCTTTTCCAACATTAAAGATTCTATGATTCTATCATTCTGTGATTCTTAGCGACATTAGTAACTGTGTTGTTGCCCTCGGTATGACCAAAGAGGTTCTGGAAATGTAGAAAGCTTTTCAGTTATGTTGAACTTGAGCTGATCGTTCAACAGCCAAGAAGAAAAATCTGAGCTACTCACTGATTTATTTGGGACAGGGACACGCAGACTGGGAGCTGAAGAACTGCTGGAATTAGTTAAACTTACACTTGAACTTACTGTGGTGAAGGTGGAGAGGAAGGAAGCAGAGTCCTGCAGTATCCAGTCCTGTGGCACCTACACAGAGGACTGGGAGAGGTGAGGGTCACCGAGGGGAGGGACAAGTGAGGACACAAGAGCCAAAATGTTACCCGTGTGTAGTTTTAAAGACAGCTGTGAGGCTGCAAAGGACAAAGCTGTTTTCTGGGCTTAGTGTGAATGAGATCAGTAGAGTCACTGAGGGTTTTTTGAGATGCAAAAGCCTAATATATACTTCTGTCATGCAAACAAACAGCCAAAGGGCAATGAGAGGAGAAAGTAGAGAATAATAAAGGGGATTAAAGATGATATGAGGAAGATTGTGGAAGGATGGACTAGTCTGTAGTAAAGGGCTCAGGAGGGAAAGTAGAAAAGAAACACCAGCATCTGTGAGAGGAAAGGAGAGTCGTACCTGGTGATGAGAATTTTATTTACTATAGGAAACAAGAAACAAGGCTTTCAATCTGATGCAGAAAGCATTCAAATCTGATGCACAAGTCTGAATACTCAGTAGGGACTCCTTTCTCTGTACCATTGCTCTTCATTACTTCAGGTTAGGGCCGCACCCTTAGGCCATGTCTCACGATTTACTATGTGTCTCTTTTCTCCCATAGCTAGTAATAATATTCCGTGAGGTTGTGTGATGAGCTGCAGAGTTTTGTATCCTTGGCCCTCAGCTCCTAAGTAATCTCCTTGTCAAGTATCTCAATTATTTTAAAAGCATCATTCTCTTTCCTGTCAGCGTGTGCTTTTGTTCCCTACTGTGCAACCCAGGACAGCGGGTCTATGTCCTGGTAGGGACCACACAGAGAAATTCCTTTTCCACTGCAGTGGTGTTCTCCTCTGATCTATCAGATACTGTCCTTAATGATTTATTAAGTGTGGGCTCTAATAACTTATGATCTATCATTGCAGCTCTGCAGAATTAATATATGTGGCATTTTTCTGGTGGTATAAATTCAGCCACTAATTCCTCTTCTACCTGCAGAGCTCTGGCCAGCAGAAGTCAGGGTGATCGTTAGAGGCGCTCTGAAGGACTTTGCCGTGACAGATACCTTTTGTTTGCATCGTGTCGTGTCTGAGCTTGAATCATTATCGTCAGGAGCTCAAGGCCTGGGAGATTGCTAGTTTTAAACATTTTAATGCTGTTTTGCAGTAACTGTCTTTTAAAACCATTCAGTGTCTGTACACAGAGCGATGCACACCAAGTAGAAAATGTCATAATTCCAAGTAAGCACTAAAATACTTTTTCACCTACAAAGGAAGAGCACTGGTATTGCAGTCATGCTTCTTTTTTTTTTTCTTTTTTTTTTTCTGAACTGCAAAACCTTGATGTATCCCATGTTTGCAACCTTGCCACTTTGTACTGTATTCTGCTCTGCTGCGTTTGATGTTCAGATGTCTTTGGCTCCCCAGCGCAGCACGCCCAGTACTGCTCGCAGGCAGCAATCTTCCAGGGGCTCCTGGGCACGGTGAGGGGCTGGGCTGTGCCTGGGGGCAGGATGCCCTGGGGTACTCCTTGCCCAAAGCACATCCATCATCTCCTGTCTCAGCACCAGTACTGGACAACCTGGGGAGGGTGGTTAATAGCAGGATGGGCAAAGATTTTAGGTGGTACTCAGCACGCCATGAAATGCATTCCTCCCAAGGAATGAAGACCCGCACTTCACCATGCCCAGCGCCTGATCACTGCCGGGAAGGCTGGAGTGTCACAGCCTGGCTGAATTGCCAATACGGGTTTACAAAACCAATATATATTTTACATACCCCAAAGGCAGCACCAGGCACGCTGTTGCAGTTCACCGAATCAGCATTACTCATGGTGTAGCACTCCTTACCACGAGGATGTACTTTCCGTTTAGTTTTGCGATGGTATTTTTCTACTTTGTGTCTTTGAACAGCCGGCTCGGTCTCCACCAGCATTCACGCTGAGCACTGACTCTCTCCTCCCTAACCATCATTTTGCTTTGCAGGAGCGCACAGATTGCTGTTAGCTTTGCTCTCCACGTGGATTCCCGCTGTTCTGGCCCAAAGGCAGCTTTCAACTGGGATACCTTTTCAAATCCGGAGGACAGCGTCAGACTTGCGCAGCAGTGCCTGTTCGGTAACCCCTCCCGTCTCCTGCTATTACAGTTCTCTTTGTTTCTGTCTCCATCTCAGCACGGGCAAATGGCTTGTTTATACCCATTTATTTTTGTTCTCCTGATGTTTGCTCCTCCTCACTGCAGTTCCCAGTCAGGATTGCTGGTAGGGAATAAACTCACGGCTTTCCTCTCTCCACCACAAACCTTGCGCTTGAGCTGAAGAAATAAAACCAGTGGTGAAGCGTTACGCATCCATGTGAACCGCTAGCGGAGGAACACGGACGTTTTCTTGCTTTGTCATGAAGCTATGTGTGTCCTCTCCAGCTGGAACAGCTTCTGCATTCCAACAGTGTGACCAGTAGGTTGAGGGAGGGGATTCTCCCCATCTACCCCACTCTTGTGAGACCCCACTTGCAGTCGTGCCTCCAGCTCAGGGGGCCCCAGGACAGGAAGGACACGGAGCTGCTGAAGCGAGTCCAGAGGAGGCCCCGGAGATGCTGCGAGGGCTGGAGCTCCTCTGCGCTGGAGACAGGCTGAGGGAGCTGGGCTTGTCCAGCCTGGAGCAGGGAAGGCTGCGGGGAGCCCTTGGAGCCCCTCCCAGTGCCTGCAGGGGCTGCAGGAAAGCTGGAGAGGGGCTGGTTGCAGGGCAGGGG
>VWZZ01000679.1:374976-404416 GCA_013399095.1 Psophia crepitans
ACAACCAAACCAGTCTGGGATTCTGCGTTTTTGGAGAAGCAAAAGGTCTCACACCTGCCATGAGCAGTGCCTTTCTTTGCGCAATGGGACAGCCATGGTGGCTTCCCACACACTGTGTCATCTGCATGTGTCACTGCTTGCCATGAATCTCCAGTAATTGCTTCAGCTTTATGCACCTTATGGTCTTACTGCCCACTAGGTGCATACTCCGTACCATAAACCCAAATAGGTTCCTCTGAACAGAGTTAAATGAATGCTGGAGCAAACTGACCCTGCCCATGGTCAGCGCTACTTGAGAAAACCGTATAGCCAAATGTTAGGAAAAAGTGCCGATATTTAAAACTGCTCGCATCAGAAATCCTCCTGTTAAAGATGAAATGACATAAATTGGCCTAGTGGTTTTATAGTAGCAAATTGCAACAATAAAAAAAATCATTAAAAACTTATTGGATATGTCTAGGGCCACTGGTGGGCGATTGCTTCTCTTATTAACCACATTAATATCCTTTATGTAGCAAATTTCAATTTCAGCGGTTGTAATTCATGCACGGCATACAAAGAAGATGATTAAACACTAAAAGCAAAGTGCGGTTATTCAGAACTGTTTCACTGCATTTCCCACCGTGGCAGCGGTGGGACTCGTGCTGGACAGAAGGACAAGCCTCATGCAGCGGATCCCTCAGGTTCCCAGCCCTGCTGCCCCAGGAGCTTCGTCTGAAGAGGCACGGGCTCAGCAAATGACCGACTTCGTTCTCAGGTCCCGTCTAAAACACAACCTCAGTTTCTACTGCAATATAGATCTTTTTCACTATGACGTAACACTGTGTAACAGAGAGATTTTCCTGTAGAGGAAAGTCAGCACAGAGAAAATATAAACATATATCTAGCTGGTTAATGTTTTTTTAAAGTGTGGGGAATGAAATTCATATAATTTAAAATAATAGCCTATTAATTTCTCCTTCTTTGACCTTCTTGTTCTATTATTTATCTAGTTTTAATATTTCTTCCCTCTGTTTGCTGCTTGTTTCAGAAGTCTATCTCATCTTGCACAGTGAATCCATCATTTTGGTTTGGGTCATTAATCTCTGCTTTTCCTTCAAAAGATAATACATGTTTAATGGCTGGGTAATGTAACAGGCAGTAAGACAGAAGTGTTTGAGACACTTTTGAAGGACATTAGAATAATGCTCCTCAAAATTTATTTAGATCTCTATATTTCATTTCTAAGATGTTCAACGGTCTTTCAATGATTTAATGGGTTTCTATGGTCCATGATCATTTTGGGAAGGGATATAAACCCACCCTCCTTAGGAAATAAGTCAACAGCTTTCAGAGAGGAATAAAAAAAAATGTATTTTTCTTATTATATTCCCTTTTTATTTATTGCAGGACTTCCAACATTTTCCTCAGTACCACCGTGCAGTAGATCTTCTTAAAGCTGGCAGAGTCAGGCTTCCCTCCGTGCAGCCCTCACAGGACCCAGCTGGCAGCCCACGGGCTACGGACAGGTGAGGTGGACAACAGGAACGCAAGTGGGACATGAAGCTGGTGATGTGAGCCACAGTCTGTACATACACAGTGAAAGTATATATATATATACACACACACACATATACACACAGTGTAACGTTATGGAGCGTTAGCTCTGCTCTGTACTTAGATTTGAGCTGGGCAACACAGGTTGTCCTGTAGTGTATCCTGCAGGACCAAAATGGGTGGTGAAGACATGCTTTAAACCAGACCAGGCAAAAAGATATGGATGGGGATGCTCTGTCCTCAGGGTGGTGGGTTGGGAGGTTGAAGCCATGGTTCTTCCTGAGACTCCCCAGCAGATTGCCCATTCTCTGAGCACACCACTGCTCCCCAGACAGTGTCGCCCATGCAAGGCTGACGGGGACATTCACACAGGCCAGGAGACATCTTCCTTTATTGCCCACCTCAGCTGGATGCTATGGGAACATCGTGACCATCAAGATTCCAGCTGTTCTGGAGGAACAGTGGGAGCATTGTTTGTTCTTTCATTGAAGCTGTGGCAGTTTAAAAAAACATGAAAAAAAAAGAATTCACTGGGACAGAAAAGTTTCTGTCTGACCACTGGCTGGCCGTCACTTGGAGAAGGAGGGAAAGGTGCTTCCTTTTCAGGGCCAACTCATATTTCACCCAAACACTACCTAAATTTTACAAAAGAGACCGGTTGCCTCAGTGAATTCATGCTGTGTCTGGGGTTAAGAGCTAATGTGTAACCATTAATAAGCTTTCATGTTATTGTGCAGTTAAGCAGCACTTGTTTGGCGTCTTTTTCCCCAAGGCCAAAGGGTGGTTAGAAATACCATAAAAGTAACTCAGATGCTGAACTTGCTCTAAGTTCTGGGCATCTTAAGGAGCAAATATTGGCATGTTTCTTTCTCCTAAGGAAAACAACTGCAAAGGGCCAACGGTTCGTATATCTGACGTCTCCACTGCTACTTTGGAAAAAGCCTGTAGCTAAATCTCTAAATCTGCTGCAGTTTCATAAGTTGAAAAGCAAAACACGGCCGCTATTATTGTCACTGTCCAAACAGGTTATTGCTTAGAGAAAGCAGAAAACTGTAGCAATAGTTTGTGGGGAGTTCCTTGGAGGGACCCACACTGGTGCTTTGGTCCACGCTATCTTTGTGTGTCCTGCAGGGGAGCATGATCCAGTGCCTCCTCTCGCCCTGGCCCTGGAGTTCAAATGCATAAAATCTCTGAGTGCAGGATTGGCCCGTCAGTGCTCTTGGGCTCCATGTTATGGAACAAGTTGATGCCAACAGCTCCTCTCTTCCCCCAGCCTTCAGGAATGGTCCCCAGTGGCCTCCCTGGAGCTGGTGCTGAGTGGTCCTCTACTGCCTTTTCCCACCTCCTCATTAAATTACATTTGAAATCCTGCAGATTTTGGACTGGAACAGGTCCGAATGGGAGTTTAATGGGGCACTTCAGCAACTGATCTGACCTTGAGGAAAGTTCAGGACAGAGACGGATCCTTTGTGTTGTCAAACCCTGGTCCTGCCCAGCCTGGATGAGAGAACGTTCTGTGTCTCCCCACCTTGGAAAGGAGCATCATTTTCATTCATCCTCTCAGTGCTGAAGTTTTACTCCACTAATGTCTGCCTGCCTTTGTGTTGATAAATAAATAATGAATACAAGTGGTCAGAACAGATTTTTACCCCAAAAAATGCCTACTGAAGAAATATTGTTTTTCCAAGTTACTCCAGCAGGTGTCAATTTTTCTCTCGGATACGAAAACCTTCAAGAACAGCAGCAATAGTATCATTTAATTTTCCATAATGGAAACCAAAGCAAGTGCCTGACCTGGCGTCCTTTCATAGCCCTAATATTTTTCAGAATTTAGTTACCCAAGTGGGCCGGTTTTGGCAGCCAAGACACAGTCCTCTCATAATTTTGCTTTATTTTCTTAACAAAATACACTTCTTTGAGGAAACAGGCATTTTCAAAGAATAGTTTTGAATGTGAAAACAGACTTTTTTCCTTTAAAATATTACATGGAAAGATATTCTAATAGTAATTGATACCCTAATGGTGTCATCATAATAGAATTTTATTAAAATTAAAAAGGACAAATATTACTTACTTGACCTGATAAGAGGTTTTGCATATCACACAGAAAACAGAGCCATATCGCTGCACTTCTTTACAAAGGCAAAGAGATCCCACAAACTAGTAATGATATGAGAATTCTCATACCTAACTTCTGCCCACTTTTAAACTCTCATTTCTATACAATGTATTGCATATATTTATTCACTTACTGTGGGAGAATTTGCAACCTTTTAACGATCGAAAAAGCATTTCACCTTCATCTCTGGATTGACTGAGAGTGAAGGGCTATAGCTGAGGGTTTGGGCATCCTTGCTCCCTGCCAGACAATGATCAGGTACATATAACTGTGTCTCTGAGCAACCACAGTGCAGTTAGGCGTGGCATGAAGTTTTTGGTTATGCCACTTTATGTATGTGTAATTTGAACTTGAATTTAATAATCCCCCCTTTTCTTTTTCCTCGGAGATGCTTTAACTCAAAGATATTGTGCTAATAATGTGCCTTGCACATCTGCTCAGTAGGACTGCGTGGTTGATTTTTATGTATAAATACATGGCATTTTACTTTTGAGATGGGAGGAGGTGCTACAGACCTCGAGCGAAAGATACAGCATGGCAGAGCCTGAGACAAAATACAGAGTGTGGAGACAGCGCTGCTGGCGTGCAGCAGGACTGACAATCCCACCCCACCAGCTCCTCGCTCCAGGCGGCTTTTAGTCACGAGAATGGTTTAAACCAAATGACTGCAGAAGTATGCAGTTGAATGGGGCTTTGGGCAGCCTGGGCTGGTGGGGGGTGTCCCTGCCCATGGCAGGGGGCGGCACTGGGTGGGCTGGGAGGTTCTTTCCAACCCTCAAATCGTTCTTTGATTCTATGATTCTGTGGGGTAATAAGAAAAGGAGATCAAATATATGGGGAGGAATGTGACAATATTAGATGGCAGTGTACAAGGCAGCAACATGTCCTTGTGGTAAGGATGGCCATCACCCTCCTGGGCTGCAGAGTGTTGCCAGCAGGTCGATGGAGGGGGTCCGTCACCTCTGCTCATCACAGGTGAGACATAGCTGGGGTGCTGGGTCCAGGGCTGTGCCCCCCAGTACAGGAGGGAGCTTACTGGAGAGAGTCCAGCTTAGGGCTACAAAGGTGGTGAAGGGACTGGAGCATCTTTCACAGGAGGAGAGGCTGAGAGAGCCAGGGCTGCTCAGCCTGGAGAGGAGAAGGCTGAGGGGGATATTATCTACTGCCTGATGAGAGGCAGTAAAGGAGACAGATTCAGGCTCTTCTCAGTGGTGCCCAGTGACAGAAGCAATGGGCACAAATTAAAAAGCAAGTGAAAAAATTTTTTTATCATGAGGGTGTTAGAACACTGGAGCAGGTTGCCCAGAGAGGTTGCAGAGTCTCAGTACCTGGAGACAGTCAAAACCCAGTTGGACACTGTGCTGAACAACCTGCTTTCACTGTCCCTTGGATGAGACTATCTCCAGGCCACCTCCAGACTCAGCCATTCTGTGATCCTATGTGTTTCTGTGATTTTATGTTTTTTTCAAAGCAAATCCAGTCTAACTTCTAAATTTGATGGCCAGTTACTTTCTGTAACTTCATTTTCTCCACAGAAAGTATATCCACGTAGCTGAAAGAGAATGTGGCTCTTCCTGGATTTATTAATCTGTCCATTTTACATTACCTATCTGTGCAAAATGATGGGCATTTCTTATTTCAAACTTCTTATGGTGAAACATATGGTCTTGCATGTGATGTGAGAATAATTTCAAGCTTCTAAATTCTATCTAGGCACAGACACGAATACCCAATAGGAGCAAAGGAAATTTGAAAGCAGTTTAGACTAAGCCTCGGGTATAATAATCTGCAAATGAAATGCAAATTCCTCTCAGCAGGAGTGCAATATACTGTTGTCTCAACAGGCGTACTATTTACTGTTGCTTTGGAAACGCTTACAAAGGGAAGCCTGCTCCATGGCTTAGGCAGAGGGTAAAAGGCAGCCCATCCCATCGTTCTGCTTGACTTCCAAGCCAAGTTTTTGGAAATGGAGTGTTCACCCTTAAAGGCTGGCTTGTGCAGTAATTAATAGTAATTCCATTTGTACAGAGCCCTTCTGAAGTCTCTGTCCATTCCTGGATCCGTAATGAGTCACAACCACCTTTGACATCACTGAGTTGGTTGATGAAAAGCTCACCATGACCCGGCAGTGTGCGCTGGCAGCCCAGAAAGCCCCCCGTGTCCTGGGCTGCATCAAACCCAGGGTGGGCAGCAGGGCCAGGGAGGGGATTCTGCCCCTCTGCCCCGCTCTGCTGAGACCCCCCTGCAGTGCTGCCTCCAGCTCGGGGGGCCCCAGGGCAGGAAGGACACGGAGCTGCTGGAGCGAGTCCAGAGGAGGCCCCGGAGATGCTGCGAGGGCTGGAGCCCCTCTGCTCTGGAGCCAGGCTGAGGGAGCTGGGCTTGTCCAGCCTGGAGCAGAGAAGGCTGCGGGGAGCCCTTGGAGCCCCTGGCAGTGCCTGCAGGGGCTGCAGGAAAGCTGGAGAGGGGCTGGTTGCAGGGCAGGGAGGGCCAGGCCAAGGGGAAGGGCCTGAAGCTGCAGGAGGGGAGCTGGAGCTGAGCTGGGAGGCAGCAATCCTTCCCTGGGAGGGTGCTGAGGCCCTGGCACAGGGTGCCCCGAGAAGCTGTGGCTGCCCCTGGCTCCCTGGCAGTGCCCAAGGCCAGGTTGGATGGGGCTTTGGGCAGCCTGGGCTGGTGGGGGGTGTCCCTGCCCATGGCAGGGGATGGGAACTAGATGGGCTTTGAGGTGCCTTCCAACTCAAACCATTCTGTGATTCTATGATCCTCTGAGTTAAAATGCTCTTAGAGATACCCTCACAGCACATGTGAATTGCTCTACTGACAAGTGTTACGTAAACACCACAACACATTATAGGCAAAATATTGACTTACATTTGCCATCACTAAACTGCTGGTGGATTGCTGGTAAATGACTGATATCTGCTGCATCCACAAACATGCAGCTCCTGGACTTTTGGTGCCCAGTGCTCGCTGGGATCTTTTCACCCTGTCATCTTTATGGCTGTTTATAGGATAATACATACAAATTTCCTGCATCAAAATCTGCAGCCTGCAACAGCTACAGAGCAAAAACCATAACTAGAACTGTCATCTGCAGCTTATAGCCAGTAAAAAGGAAGTTCTTATCCTCCATTTAATTAATATTTGTACCAAGAGAATTGTTAAAATCTGGGCATCTGTTATTGTCCATAGTGTCATTACTTTAACTGTTGATAACACTTGTCCCAGATACTGCAAATCCTTCAGATACCAAAGCAGCTATAAAGATTCTATCGCTGCTAACGTTCACTTTTATCGTTGCTCAAGTTAATGCTTAAATCTATGCTTTGTGCTACACACATTGATGGGATGAGTTTCACCACTGATTTCCATGACCCCAGAATTTAATCTCCTAATCAAAAGACTTTTTACAATTTTTTTTCAGCTATTTGGTCGGCAGAAGAACATTTTTTCAGGAAATTATCTCGACTCAAAGAAGACAGAACTGAGGATATGCAGAGTATGTGGGGATTTCCTCTTTAGTCATCCGTGCAGTGCTAGATTTTAGCTAGGTTGTTGGGTCAGGCATAATTGTGGAACACAAACACTCCTAGTTTTGGGATGTTTGACTCCTCTTCCTTATCCTACTTCAGGAATCTGAAGAGATACAGTCATGTTTGTGAATTGCTTTGAGATGTGATGTGGGAAACTGAGAGGGAATTATTTAATGTGGCAGTGAAGGGAGAAGCGCCGTGAGTGGGGATGGGACTGAGGTCTGCGGTCTCGTGAAAAAGAATCAATACTCTCCGTTCAATGTTCCAATGTTTTCGTAAATAATCGGTTCAAGTGCACAGAGCAATCAAGATCATTTCTTAAGTGTCATTAATCATCATTTCTTAACTGATCAGGCAGTAATGTCAGAAGAATAGTAACAACAAAAGACTGTAGGGAAATACGGTGTTTTAAGCATGTAGAAGATCTTCTGAAGTTAATTTCAATTTAATTTAATTGCTTTAATGAATGTGACTGCTGTAATGGAAATAGAGTGCAGTTTTCTACATTTTCTTTCTGAATCTCTTAGGTATCATAAAAAAAGACATTTTTCATTTTGCAGGGCTTTGCATGGCAGAGATTTTAAAATAAATAAGTGTGTTATGCCATCAAGTGTCATTAAATGTCATAAATCATGAGGATTGCGGGTTGAGACTGAAAGAAGTAGGTAATATTCCATCACACTAATTTATAAAAGGCAAAGAACTCTACTAGTCCCCCATAAATGATTCCACTGACACAAAACACTTTATGTGTAAGATAAAAAAAAAATAAGAAAAATAAATGTAAAAGCACATCCCAAGGAGCTACAAAACGGCAATGGAGTTCAACAACCTGAGCTTTCAAGCTTCAGAATTTATTTCTATTTATGCTGAATAGCAATTTTTACATATTGATAATTATTATTGCAATTTTACAGATGGCTTAGCCAGGACAACCAACTCATCGCAGTGGAGAGTGGAGCTACACCGGGCGCCACAACCTCTGTTCTGAAGCACTGATATGCTCAGCGCACCAGAGAACCAAGGTCTGAGAGGTGGGAAATGCTGCTGTTCTCATTACATGGGTAGGAAATTAATCCAAGGTCAGAGAAAGGACATTTTAAATAGAATTAAAACATGTTTCCAATATTCAAGCTAACATCAAAATCCAAGACCTTAATATAGATCCTTTGTGCAATGCTAATTTTTCCTCTGTATAACCACTTGATTTTGACTTTAACTGTTCCTGTGTCTTGCCCTGATTCATTTTCCCTCATATTTATTAGTCAGTAATTTCTGGTTTGTTGTGCATTTCTTACCACATCTCTCAGGGCAATCACACAAACTGATGGCTCTGCACTTATAACCTCGTTCCCCCTTTACAGCGGTAGCGTTATCGGAATGTATCTGTCTCCTTAATATCATCATTTCTATAAATACAAACAGAAATCTTCCCAAAAGCAGATAATCCCCATCAGTGTAATGACAAGACAGATTTTTCCAGCAACTTTAATAAATTACTGAAGTTTGAGAGTCATATGGTCACTGGAAAATACATCTCAAAGGGACCTCAGGAGGTCATCTTTTCCATCTCCCTGATATAAAACAGGATCTAAGCAATCCTCAGGATTTTTTTGTCAAACATAAAAAAAAATTAAAAAAATTTCTTTAATGTCACACTAACAATGGTTTCACAGCCACACATTCATATGTCCCAGATTCTCTGTTTCATCATCTGCATGCTAAGGAAAATATTTAAGAGGACTAAATCCAGGGCAGCCCTTGGCACGACGCGTTTCACATGCCCTAAAATTGACCACTGATAACTAATCTCAGAGCGCTTCAGCTGATGGCCCACCAACACTCTGATGGTTTCACCTTCATCATATTTCATTATGGGAATGTCAGGCACAACTATGTCAAAACAGCTGCTAGAGCAAAAATAGTGACTCTTTTCCAGTGACTCTTTTGATAACAGAAAATTTGTTGGCTTGACACTGCTGCCTTTGAGAAAATCACATTGGATGTTTTATCATCTTACTCTTCTCCTAGTACTTTTAAATAGATCACTAAACAATGTCTCAGTGTCCTTCTTTACAGAGGTTATGCCGATAAGTCTCCAGTTCTGTCTCCTTATCTTGCCTCTTTTTAAAGAGAGGTCCTGCATTTGCTCTTTCCTGTACCTTGGGGACCTTACCAGCCTTTCTGAGTTTTCCAAGGTAATCACTAAAGCTTTAGAAATTGCTATGTTTAGTTCCCTAAGTGCTCAGATGGGTTTCACCAGGTCTTGATGAGTTGAATATTTATAACTCAGATAAATAAAGTTGCACTGATTCTTCGCTGTGTTGTTGTTAGCTACATTAATATTAATTCTCAGGAGAACCTAATTAGTATTCTTTTTTTTTTTCATGAACACTGAGAAAAACACACTTTAAGCATTCAAGTCGCCTCTTGTTTGATGTTTCTTCTTGCCCACGAAATAACAAAATGACAGTTTTCTGTCTCTCCTTTCTTCTTGCGTCTTGCTGTTACTTTGTCTTATGTTCTTTCCAGCTGTAAATCTTTTTGCATCTAATTGCTCCCCGTGTTCTGCCTTTTTGGTTTTGCTCTTCCTTTATGCATGTCCTGGTGCTGGCAAGTGGTGAATGACTGCTTGCACAGCCGAACATTTTCCAAACATCCCAGGGCAGCACAGAAGTCAGACCTGGGAGCGTGGCCAGGGATTTGTTTGTCCCGTGTGGCGTAGAGGCTGTAAGTCCCGATCTGACACATCCAGCATGAGCCTCCATCTCCATCATCTCACAAACGATCTCCCTAGGGCAGGACCAGCCTTCCACGTGGGAGCAGACTCTTTTAAAACAGGTATTTGGCTATAGTACACGTGGTTTTCCTGGGCACTCATTTTCTTGGGAAATTTTCATTACTAAGATCGTGTAAATCCATCTAGATGTAAAGAACTTCATACAATGTTCTCATCATCGTTCTTTCCCCTTTCTCTCTTTTCTTTCCATGATTAATTAATTATAATGGATAACGCCATTATACAAATCCAGTAGTAAAGATTTCCATAGGACATTGTTGTTCCATTCCCACAAAGTAATTGAATTTGGCTTTAGGACCTCATTTGGCTTCTTACAGCCTCATCCAGATTGAACTCCAGAAGCAGATGCTTTTCCACTAAAATGAGTCTGGCTACCAGCACTGCTCAACAAGAATTTTTATTTGACTGTGAAAGGTTTCTCTAGACAAACATACTTTAAATTCGTACAAAGAGCTTATAGTTACCAAGCATCCATTATCTAAGTTACAGAAGAAAGGCTCTTCCCTTGGGCAGGTTTTGAAAGCCAGACCTCCTAAGACCTAACCTTGGGAGAGAGTTGTCATGCTTGTTGTATCAAGAATATATGATATTAAAACATAATTTAACCAAGAATCTGAGTGTTGCTTACTAATCTCAGTAATTTTAGTAGTGCCATTTTTTTTTTGCATAAATCCTCTACATTTTAATGCTCAGGAGATGGTGGAGGAGTTATTATGTATAATACACCTTGTTTTGTATGTTTTAACATTTAAAGGATGAATATATTTCATACCCTGCAGGCATTCATCTATTGAAATACCAGGGTAATGGATCTGAAAGCTTTGGCAGGGAGAAGAATAGGAATTTTTTTCTTTCTTTGAGTAAGATTGGCCTGTCCTGTAAATGATGGATTATCCAGAACAGAAAATGGGAATTGATACCTCAGATATAGCTTTGTTATGGTTAAGTGAAATTTATCATGCTCTGCAGCAAGAGAAATTGTATTTTTTTCACAATGCATTTAATGCAGGTGGTAATTTAGGAAAGTAGAGATGAATTCTTCTGGGACATGGAGACAAAAAACTTCCCCTCTGCAGGTGCCTGGCAACTGTGGTTTCCCTCAAGCTGAAAGCAGGCTGAAATGCTCGCTGTAGTGAAACCATGGAACTTCTTAGATGAAGAAAGCATACATCCAGAAAGTTTAGATAGATTTTCATATTATTGAAGTTTTTGTCTGTATGTGATCATATTTATACCTCTGTTTAATTTAGTTCTGTGTATTTCATGTTAATTTGGTACAGCAGTAACCTAGCTGGTAATTGGAGATTACATCCATCTATCATGTTTCCGTAATGACAGGGGAACCACTTCTAATATAGATAGACATCATGCATTCCATCTCAGAAGAACTGCATAGGTAACACCTATTCCTTATCTCCAAACAATGGAAGTATTTTTAATAATTAATAGAAAATTTACCCAGAGATGTAACTGAATATATCTGGGAAGTTTTTAAATCTTCTTTCTTTGAAAATTATGGGAAACTGTAGAGTATTCTCTCTGCCACTCCTTCCTTCTCGCTCTTTTCTTCTGGTGCTCCTTCCTGCTTACATTTTCCCTCTGCACTGGCATGGGTTATCCCTGGGCCACATTCCATTTGGGATTGTACTCACTTTGCCATGGAGCACCTCCTGACCTTGTTCAGTCCCCCTCTTGTCTCCACTCCAGACACCTCTTACTGCACTGTCTTAATTTATTTTTTTCACAGAGGCACCACACACCTTGCTGATGGTCCCCAAAGATCTGTACTTCTGAAGCTGAGGGATATTGGGAAGAACCCATCCTATCTACTTTATCTGGAAGCCAAAAATATAAACTAACAGTGGCTGTCCCTGAGAATGGACACTTTCAAGTGGAATTGGATACATCAACAGGAAAAGATGGTAAGAAAGGCAAAATCAAAAAGTCCAAATTTATCATGTGAAAGATCTCATGTCCTAAAGTGAGAGACGAGAAAGTCTCTCTGCCGATACCAGAAACATGTTTGTGGTCCCAATCAATAATAAGAGGGAGATGTTTCTGCTCAGATATCTTCTGAAATTTCCCTCTCCAATTAAGCTTCCAATATCTCACATACATTCCCTCAAAGTTGAAGCTGTCACTACTATTCTTAAAATAGAGCGAGATGTGGATGATAATTTTAATGGACAACTGAATTTCATTTAACATGGGGTATTAGCACCAGACATTGACTGTTGGTCAGCAGCAGTAGGTACATCATGGCAAACATAACCATAGCAGTAGCTTGAACATCAGATCTGAGTATTTCCCAGGCTTTGGCTCCATAACAAGGTTTCCAGTGCAGTTCCTTTTCCTCAACAGGAAACAAGAAAAGAAGTGATAAAAACTTGAATATGGTAAGAACTGTAATACCACAAATCCATAAAAAGCAATTAATTTGTGATGTGATTCCATAAAAAACCTGATGGTTCCTTGTAACTAATATTCCATTCCTAGTTTACCCTAACTCAGACCTGTAAATTTTACTCTAAAATGTTTGTAATTGTCTATTTTTTCATTGATGTAAAGATTGTTTGCCCATAAAATAGCAGATATTTGTTCAGAGTATGCAAGTTGTGACTGCTTGCGTGTTTCAAATATACTGCATAATTCAAGGATTTGAGAAAATGTTAATTTTTAAAAGGACTGTTTAAGAAAGTACACAATTACTTACAACTCAGGTTTAATATATTGTTCTATTTTCTTTTTACCCTTAGGGTAACTTTACTCCTTGTACTGTAATTTGGTACTGAGGAACGGAATGAGTAAAGACGCAAGATACTTAGCTGTTCGGATCTTCTAAATGAAAAATAATCACTTCCAACAACGAAGTGACATTATTAGCTACTCACAACATATGCTTTTACAGATTATTATCATTCCAGCAACCTTTCCATTAATTTGTTACACTGCCTAGCTGGACAGAAAGCGATCTCTGATTTTCTCCAAATTCATCAAGGTGCTTCTGGAGTAATCATTTCTCATTTGTACTTTGAGTGCTCCCCTCAGCTAGCACATTTGTCATGACTGACACCAGGCTACGAAACCTTACGGCTCTCCACGAGATGTCTAAAACCAAGGAGAACTTCCACGCACCGTGAGAGACTCAATGAGCTACAAGTCAATAAAGTGCATTAACTCCTGCGCTGTCATAGTGAGAGAGACGTAGACCTCAAAGGTGTTTGACTGCCTGCGGACTTGGGCGTTCACTCTGATACTTGGAGAGCATTTGACAAAACAGACACCAGACAGTATGCATAATCAGAACTTCTCTTCCAAAGCTTGGAGCAATTTTTGGCATGATTAGTCCTGCCAACATAACAGAGGGAACACTTATGAAACCTAGGAAATGTTCAAAGACACGTGCTCACACACAGTAAAATCCCGCAGACGCAATAAAAGCGATGCAGGGCAAACTGCCCTCAGTTAAAAAGGAGTATCGGAATGAGACTGATAAGGGAAGCCAAAGGGAGCAAGGACGAGGCAGTGCCCAGTGGGCAGGAGTAGCAGTAGACAATACGAGGACTTCGTGGGAGGTTGGTCCCATGGAAAACGCAGATGTATCCAGCAGGTATCTTTTTGCTGTTGTAGGTGGAATGAGAATTTTATCTTTGTCAGCAAGACAGATGTGAGATAGTATCTGCTGAAATCAAACAGCACAGATGAAAGGATACAAGCATCCCAAGGGAAAATATTGTGGAGGTTTGTGAACCACTGCTTTACTTTGAAGCAAAGCTGGGTTAATACTTAATGGTTACCTGTTTTCCCGTATTGTTATAATACTTTAAAAACTGGTGAGATGATCCAAAGGAAAATAGAGCAATTGTCATGCTTAATAATAAGGAAGTTTTTTTCCAAGACTAGCAAGGTAGGTCTAAACAGAAAAATTTAGGCAGATTAGATAAAACAGCCTGGTTTAATGGGAGGCAGCTTTGGTCATACTATTCTGTTGCCTTCTTATGTCTGTGTGTGTTAATGGAAATCAGCGTATGATCAAAGCAACACTGGACTTCTCAAAACAGAGCATTCCCTGCTCCGCTGTCTGCAGTGACAGTAACACAAGAACTATTTGTGGACATGCAGCACCTAATGCATCTCCTTTTCCTCAGAAAGAATGACGAATCGCTGGTTCACACAGTCAGTCTTATGCAGAGAGCTGACAGTTTTCTCCAGGAAACCTGCTGAATTTCTTTCTCTGGAATCAAGTATTGGTTTTGCTTTGCAGTCTTACATAGCTAAAATTGAATAACCCAGTTAGAAAAGAATTTGAGGAAGGTATATTGTGATGTGTTTACAATAGCTTGATTTTTAAAATCATTAATTCCATATCATTATTGATATTAAAAGAATATGCAATGCCCATGCAAACTAGAAGAGGGACAGTTCGTTGACTGTAATGGACTGTCAGAGCTTGGGAATCTGAATTGCTTGTGGCATTCATTTCTTTCTTTGGAAAGTCTTCAGATAAAGACATTTGTCTGACTTTCTGAAAAAAAAAATCAACCAACCAACCACCTGAGTTGGGAAGTTATAATTTATTATAATTTATAATTATAAATAATACTGGGAAATTATTCTAACAACCGTACTTTCAGGCCATGATCATGATCAAATGTCAAAGCCAAGCTTTAGCCATTTGCCAGTATGGGAAAACAATGTTTGTCCTGACTCATCGTTGCCAGATCATCTGCTTTCTGCAGATGTCTGGAGTGTTTTGGAGGATAATTATAGGCTAGTAAAGAGGTGGGCATTCTTTAGTAGACACAGGCACTGCTCGTACGGCAGTACGTACATAGTCCTACAGGGTGCCAGGTTTGGGACCATGAAGGAATATTCCCTGCTTTTTTTCTGTAGACGTGGCATTGCGGGACATGGTTTAGTAGACATGGTGGTGTCAGGTTGATAGTTGGACTTTATGATCTTAGAGGTCTATTCCAACCTTAAAGATTCTCTGATTCTATCATTTTGTGCTGAGGCACTGAAGAACTCAGTGCTCTGACTCACCACAAAAGCTCTTCTCTCCATTAAAGGGCAGGTATAGACTCCAACCAGCTACCTTAGCATGCCCCAAACTGGTTCAAATTTGGGTCTTACCTAAATGCAGACTGCATCCCTGAAATTACAAAAATGCCATGATTTATTACTTCATTTGCAGCAGGGTGAAAAGAAGCGCTCTAGCAGGCAGCACCCATGTTAGCACAGCTTTTTGGTGATAACTGCTTCAAGGCAAGACATATTAACAGACCTTATGTTTGGGTTTGTTTTGTATGTCTTTGTTTCTAGAAAAAAAAAGTTTATTTACATATTCATGCAGAACTTACTTACAGATGTGGGATTTAAAGAATAGTGCAAGATGTAGGGAAGGTCTTAAACAAACGCCTCCTGAAAAAGGTATATCTGAAAGTGTTTAGAAGAGCTGAAGAGGAGCTTTTAGTGGTTGTGATGCCACAGAGGCTCGCATCAGGGAGTTTGTCTATTGCTCTGCAAAAAGAAGAGAGAGCATCAGAGCTTTTCATCTTCCATCTAGCAAATCCATGGAGCAATACTCAATACATAGATCAGTCAGCTAAAGGTTAATACTTTCAAAGGCCTTATTGGAAGCTAACGATTGTGTGCTTGAGGAATTTCAGCATCTTTCCTTGCCTACTTCTAATTCCCTAATGAAATCACTGAAAATAAAAGCTGCGTTTTAGACAACTTTCAGTGGGACTCAGCAAAACTGTTTTAATGACCAGCTCCCTCTTATGTTTATACTGGAGAGACTAAATGTGACTGAGACTGGAAACACATAGATGCATGTGGATCAGCAGGTGTTGCATAGCTCATAAATAAAGTTGGACTGAATATTATTCTTTTTTTAATTTATGTATCTTTTTCACTTGCTTTACATTTATTTTTTAGATCACATGGAAGAGAATAAAATCATCCAGTTAATTCAACCAGATGATGGCTTCAGCAGAGATACTTAAAAGGAGGATCAAGAAGCCCAACAAGAAGAAATGTGGTTTTCCCTCTATATTCTTGTGACTTTCCTCATTCTTTTCTTAGGCTTCCTAAGGCTAGGCTTCTGAGTTCAGTTCATTATACTCTGAATTTGTCGCCTTTCCTTATCACTCCACCCAACCCATATTAGACTTTAAACAAATAAACAGATGGCAAATTGAAAATAGATGGATAATTCATGCTATTTCATGTTACTGCCTGAAGCAACACAAATTTCTCCATCCAGCATATCAATGGCCGGAGTTTCCCATAAATAAAGGACAAAGTAGTCTCTCAGTATTAGATAGTTTGGAGTATTTCTGCCTTCTGGCTTGGTGTGGTATTCAAATCACTCCCTTAGGAAGAAACTACCCAAGAAATCGTTTTGCCTTCATGGCCTGGGACCATCACTACGTACTAAGCTTCTCATAAAACATAAATAGAAAAGCAGGACAAAGAATATAGATGACCAGAAGACAAATAAGAGAAGTTAAAAATGCAAAAACTAGAACACAAGTCCCTTCTAGTGTCTCAATTCCACCACATGTCAGTAGGTAGTATAGGAGGACAGGAAAAAGGTCCTATATATATAGATACATGTTAATCTTGTGTGATCAAGAGAGCAAAAGAGACAATTCTTCTGCTCTGCTGTGAGCCACAGTTTACATTTCTCCTTGGCTCTGCGGTTGGTAATCACAGAAATGCCACAATGGCCCTAAACATGTGCCAGGGCATGAAGAGATGGAGTTGGCTTCGAAGTTGGCCATGTCTGCTAGCAGGCTGCTCGGCTACCATCAAGATGTCCATGAGAGGCAGGAACCAGAAGTTCATGCTCCATCTCTCCAGCCCACCTGGGCTGCAGATTGTCCCCTTCAGCATCTGATTTCACTACAACAACCCCTTCAGAAAGCAACTCTCCCATTAAGTCATGGAAACTGTAGCCAGATGGGTGAGTCTGTTCTACCACTTCTCATGTTTGACCTAGGTCTTCATACAAATCAAATCTTCTTTCCACTAAATTAGACTCAATTTCCACATCACTTCATCTTTGCCTAGTAAAACTAAAGAGCAGTGAACTCTGCTTTAAAAAAAAAATATACAATACCCTTTTAAAAAAATCATAAAGCAGTTAAAGGTGATGGCGAGAATGTAACATACTGAAGCGATTTATAAAAAATTGTAAAAAAAAAAGTCCAAGAAATCTTTGTGTCAGTTAAACATAGGCAGCGTACATATTTCCATGAAAATACCAACATAATTCAGGCTGAAATGTAATGGCTGCAATATTATTGCTTTGTGTTCTAAATACCTTATGCAATCAGAAATCAACCTTGTTGATTGATTTGGCTAACTGATTACATATAAAATAGAGTTTTAAAAATCCTTCTAACTCTATGATTTCAGTCACTACTGATTCAAACAGCTGTCTGGGTAATTTTTTCCTTCAAAGAAAAAAACCTCCTATTTTCTTCTGCACCTTAAAGTGATAATTTAGTCATATTATTTTTTAAAAAAATAATCCCAGAAACAAAACCAAAACCACAACTCCAATAATGTTTCTCTATTTTGGACTGAAAAGTCAACAGCATACATTCACGTTTTACACTCTTTTTACACCACTTACCAAACATTTATTTACCAACTGGAGTAATATAATAATATAAAGATATATTTTTTTCTCCACTCTAAACCGTGTGTTAAAATTAAATTAAAATCTAAAAATTAGGATTGGCTAAAAGGATGTGTTTCATTATGGCATGCATTTGCAATAACCACCCAAGCCAATTAAAGACTTTACAAAGTCAGTTAGTTGCTTGGAGGGTTGGCAAATACAGAGCTGGATTCAGGTTAGTCATATTTAAGGCTGAGAGAGTTGGCATTGTTCAGCCTTGAGAAGAGAAGGCTCTGGGGAGACCTTAGAGCATTTTCCAGTAAATAAAGGGGGCTTATAAGAAAGGTGGAGACAGACCCTGTAGTGATAGGATAAGGGCTAATGATTTTAAACTAAAAGAGGGGAGGTTTAGACTAGATATGAATAAGATTACTTATTTTTTTTTAAACTAAGATGGTGGAACACTAGAGCAGGTTGCCCAGAGAGGTGGTAGATGCCGCATCCCCATCAAGGTCAGGTTGGATGGGGCTCTCAGCAACCTGATCTAGTTGAATATGTCCTGCTCACTGCAGAAGATTGGACTAGATGGGTTTTAAAGGTCCCTTCAACCCAAACCCTCTGTGATTCTATATGTGCCTAATGCCCTGAGGTAGGGACAGAGTACTGTCAATTGAAAGCCTACAGCAAGTTACCCCAGCAAATCCAGCTCCGTGAATCTACCAGCCCTTCCTAGCAGGTGAGGACCAAGGTCACAGAAATTACAAGTTGTCTCACCTCATTGCAGAGGAGTAAGAAATAGCAATCATATGATGGGGCAAAATCAGAAGGTACAAAGCAAAAGGTACTGCAGGCAAAAACATCCAGGCCAAGAAGAAATCAATATCTGTTGCGTATGTTAGTAGTTAAACGAAAGCAAACTGGTCCTTCAGGAATGGAAGTGTGAAAACTTACCAGTTAATGACGCAAGGAAAGGTCAAAGTTTGTAACGCTTTTTTTATAGTCCAACCTCTGTCAACTTCAATTCCTGCAAAACCACTGAAATAAGCCATTGATAAAGACTTAGAAGATGTCAAGGAAGGAAGGAACAGCCAACTTGGATTTGTCGGATCACATCACGCTGATCTAATTTCTTTTTATGACATTGTAATGGGGTGTATGGACAGGGGAGAGGTAGGAATATCTTATATTTTGATTTAGCAAGGCTTTTGACCCTGACTTTTATGATACTTGGGTAAGTAAAATGGAGGAGTATGGTCCAGGGGAAATTACTGCATGACAAGTGAAAAAGTGTTGGTAAAATATACATGGCTTATCAGAGGTTCACTTGAAAAATAGAAAAAAAAATTAAAATGTTTCCAGTGGGATTTTGTCTGGTGGCACAGAAGAAAACATAAATAACAGCCCCACTTTAGTTTATCTATGAAGTGCCCAAGTCTATTTTAACAACAGTTCCTACAAGTGGTCCATTTCACGTCCCAGAATGTCCGACTAGGTCTCCCATATGACAGATTACATGCTGTTTAATGTGTACTGAGTTCTCCACAGCTATGACACGACTCTGACATAATGACTGCTTGGTAATGTGTTGCTAGAGACTTGCTAGACGTAGATAAGAAAAAGTAGATGACAAAGATACAGCAAGGAGAGATTAGATAAAAAAATAGACTGGTGGATTACCTCCTGGGGAAAGTAAGGTACCTTCTGCCCTGAATTATGAATGCTTTAAGGCTAAAGTGGGCATGCTTCACCAATATGTCTTCTTCCTGTGTTTCCAAATCCTCTTTGCAATAAGAGAGGATGAAATTCTGTCTGGGGACTCTTCTCTTTGAAACACTTCAGCAGATTCAGAGCACTATAGCAGTTTAGTAAGGTGCTTCTCCAGCCCAGACTACCTGCTTTTTTGAGACAATTTCCAATTTAAAAAAAGCATGAAAAAGGGCAAAAACCTGATTATTGTGGAGTAGATCCATCTACCCACCTGTGCCAGATCCTGATGATAAAATATTGTAAAGGTGATCGGTTCCAGCTTTCACGGGAAAGGAAATCAACTGTAAACGCTGGCCAAAGGAACAGCTTTGCTTTTATTTCTGGAAGCTGAAGTGTTCCAGGCATTGTGTCTTACGGCTGGAAATGCTAAACTATTTGTCTCATCTTATCAACATCAGCGAGGTGTGAAAGGAAACACCAGTGAATTATGACTACAAACTCGGGTTCTCACAAGTGACAGAAAGTAAATAATACAGTTTTATAGCCTGCAATATCACTGCATCAGATATGCCTGAGAAATGTGCCTGAATAAAGTAGGAACTAAGGAAAGTGCAGCCTACTTCCAAAATCAGGAAGAAACAAAACAAAAAACCGCAGGAGTTAGTTTCTCCCCCAAATGTGGGTGGTTTGTTTTTGTGGTTTTTTTCCTCCAAACTTCTGGGGCTTTTTTTGTGGCATTTGCTTGTCACAAGAAAATGAAAATATCAGAATTTTTTTTTTGTTACACCGGTGTTGCAAACAGTTATCTTTCTGATAGGGAAGGGAAGGGAAGAGAAGGGAAGGGAAGGTAAAGGGAAGGGAAGGGAAGGGGAAGGGGAAGGGGAAGGGGAGGGGAAGGGGAGGAAATTTTTTAAGAGATCAGCGTTGGTTTGGTTTTCCAGAATTGGGGCAGACCATTTCTTTCAATTGGCAACGTTCCTAAAAGCATGCTCAATCCACATGTTTAGGGAAACCGTTACAGTAGTCAGTATATTTGTTTAATTGTTTTTTTAATAATTAAAAATCTTAGTAACAACATTAGTAGCATTTTAAGTAAAAGTGTGCATTCGAATAAAGTGAAAACAAAAAGCTAAGATGTGATATTGTTCTAGCTACATCATAAAAGGCAGCATTTTTATTCTCTGTTACAGCTGCACTTGCAAATCACTGCAGAGTATGAAACCCAGTTGTATTAGGCTTTGGACAAGCATGCACTGAAACATTATATGATGCCATACACAATTAAAGGACTTTTATTACGAACACCACCAACACTTAGCCTCTCTTATCCTTGGCTGGAAGTTTTTTCTATGAGATAATGCTGTCTCTCATAAAAGCTAAACATGTACATGATGAGAGTTCTTTAAGGGAACCTGCAAGTGTTCTCGCAGAGAAATTTTAATGTAAAATCTGACAGCAAATTTTGGGAGATTAATATTTCATTTTTTTCTTTTATCTCAACAGCAAGGGACTGCTTTGATTTATAACAGGATATGGAAAATAATAATTATTGCCATCAAATGGTCCTGTGATCCCTGTGCCCCTTCATTTATAAGAAACTCCTTTGGTTTCATTTCTAAGGACACATGGCAGTTTGCTTCATTGGGCAGCCATCCGAACAACTTTATTAACTTCCTAATTATGCCATATTTTGAAAGTAAATGGTGATATTTAGAGGGAATAACATGAAAGTAAAAAACCCACCATTTTTGCAGATTAATTTTAATCCTGGTTTTTGCTGCAGCTTTTTGGTGGATGCACACGCAGTCTTGTAAGACATTCTTCAAAATATGCAGTAGGTCATCAAGTGAGGAGCTATCATCCATTGAAACACAGGAGGAAATGGTGTGCCCGGGAGTTCATGAGCTTCCAGGACAGATAAACTGATGAGGCATCCAAACTAAATCTCTTTTTCTGCAGATAACATACAGTAGATCAAAAGCATCAGCGTATTTCACTGGCTTGATACGAAGGGGCCCAATATGAGCCAAGGCTCAGAGCAATTGCCATTGTGTGGAGATGATGCAGTGGCAGGAGCCTTTTGGCGACTGCTCACGGCCTCTCTGGGTTGAAAAGTTCACCAGCAGTAACAGCAATATCATGACTCTGTTTAACCTCACCCATGCTCCCACAGGCTCAGCAGTGACGTATCTGCCTGAGTTTCTGCCTTCTGTTATTGATTTGTTTCCCTAACTGACATTACAGGGGCCGTGTGAAGAGCATGGCCTAAACCTTGAACAAGCAAGAGATGCCAGTGCAAAGCAAAGTGTAAAGGAAGAGCTAACGTGGAGAGACTTGACCATCAGGCAAGGCAACCCTGCAAGGCAAGGATAAACCCTTGGCAGCCGTGTGGACACCAGAAGGGATGGTGAAAGGAAAAGAAGTTGTGGTGAGCTGGAGGTCGGCCTCTTCTCGCAGATAACTAGTGAGAGGACAAAAGAGAATGGCTGCAAGTTGCTCCAGGGGAGGTTTAGGTTGGAGATGAGGAGAAATTTCTTCTCGGAAAGAGTGGTCGGGCATTGGAACAGGCTGCCCAGAGAGCTGGGGGAGTCCCCGTCCCTGGGGGTGTTTAAGGAAAGGTTAGATGAGGTACTTAGGGACATGGTTTAGTGGGGAATAGGTGGTAGGGGGACAGTTGGACTAGATGATCCTGGAGGTCTTTTCCAACCTTAATGATTCTATGATTCTATGGCAGGTTTGAATGCTCCCACATAGACTCCTGATGGGGAGTCTGAAGCTCATTGTCTATCAGGGACTCGGCATCTTTAGAAATAGTGAGGCATGCTCTTGTTCACCATTTAAAGGTCAGTAGGAGTATAAAAAGCAAAAGAGAAGAGGGACACACCTACAAAGTTTTAGGCTTTGGCTCACAAACCCTTGCAATTCACTGGGGAGACCACAGGGCTTTTGTGACACTGCGTAAGGCATGCCATGTTCTGGGGGTGCAGTTGCCTGCTTTCCTACCTTTCTGCCTGCCTTCCTTCCTGCCTGCCTGCCTGCCCTATCTCCCGGAGGGTACATCTCGATGTTTCGACCATGGAAACCTGACAGAGGTGGCATGCAGGGCTGGGATGATGTCTGGAGAGGGTACTGCACAGGGGACCCCAGCTTGGAGAGGGGCACTGGCAGGGGCAAACGTGAAGCATTCTGAGCAATTCTTCAAAATTTCTGCTCTTCATGCATGTTCCTAGATGGATCTATTTTCTTTCATGAAATCGCCTAATCGATTCTTAAACCTGTGTCAATTTTTATCATCCTCAATGCCCTGAGACCAAGTTGTGCGAGAGAGTGCTGCTTTTTCTTCTGAGCAGAGCATCTGCTGGCTTCACGCTGCTATGGATTTCACAGCAAGATTGGGCCAGGCTGGTGGAAACACAGCATACAAAAGTGAAGAACCAAAACCCGCATTCCTGGTGCAGCATCACCTTGGGAGCTGCTTTGCCACCCAGTCTGTCGCTCACGTCACCTTCACACTCCTGCTAAATGCAGATGTGCCCTTAACCTTTTGGCAGGAGACAACCTAGCTAATGTTTACCTTCTTTATCTCCAACCCTTGTCTTGCTCTGCTAACAGGACAATATTTGCAGCTTTTAATGTCGGTGTTGGTTCTGTTGGTTGCTACCCTAGGGCACGGGGAAGTGACCGAGTCCATGAGTCCTCCAGCTTCCCCAACATGCCTCAGCACAACGTAAAGACTTGCTTTGAACAAATAAAATCCAGCACCCTGCTGCAATCAGACAAGAGCACACAGGGTTCATCCCTTCTCCTCGTCGTGTTCGTGACACACAGGTAGGACTCCTCTATTTTCTTTCAATCCCACAGAAATTGAATACAAAGCAAAACACAGGCTCTCCACTGTGCATAGTATTCTCTTATAAATCACATGGAAAAAAAAATCGTCCCCTCCAGCTATGCCAGCTGGAAGGATGTCTAGAATAGAGTGAGAATGATTTTTAACACTTATTTCTCGTTTTGCGTCGGGTAGTGACAGTGCATACCCGGCGCGCGAGAGGTGCGTGCAGCAACCTGACTGTCTGCCAGGGGCGCTGAGCTCGACCCTGCCAAAGGTGGCTGGAGTCTTTTTATTTACTGCTGGGCACTAAGTGTTTTTCCAGCTTAAATGAAGCCTCTGTACCTGCAGGAAGAGAAATATATTCAAAAGGAAAAAATAATGGCTTGAAATGTGTTGCAAACAGCAATGCGAAAACAAAAACCACACAAAGGAGATTGTGTATGTCTGTATGCGTGTGCATGTTTAGACCAATGCAAATATCTCATCTGCTGCCATTTAGAACAAACTTGAAATTTCTGAACATGTTAAATTATTGTTTCTTTTTAATGCAGTTGTGGATTATTGGTTGAAACCAGTTGTTTCCCATTAGCTTTTTCAGTTTCAGGAATTTGGAATTTTCTAGTCAAAAATACTTGGTTAAAATATGAATCTGCTGCAGCCTCAGTGGGCATTAACAGGACTCAGTAGCTCCAGATCACATCGATGGCTTCCCAGGCCTGTAAAACTTTTTCTTCTATTTCTAAACCTGAAAAAAAAAATTAAAGCTCTAACCAAAACTCATTCCTTTTCCTGTATTAGGAAAGTGGGAATGCAGTGGGGAATGAATCCCTGGGTTTGCCTTGCTTGTGCGCGGCTTTTGCTTTACCTGTTAAACTGTCCGTATCTCAACCCACCAGTTTACTCGCTTTCACTCTTCTAATTCTCTTCCCATCCCACCGGTGGGGAGCGAGCGAGCGGCTGCGTGGGGCTGAGCTGCTGGCTGGGGTTAAACTATGACAGGGGAGCTCTTCTTCACAAAAAAATCTGTGAAATTAGCAAGAAAAATATAAAGCCAGGGTTTCTGAATCTTTTTACATTTTTACAAACTATAGGAGGGTAATGTCAAAACTGTAAAAAAGAGAGTTTCTCGAGGACTTCAATGGAGAATGAAATTAGAGTTTAGCATCATTCCATAGGAACATGTGTTGTAAGTAACTGTTGGAAAAACACCCATAATTAACACTTCTCATTAGAGGAAAAAAAAATGGTAGTAACTTTCTACAACATTAACTCTGAAACCTCTCAGGAAATTGATTTCTTTATCTGTCTGAAGTACATTTTCCAAGTCATGCAGCAGATAAGCAGCACCACGCTGGCCAAGAGTAGAATAAACCCGATACCATATGGGTACCTAAATGTAACATCTTGGTAGGAATATTTAATTTTTTTTAAGATAAATGCAATTGGATCAAAAGTAATAAAATACCTATTCAAAATGTTGCAAGAGTATTCCTACAGAGTACTTCCTAAACAGCGCAAAAGAAAGCAGTAACCACAGAAGTCACGTCATCGGCTGGGGAATAGCAGGAGAGGAGGAAGAACTGGTTTTCTGGTAGTGAATGAGATGTGGAAGACAGTAATAGTTTTAGGGGCAGAAGAGCACATCCAGGAGAATTGCATGGTTGTGTTGTAACAGGGGAAGCATGTCTGATGCCTGTAGCACGTACGTGACCAGCAGAATTGTTTTCAGATTTTCCCAAAAATAATATAATTCTGCCTGGCTTTGCCTTTATCATTCTATGTATCATCTAAATTGATCATAATCATTGTGGAAAGCTCGTTGTGTTACAGAGAACAGAAAGGAAAGGAAACAAGAAACAGAGTATAAGGTCTTGGTCATCACCAATCAGGCACCACTTGAATCTGTTACGTATGGTGATACGTATGGTCATACTTTCCCATCAGCGGTCCTAATGTATTTATGGGCAATGTAGCTGTTTCCCATCAAAAAGGGTCTGTGTCCCTTGGTTGCCTAATGTTGTGGGTAACAGCACTGCCATCTGATCTCTTAATGAGAACTATATAAAAATTTCCATATTGTGTAAGTATAAAAGAAGTCAGGTTGCAAAAATTCAGGTCAGCAGATTTTGAGGGACTCCACACTACTGAGAAGATAATCTTGTTCTTATGCCTTCCTCAGTTTTATACACACTTACCAAGTCATATGTATTTATGTGTAGGTGTTCAGATGTGGATGCCTCTACATAAACTTAGCTCCTACAGTCGTCATCCCCATATTGCCCCGAGAAGCTGTGGCTGCCCCTGGATCCCTGGCAGTGCCCAAGGCCAGGCTGGATGGGGCTTTGGGCCCCCTGGGCTGCTGGGGGGTGTCCCTGCCCATGGCAGGGGATTGGAGCTAGATGATCCTTGTGGTCCCTTCCAACCCAAACCATTCTATGAGTCTATTTTGGATGTAATTATTCAAAAGTCACATAGCTCTGGGGCACTCAGGTGTGCTTTGTGCTGCATTTTCTTGTCACGTAGAAGACTCTCTTGTTATGGCACCTTATAAATCACTGACAGACTAATGATATGTGCCAGAGAGGGGGACAATACATCATCAGAAAGTTTCAGGTGCCTGTTTCTGTACCCGAGAACTAGCTCTAGTTAAGGATCCACACAGTCCAGCCTTTGGTTCAGAACTGGGCAGTGTTTGCCCCTTCACCTCCCACTGGTGCTTGGGCACCTGGTGAGCTCCATGTCTTACCTCCACCAACGAGTGTTTCCAGGGCTTTTCTGAAATATTCAAATTGATCCCCAATCCGAATGCAACCATGCACCTGCTTGCTTGCTTCCGCCAGTGGTAGCTAATTAATCATTGGAAGAATTCAGGAAAATCACCAGTGAATTCTCCATTCTGATATTTTGGTTTTCCAACCCTGTTTTGCTCGATCCTGTGTCCATTCAAGCTCCAGCAGTCTGTGCTGCATGGAAGGACAAATTGTAAGACTGTAGTGGTCACTTGAGGTTTTATAACCCGTACATCTGAACTAGCGCCAGAAGTCTTTGAAATTCTTCTGATTTTGCCCATGAGTCTGTTGAAGCTTCTTTTCTGCTAATTCCTGACGGTCTCTTGCTCTGTAGTGTTTGTCAACAAGATCCTAATCTGTAATTCAATTTAACCACTTCGATTTTCTCTCTTAATGGACAGGCTGGTGAGATACTGTGATGTATCTGAGACTGGACTAAAATGTAAATTAGCTTAAACAAATCTTTCCTTTTAATTAGAATAATTGTTTTGCTGTGTTTCTTACATTCATGAGGATGTTCAGCCTGTGGGTAAGTAAATTAAATTTAAGGGTATGTAATTCACATTGTATTTTTATTGGACTCTGAGTCATAACTTGTTTTTAATCTTAATTAGAACTGCAGTTCCTCTAAACAAGCAAAATGTGTCATAACAATTTAACACATTATGGGGCTGGCCGATAAATCTGGTGCTCAGAAAACAGTGCCATGATTCAGTGCGGTGCAGCCTGGGTGAGAAGTTACCACCCTCTTAATCAGCAGTGAATTTGTGGATCTTGATGTGCCAGGAAAAACAAAGCTGCTGTCCTTGGGTAATGGAAGTAGCTCAACTGCTGCGTGTTGAGTTGCAGTGGTGAAGGGTCAACGACCAGAACTGGCAGGACAACATGCCAAGGTAGATCTACGTTACCTAGAGATACCTTGTCACATCAAACCAGTTAATAAACTCAAATAAATTGAAATTAACTTCTCTCTTTTGGCTGCTGCCAAAAGGCAGGAGGGCCAACATCCAGGCTGCTCTGCGTGTTTGATCGATGCTCCCTGTATTGAAACAGAAGCTGAAGGCTGGCCTGCAAGCTGGGTGCTCAGTGAGGTCATAGAATCACAGAATCTTTAAGGTTGGAAAAGACCTCTGAGACCATCAAGTCCAACCGTCAACCTGACACCACCATGTCTACTAAAAAGGCAGTTTGAAAATTATATTGTATTTGGAAGCTGCTGTTGTCAGTGTTAGGTTTTAATTAGAGACAGGACAGGCAGACCAGTGAGTGTAACAAAACCCTAAAGATAGGATTTTGATTTCTGGGGGGCTTTTTGGGAGGTGAGAGTATACAAGACCAGAATATTACCTAAGCAACTGGGTGCCCCTCCACAATCATCATGAGTAGACACTGATCATGAGCAAAACAGCTCTGATTGTAGAAAATAATACTCCTGTTCTCCTAATGCTGGACCCTCTGCTTCAGCATCATTAAGGAGCTCATAAAGTTGTGACAAAGCACGGCACCAGGTGACGGTGGAGCTGAAATATCAATATTCTTTGATCCTAATGACATCCTTTGTCCTAACGCTGTGTAGGAAGTATTTACCTCGCTATTAATAAAGACAGATTCACATTTTATTTTGTGGTCTGGATGTGTTTGCAGCTCTATGTGGAGTTCTGAAGGTTCTGTCACAGTTACTGAAGCAAAGCTTGAGGAAATCCCTATAAAAGCAAGCTGGAGACAGGAAGAAAGGATGTAACCAAAAGACCAGGTGAAGGATGGACATATTGAGACCTCTCTGACAGTGTGAGCCTTAAAAGTGGCAAAGAAGAGAAAGTCTGGAATAAACACTCTAAATGCCAGGTGTTTCTGGAGAGAGGGGTTTTGAATTTATTAAGTATTTCATAATAAATGAAATCTTAAAAAAAAGTTTGTTTTTTTTTCATTTTTCATTCTTGTTGTGTCATTGGAACAGAAAGAAGCAAAAGGGAGAAAAGAGGGAAAAACTTAATACAAAAAAAAAAACCCCAAAGAAAAAGGGAGAAAAATGCCAAGTAATAGAAAATAATGTTAGTAACCTATTTATTAAATGATTTAAATGAAAATGAGAATGGAACTTTAACTTTCTTTTTTAACACAATAAAGAGAACTGATTTTGAAAATTTTAATTTTCTATGTTACGTCATTACAGGTGGTTTGGTTTTTTCCCCCGCTCTTACCATATGCTAGAGGCCATAATGCTGTGCCAGTTAGTGACAAGAGTCAAGAATATTGAGTTTCCCACCTGCCGGTACAGAGATGCAGAGCAGCTTTCGGACAATTAGAACAATACTCTACGTGTATACTAAACAAATGTGCTCTTTGGTAAAGAAATATAATTTTTATGTAGTACAAACACAGTTCTTTTTCCAAACTACCTCAGAATAAGCTTTTTGCAAGAGAACAGGTGACTCCAGAAAGGGAGGTAGGGGCAGTAAAGCATGGCAGACATCACACTGGATAGACTCAGAATGGTGAAAAGAAATAGAAGCATTGTTTGAATTTGGTAATGAAATTTCAGATTTCAGTTCTGCTGAAGCCTTTCTGCAGATTTAGAGCTTAAATTCAGAATATCCGCATACACACCCACCACCCCCAAGAGAAGGATTGTGAAATTCCTGCTGCAAAACATAAATTCAAAGGATAGAAACAGCGTAGATCAGACGTGGTAACTCTTAGACGATGCACAACAGAAAAATGGAGCGTTGCCAGCCCCGTTATTTGAGCAGTGCTGCTCTGGACACCTGCGGGGAGCATCTTCTGGCTAAGGTGAGAGATGAGGGAGCTGAGACCAGGTCAACAGCAGTGTTGGATGTGCAGATGGGACTACTGGATGCTGCCAACATGAAATCTCTTATTGCTCATGACCTTTCTGTGATAGGAAGGAAAAAAAAAAAAAAAGTTTGTTGCTCTCTTTCAAGTCAAACGCAAAGCACAGCAGAGAAATCTATTTTAGGAATACCAAAAAAACCTGCAACATTTTAGGAAGGTGATCAGAAGAAGAAAATAGCTGAAAAAATAACATGTGTTAGGTTTCTATATTACAGCAGAACAACTGTTGACGATCACAGTGAAAATATCCGCGAAGGACCGTAGCTGAAATGTTGCTAAGCAGCATCACAGTCTTAATCCCTGAAGTGCCATCGGAAAGCAGGATCGCCTCTACAAATTGCAGGAGAGCTTTCTTCCCTTCCCACCTTCCCAGCTCATTTTCATTCAAGGTGGTGGAGGCCGCAAAATTTACAGCTTCCACCTAAACTGAGCTTTTGGGCTGTGTGCCCCAGACTACTAAAACATCAGCAGAGGTGAGCTGTCGTGCTGGATGGCGACTGATGACTGACCAATGACCTATTCACAGACAGAGCATCCTCCGGTTGGTTTATCCCAGCCAGCACTCATTAAAGAGAGAATTAGGGCACCAGCGAGCAAAAAAAAAAAAAAAAACAGATACATTACAAGATTTTGCACAAGTT
>VWZZ01000679.1:404434-470315 GCA_013399095.1 Psophia crepitans
TTTTGCACAAGTTATTTTAATTTGGAACTGAATTTGCATAAGAAGGGTATGAATACCTGAGCGAATTTAATATGCAGATCCTTTGGGGAGTTTGGCAGAAGAGCTTTCAGGCAGAGCTGAAAATTAATGTTTTAATACACTTGGAAGCTAATGCCAAAAATACACGCTTGGCACGTTACAGTGGTAGCTCTCAAGCATCTTCGCTCGTGGTCCCAATTCTGGCACAATTCCCCTCTTGTTCCCATCTCCAGGCTCATGACACTGAGCCCCTGAGCCCAATAATACAGGAAACGCCTGCAATAATATTTTTGGGTTTTCTTTGGCTCCTTTGTTTTTCCTTTTGATCACATTCCTTGTAAAACTTATTTTGGGCATTGAGTAACCCTGCAAAGGCTATGTCCTTCAGCCAGTAGCTCCAGCAAGTACCATGGGCCAAAGGTGTCCAGACAATAGCTGCTACAGCATCGTGTTCCTGTTGCCACATGTCTTCTCCCCAGACAGATCTGCCTGTGTTCAGCTACTTTAATCTCATTGCTAAATGCTGTAACACAGCAGCCTGTACAGCACGCACACTTCACACAGTCACCGAGCATGCTGGAGGGATGCTCCTCACTGCTCGTCTCCCCCGGACAAGTGTGCCACGCTGCCCCGTGGGTGTCCCCACGCTGTGCCAGCTGCATCCCTCCTACAGGAGGGGACGTACCAGAGCAAGGATCATTCTGTCATGTCCTCATCTTCTCTCCCTGTCGGCTGCATAGGAGACAAAACACAGGGCTAGATGATTATTTGATCTGACTCACTATGGTAGATCTTATTTTTAATGAATGAGTGAAGTGATCTCACAAATTCATAGCACAGAATTAAGTCCTTAAAATGTCTGGGGCTAGGAGAAAGGGTGTCTGAAAGTGTCTAACGGGGACCACAAATAAACTTGTGAATACTTCCCCGTGATCCCAAGCCTGGGAAGTCCTCCTGCAACTGGTGTTTGGGTGAGCGAGGAGAGGATCCAACCTTGCCGGTGTGCAGTACGCTGCTGACATTCGGTAGGTCTCTGGTCCTGGCAGGGTGCTTACCCAAAAAATGGTGTAAGCTTCTTCTGAGGTCCATCTTCCCTGTCTGACTTGACTTGTGTGCTGTACTTCATCACACCTCACTGCGTAAAATATTAATCCACTGAGAGGAAAAAGAGACGCTGCAGCTCCTGTGGATAACTACTTTATTCAGAGTATGGATTTTGCTGAGCTTCACGTTCCTACAGGAAAATGAAACGCCTTATAAGGAACATGCAGTGAAAAACACTGGAAAACTGGCTAAAATGGCCAGCAATCTGAGGGATTTGTGCAAGGGCCACTGGGAGATAGTGCAGTGTTTTTTTCATCTGGCAGCGAGAACCTTGAATGTTCCTCCTGAATATTGTGCTGCAGTGAAAGAGGTGAAGAAGGAAGGGAATTACAGCATTTCAAACTGTAAGAAAAGCAGACTGAAAAGATTAACTAGGAGTCTATAATCAATCCTACTTACAGAGCTTGCTTTGCAGTTAATGCAGCTGTATTTATCGATCGCCAGCAAGGCCACGGAAGAGCACTCCCAGGAGCTCTGATGGGTGCTTTTGGCCCCTGCAGAGCTGTCTCAATGTCAGATCATACTGAAATCATAATAACTAGGATTCTTCAGCCTTCATAGATCTGTGTAGAAACAGCTTGTCAGAATTTAATTCATTGAATACCATGGCCTTACTATTAGAGTTTGACTCTCACCCCTGCAATGACTCCTCCCCCTCTACTCTGCATTGGTCAGGCCACATCTGGAGTATTGCGTCCAGTTCTGGGCTGAGGCTCAAGAAGGACAGGGAACTGCTAGAGAGAGTCCAGTGCAGAACCACTAAGATGATCAAGGGAGTGGAACATCTCCCTTATGAGGAAAGGCTGAGGGAGCTGGGTCTCTTTAGCTTGGAGAAGAGGAGGCTGAGGGGTGACCTCATCAATGTTTATAAATATGCTAAGGGTGAGTGTCGGGAAAATGGAGCCAGGCTCTTCTCGGTCTCATTACGCGATAGGACAAGGGGCAACGGGTCCAAGCTGGAGCATAGGAGGTTCCAGGTTAATGTAAGGAAAAACTTTTTCATTGTGAGGATGACAGAGCACTGGAACAGGCTGCCCAGAGAGGTTGTGGAGTCTCCTTCTCTGGAGACATTCAAAACCCAACTGGACACTATCCTGTGTGACGTGCTTTAGGTGGTCCTGCCTAGGCAGGGGGGGGTTGGACTAGATGATCTTTCGAGGTCCCTTCCAACCTCTAAGATTCTGTGATTGTGATTGATTCTGTGACACATAATCATAGAATCATAGAATCATTAAGGTTGGAAGACACCTCCAGGATCATCTAGTCCAACCATCCCCCCACCACCTATTCCCCACTAAACCATGTCCCTAAGTACCACATCCAACCTTTCCTTAAACACCTCCAGGGACGGGGACTCCCCCACCTCCCTGGGCAACCTGTTCCAGTGCCCGACCACCCTTTCCGAGAAGAAATTTCTCCCAATTCCTCTTTCATGGTCAAACATAACCAAGATGCAGCAGTGAAACTCAGGCTGATCCACTACCAGCACACCAGAAATCAGAATAATTCAATTCCCCTTTCCTTTCTGGCTGTTATACGCCGTGTTCGTATATATGGGACCACAGATGATTTCGAGACGAGCACAGACAGTATAAGGAAATCATTAAGATATTGGCTTTTTTACCCTCTTTTTCCAGAGAAATGCATCCCAACATATATAAGGTGATGAGCAAAATGTATCAATCCTCAGTAGGTTGAATAAAAGTTGTCGAGACACATGGTCAGTCCTGCAAGCTCCCAGCCTCCCGAAGGGATCGCAGGTCTTGCACACGTCGGGGCTCTTCGCTGCAGCTAACAGCCAGCCCATGGCTGCTCCAGGCACTGCTGAGTGGCGCGTGACAAAGCACATGAGGCCATTGCAGAAATAAGTTTGTTCCGTGGTACTTTGTGACCTTGAAGAAAGTTAAATCCAGCTCTGGAGAGTGCATAATTGAAGAGTCATGGTACAGGCAGAGCGTTGGCTCTAATGCACTCACCCTTCGCTTCCCCCGTGGAAGCCTCCCTGCACCATGACGGTGACCTGAGCAGATGTGGCAGGATGCAGAAGAAATGGGTAAAATCTGCTCCTCACTGGTACAGGGAAAGAGATGAACACCTATCAGTGGGTATCAACTGCTTTCTGCATAAAAAAACCCTAAAGATCCTCATCCTGGTGTCCTGTCTGCAGGGGAGCAACGGCCGATGCCGGGGAAGACTGCGTATGAAGGATCGCCCCCGCCCCAAGACACTCTCCCTGCTGCCAGCAATAAGCAGTTTAAGCTACTTCCAAATCAGCATTTCTAATATGCTCCAAAGGACCTACCTCCTGTGAATATGGCTAATTCTTTCTGAAAACATTTCTATTTTGGGAAACTCGCTTTGACAATAAAGTCGTAATTTAATTATTTATTGCACATTTCCCTGCTTTCGGGAGTCTGAGTTTAGCTGAACTCAGCATTTTGAAGTAGAGGCAACAGATGACTTCAGCGTGGGAGCAAGACTCCTTTTCTTTGTGTTTGGGAGTTTTTGCTCTGTTTGCATTTACCGTGTCAGAGCTGGGATGGTTTTCTGGGCTCATCTGTGAGAACCTGGTGAAAAGGAAAAGTTCTTTTGCTCCTAGAGTGCTCTTTCCTCATTCTTGGACATGTTGCTATAAAGAAAAAAAGTATTGTGAGGATGTGGTGGAATACTTATTTGACGTATATAATTTGTGCAGCGTACGGACCCCTCGGGGCAGACAGGAAAGGGGTTCATACAGTCACTATTTTGGCATAAGGTACCAAACTGCACTTGCTCCACCCCCAGGGTGCCAAATGGGCTAACTAACTGCTGATCCCCAGCCCAAAGGTCCTCCTGGCCAGTGAACTGGAATAGATTATCCTTTTCCACTGCTGAGGCTTTGGGATCAGCTTTAGAGGGAGCGAGATGGGCAAGGAGCGCTGCCCTGGCCCTTGGGTGATGGCCAAGCCACCGAAAGGCGTCTGCATCGCTACTGCCTCCAGCAGGGCTCCAAAAACAAGGGAGGATGCAACCAGAAATCACCTCCCCAAAAGGAGAGCCCTCTTCCTCCAGCAGAAACACGTTTCAGCCCAGCACTCAGCTTGAAATCCACACAAGCCTGAAGTCTCAGTGCTTGTCCATCAGTCTTCTGTCGCGGATTAAATTTGTATCTTTTAAATGAACTGTGCTTAAGGAACGGAGATGAAATGGCACTAACAGCACAACATTTTCTGCCACTGTCTGCTGCTTTTCATTGCAAAAATCTAGGTCAAGATTATTTTAAAAGTATCTTTCCAAGGGAGGAGTATCAGTCAGACATAGAACATTTGCCTGAAAATAGCTAATATAAAATAGGTACAAAACTGCCAGATAAGCACAGGGTGCAAAAACATTGTTCCTGCTCTCAGTAATGTCTCAGCGGCTTCCGAGCACATAAAAACTAGCTGTAATCACACATTTTACTTTACTTCTCTCTATCACACTGATGGCCAATTTATCCACAGCAGCATATTTACAGGCCTGTTTACCGAATTGAAATTCTTCTCCAGAGCGGATGCTACACTGCCTCGGAGCGCGATAGGATTTAATTGAAGCAGCATGAGAGAGCTGATGAATGGGATGCTTGCAACGAGGGGATTGGAGCTGGGGCGGAATTTCAATGGAGGAATAAAAAAACTGCGCTAGCCATTCTTAGCAAGTAGCAGAGATGATTCAGGACCGTCTTCCAAGTACGTAGAGCCAAAGCTGTTTGCTTCAAACTATTAACAGACACCCTGTTTCCAGCCTCGTACCAAAATTCTCAGTTTAATTTGGTGTTGGACGGTGTTCTACACGTGCACACGCGATGCAGACGATGCACGTATGAGACACGTTCAGCTGACAGAGAGTACCGAGAGCCGGTGTAAATTGTGTGAGGTGGGCAACACAAAGACTGCTTGGTTTTGGTTCTCTTCTTGTGTATTCCAGACATGTCAGCATTTGTGCTGCGGTTCTTAACTCTGCCCTGCAAATGCCATAAACCGTCTGCACTCCTCTTTGGGACCAAATAACGTGTGGCGCAAGGTGTGGTCCATTCACCTACCCTTTGTGGAAGACGTACTGGAAAAAGAGGTGCTCTGATGATGCTCATCCCTTTTCTCTTGGGAACCTGCTGTTTCATCAGGTACCAGGTTTCAGAGCAACCCAGGGTGGTTTCTGGGTGGCCACAGGGGTGCTGTGATTTGAGCTATTAGATTAGGTCCTTTCCCATGGCCCTGGACATCGTATCACTGTATTCTTATACTAACCTTGTCTTCTTGAATTTCTGCTCTGATCTCCAAACTGATGTGTCACTGCAGTAAACATTACACTGAAATCCCAGCGTATCATGTTTTTGTTGCCTATAAAATCAGCTGTTATGGGAAAAGCTATTGTGTTCCACTGGCATGAGCTCCGTTTGGCAACCGCCAGCGCACTCATCCCATTTCGCATCTATCTTCATAGTTCTGATTATATTTTATCACACTTCAAGCCAGTGCTAGCTTCCGGATTAGATTATTTCAGAGCACCTGTTCTCCATGTGGCCACGGGATTCATCACCATTTCTTCTTGTTTAACCTTCTGTGTAGGAATATGTTTCCTGATCCTGAAGAACCACACACACCTACAGAGCACCAGTTATTCTCACCAGCTTCTAGATAACCGCCCAAGCCAGACTGAAAGGGGTTTGCTCTCCTACACTAAGGACTTGATAAGGATGACGTTGGCTTTGTTGAAGCTCTTTCTCACTGAGACTCATGCTGGGCGCAGAGGGCTGCTTGTTTTAAGATTCGCTTGGGCCATGTCTTTCCCGTCAGAAGTTGACATTGATTCTTGGTGAGTCCAAATCTTTGCTTCCCTCTCATTACTGAACTAATTATGATCAATAAAAAAGAATTTTTTTACTTCTTCCTAGTCTGGAAGTAGGTATTTAAAATAACAATTATAACCCACTCGGCCTGTAGAGCCAAGAACAGTTAAAGATATAAATGGATTGAAAGAGGGAAACTAACAGTTAAGGAATCAGGATGTCTCAACTCTGCACAACAATCACATCCACTGCAACTGAGGTGTTTCACTTTTTCTGTGAACACAACCTCGTTGTTGGTTTTTTTTAAGATCTATTTTTAAATACCTATGTATTGTACTATCTACCTTCCGTACCTGAAAAGCCTGTTCACGGTGCACCCATTCTCATCAGATGAATAGCAATCCTACATTATGTGACCATTCCGACTTACAGTATTTATTATTTCCCATTGTGTATTTTTCTATCTAAAACATTTACATGGACATTTAGTACAATTATTTATTCTGGAGCGTGTAGTAGAGAAAAAGCTGATCTATTTATCTAAATGTTATTATGTGCAATAGAAAAAATAATTTCCACAGCTGAAGCTTGGTTTTAGAAAAGAAAACTGGTCACTTTATTTATTTAATTTTTCTTCTCAGTAGCTACCAGAAATTTAAAATGACAAAACAATTTATAGTACAATATACCCATATTATGCTTCTGTAATAACTTGTGGCAGTGGGTAGTTTATGGAAATCTATGCTTTGGAGGTGTTTTTTTGTAATGGCAGAACATCAGAAATTATTCTGAATTTTGCCCACAATGCTGAAAGTATCTGTAGATTGAATCAGAGTTCTCCCAGAACAGCCAGAAAATGCTAATTAAAATTCAATAGTTTTTTCATTACCTTCACAAATGCAAATAATGTACTCTAAACACTTGCAAATAAGTGTTATTGATCCTTCTGAGTCAAAGCGGCTTCTGCGCTAATAGGGCTCTTGGTAACCTTCCTACAGCTTAGAGATTAATTGTACTCACTCGGGTCCGGGTAGCCCTAAGCCGCCCAAGCCCGAGTGTGTCGAGTCCGTGCCTCGGAGACCTTGCCGGTCTGAGGACGTGATTTTGCACAAAGTTAAGGCCGGAAATACTTATGTTTTACAGTACTGATTTAGGAAGGGATGCACTCCCCTGTAAGAGCAGCTGAACTGGGACTGGGCAGGAGCCGTGCTTCTCAAGAAAATCTGGAATTTCAAAACTGTCGGGTTTTGAACAGAGCACAGACAGAGCTTTTGAAGAGAAACTGCAACAAGCGTGTTTGGAGCAGACTGAAAATTATATTTCAATAAACTGAAATTCTTTATTTAACTTTTTTTCCCCCGTTTAACTACATAATGGAGCTGTCAGTGTGAAGCAGAAGATACAAAGTCCAAACTTCTTCATTCTTGTGTGTTAGCTTGTTTGTCTTCCAATAGAAAAAAGTAATAAAAATCAGCATATCTCCATCAATTGCTTTAATTTCTGTCAACCGATAGGAGGACAAATGCCTGCTGGAAGCTACTGATGTAAGCACGCTTTCTCAGTTTTGCCCCATCCATGAGTGAGGTTGGAAACATTCTGTACCCACTCCTAAACTACCCAACCTGAGAAGCTCTCGAGCAAACCCTACACCGGAGTGTGACCATGAATACAACAGCATACCCAGTCATGTCAGTAGGGTACTTACACTCAACATTATGTATTACACAAATGCTTAAAGCCTGATCTGAGTAAGCACAGATTTGGCAACCCTAACGGTGGGAGGCTGGGGAGAGAACACGGATGAGGTCCTGGAGGCACATTTGGGAATAGGTGGGGGCAGCGGTGCGAGAGCACGCTTGTGCATAGCAATTGTACAGCCTGAAGGTTCCTGATATGTCAAAACGTTTTACCTTTAACTGGTTCCTGGCATCCCTCCTGGTGGGCAAGCAATGGGCAACCACCCAGACTCCTCTGGTGGTTGTTGCAGGGTTGCACCTCAGGCACGAGCTCGGGAAAAGCTTCTTGTCACCATGTGTTTCTATGGATCAGGCCAGGCTGCAACGATGGATGGGACCGGGCGAACCAAATGAAGGGCTGTTTGGGGGAGCAAAAGTGGTGGTAAATGACAATGAGACTTGCTGGGCAGAGACACAAAAGGCTTTAAAAAGAGACACAGGGTTCTTGCTTGGAGGTAGTTTGCAGTCTGTAACCATCTTGAAGAGGATGTCACCACCTGGAAAGGCAGGATTAATGAGCATGGCCCAACAAAGACGGACCCTCCCAATCCTTTCTGCAGGATTAGCTTTGTTGCAGTGGAAAAATATATATATTTTTGCCAGAGTTTGTTAAAAGCTGGTGAAGTCAGAGCTGACTATGGAAAATTGCTGCTCATTGAGGCGGAGTTGCTAACGGGACTCAGAGTGATGCTTACGCCTTGCTGCAGCTGTGGATGAACCACTGTATGTCAGCAAAGGCATTTATCTATCCCAGTGGTGTTTCTTCAAACATGCAAAGAAATGCTGAAACCTGGTAAGCTACAAAAGGTTGGGGGAAGACCAAAACCTGTCTTTTCTAGTTGCAGGAAAAGTCTCAGTAAGTCTGTGAGGAAAAAAAAATAACAGAAGTAAAGAAAATAAATCTTTGAAATATTTGACAATTTAGATACAGTATATAAAAAGGTCTAAATCATGGAAACATTTATAAAAAGACTTGACATATGCTGCTGCCTTGAATTAGGTTGCTTTAATTGATCGGAGAATTTTAGATTCCTGGTGGACCTGTGAGGTATTTAACAGTATTGTGTCGTACAGGAGATGTTAGTCTAAAGCATAATGTTTCTCCTCAGGTTCACAATTCAGCTGATGCTCCAGGCTTCCATAAAAACTTTTCTTTTTTTTCTTTTTTTTTTTTTTTAATTAAAAAGTGTTCTGTCACTCTGAATTGCCTTCCTATGTGTTTTCATCTTGAAAACAGCAGGTGCATGTGAACAAGCCCAAGCCTATTTTTATTTCATAGTAATTCCCACACACATGAGTTTTGCAAGGTAACATTCAGGAAACGTGCCGATGCTGATGTTCAGGAGACCTGTGGGCAAAACTAAACAGACTTTGGGAGAAAAGGCAGAGTTTAATTTGAAATTAAAACATAGTTGTCACAAGGACACCACAGTCCAAGAGTAGTTCTCATTACCAACCAACACAAGCGTAGTTCTCATTACAGTTGGGAGTGCTGATTTCAGCGGACTAAACTTTCTTGTTCATCCTTAGGTCAATCAAGTATGAAATTTAGTCACACAAAAGTCAGCCAAAATGATCCTTTTCTAAGAGTTTATGTCTTCCCACAAGTCTTTCCCTGTTGGATAGGGTAGGTTAGTTAATTAAAGAAAAAAAAGAAAAAGGTCATTAGACTCAACTCTCCAAACTAGAAGTTATTCTAATGATGACTTTCATACCTTAGGTACCAACCTTTTTAAGTGGTTTTGTTGTTGCAGTTGTTGGTTTTGTTTGTTTGCTTTTAAAGAATAGATATTTTGGCCTGACACGTTCAAAGTTGACGCACACTTTCTTGACGAACTCTGCTCCCAGCCCAGCAGGCTGATAAACACCCACCGTCAGCTAAAGCATCTTGACCTGTGCTGGAAGCTGAGCAGAGCGCCCAGGCCAGCCTAAGCCTCCAGAGAGCAGATGGCCAGGGATCAGGAGCTCAGAAGTTGTTGCGAAATAACCAATTCTGAGTGAAGCACCCAGGACGGCCAGCAACGGTGCTTTGGCTTCAGTGGAGACTTGACAAATTGCTCCACAAAAAGAAGAAACCGTATCTTCAGCTTTTCTTTTCATGGGCATTTTCTTATCTAAAATAGAGAGCTAGATATACTATTTTGGGCAATGTTCTGAAGGGCTGAGGGGCTGTAGTGCCTGAGTACCGAGCTGTACCTGCACGCCCTGCATCTGGGCAGCTCCAGGGGCAAAGCCCAGGGTGCTACACACATACCGACACATATCGGTCCTGTGCATCCCGCAAAGCCTCTCCAACTGCTCCTCAGCTGCCACAGGTGAGAAGGACGTGGAACTGCAACTCTGCATAACGCCAGTTGTGAGGTGAGGTGACTTAAACAGGGTGAGAAAATCTACCAGCCTAGCCATGGAGTGACATCACTGCTGGTGTCCTTATTTTTACTGAAGTAACAAAAAAAGCTTAACTACTCTTATGTGTAAGGATGGAACCAAACCCCTTAACTATTTCCCCCCAGAACTTGCTCTGACTTACACAGTAAAGACAGCTAGTCCTGCTTTAAAAACAAAAGGCAGATTGATGGATTTTAGACATTTTCACCATCTAGTAACAGCTCAGCCATTTTTGGACAGGAAGGGCTAAATTTCCCCCGAAAGCTACTCGTGAACTGATGGTTGCTCTGTTGCTAGCCCAGGGGAGATGTGGCACTCGCGGGGGAAGGTATTACTGGGGATGAGTGCAGGACACTTCAGGCGTTCAGGCTGACATTACCATTTCCTATGGCAAGTGTTTTACTCACTGAATGTCTGCTCTACCCATCCTCAGAAGGAAGGAATAAACATAGAGAAGCACAAAGAGAGCACTCAGGTAAGGTAAGAAGCTATAATTCTTGACTGACCATCTAAAAAGAACATTTTTCTCCCGCAGATACTGCACTCAAAGAACACGGGCAGAAAATGAGCCTTCTGCAATGACATAAATGCACCTTTTCAGCTCAGTGCTGAATGATGAGTCTGAGCCTCAGGACCTCTTCTCCCTGCAACGCAGCCACGTGCTGCGGCACTCGGGGATGATCGGGCAGTCAGAGCTGGCCGGGTTGAAAAACTGTAGTGAAAAGTGAAGTCAATACCGAAAGAGAAGCAGTTCAGACTAGCCAAGCTTTGGGCTGTAAGTTAGGGAAGCAAAGCAGCTCCAGGAACGATGAATTGCTGAGGAAAATCAACTTCAAGGCACAATATGCGTTTGCAACAAATGAGCACAGTAAGAAACGATAAATATAATGAGTGAATTGTAACAGTAGAGAAATTAAGGTAGTTTCCTCTTCCGCTGAACAACCTGAAAAATGGCACAGCCCGGCATTTAAAGGAGCAGTGTGGTTTTCTGGGTGAAGCACGGCTCCGCGCGAAGCCCGGGCAGCCCGGGCTGATTGACCTCCCCGGCGTGCCGGAGAGCACCGCTGTGTAGCAGGGGAAAGAAGGTTTTGTGACTCTGATCCATCACTCAGCACCGAGCTGAAAAAGCACCAGTTGGGCCTTTGCAGGCTTCTTGTTTTCCGCAGACCTTTTTTTTTTTTTTTTGAGTGCTTTATTCTTAGAAGAAAAGCTTTGTGGCTGAATCACTTACTCTACAACCAAAGCACGTGCAAAGTATATTCCTCCCCCTTTCCTCAACAGATTTATAGGACTGCATTTCTTCTTTATTTGAAAGTTCATTTTTCACGGCGGATGCAGCACATGGGAGCCAACCCCAGCAATTTACAGCCATGGAGGCGCCGGGAGGTGGCAGTGGGCTCCCTGCCAGCTCCACAGGACGATAGGCTTGGGGTGAGACCGTGAAAGCAATGCGGTGTCTCACCATGGAGGCTAAGAGATCCTGTGGGAAGCTACAGCAAGTCACTAACCGCCAAGCTAATGGCAGGCCCGTGGCAGGTAAGCTTTTGGCCTCCTGCCCTGGCTGGTGTCCATCTCCCTCATCAAATCCCCATTTTTTCCTCCCATAAAGTCACCTGAAACATAAGTAGCCAAAGGATGGGGACAGGAGACTGAGTTGTACTTCAAGCACACGAGCTGGTTAAAAACAAGCCCGTTTAGAACGTAGTGTAGAGCGTAGTAAGGCTGGATTAAATGTTTAGCATGAGTACAGGAGCTGCATGACCATGGCTGCATGTGCTGGTGCGTAGGTAAAAACCCAGAGCCTTGGTGTATACAAACCTGCAGAGTTTCACTGACTTCAGCTATTTATGCCTTGGTTTTGCCCCAGAGCAAAGCACGAGGAACCTCAGCCAAGCCAGGAACTTACTTGCTCCAGGGGCAGAACAACCATCAGGAGGCTTTTGGTGTTGCTGACAACTTCAGAAATGAATTTTTTGTTGCACATAAATGCAAACCCTCCAGCGCTGACCTTACAGAACAGCGAGGTCCATCCCTTGCTGGGAGATATACTGCAGCACAAAGCCGCATCAGAGTCCAGCGGCGTTCCTGCTGCTCTTCCTGCTCCCCATATTGACAATCTGGAAATAGTAGTTTTACTGTTTGAGCACGTTCTAACGGTGTACTGGAGTTAATGGAAATGCACTTGTGTTTATTGGTGTCCCTCTCCCCTTCCCACTCAAGTAACTGTGTTGCAGTATAAATGCATCCCTGCATAACATAAAAAAATTAAGGAATTAGTTCATGTAGCACAGTATCCCATCCCAAGACAGAGACCGAAAGGGATGCCCTGGGAGGAGAATAACTGCTGCACTTCCCCAGGTTACTCATCCCACTTCCAACAGCTCACTGAGAGGCAGAGACTTCCTTCTTGTCAGTCAACTTGCCCAGTTTCCCTTTCCAGCTGCACCATGAATTTGAGCTTTGGCAAAGAAAGTGTGAATAAATACTTCCAAGTTTTTTGCACGCTTGATGTCCTGTTTCTCAATGAGCTACCTGCTCGTTACTCACACTGCTGTGTGCTCTTCTTCTCTTGCACTTGTGTGGGATGGGACTGGGGCTCTGGCCAAAGAGCACCCTGCAGGGACTGACCAGGGGCAGCCGATGGGCAACGATTCCAGCCTTTCCCTAACCGTGCTACAAGAAATTCGCTCTGTGGAGAGACAGTGCTGACGCCAGCCACGTATGCAGGGCAGTAACCCTGACTTTAGCATTTATAGAGAGTCTGCTTAGTCATTTCCAGGTGAAAGTGGCGTTTGAACACACCACACAACCGGTGAAGCGCCCTGTGAAGCCACGGCTGTCAGGGGTGACAGTAGGTGGGGGACGTGCACTGTTTGCCTCGTATCGCACACGGCAGAGAGCCCACTGCACCGGTGCCCCCGCAAGTCCCAGATCACAGGGCTGTTCAACAAACTTTTCCCTTTCCCCCCCAGAAGCTCCAAGAGGCTGTGGAGCCAGGTGAGCAGCAAAGCACGTTCTACACTGTCAAGAATGAAATCACAGGAAAATGAAAAACTGACGTGTCAGCGTGAACCAGTTTGCTTTTAGCTCACGCATCCTCAGAGCATCCTCCACGCCAGTGAAGCGATGCGTGATCCATAGATCCCTGTACATCGTGCTGCATTTTCAGGGATGTTCTCAAAGACGGGATTTCTACCCCACCGCGTGCGAACGGCAGCCTCGTGCGCAGACGTGGCGCCCTGCGGATGCTGCAGGGTGCATCAGTGAAGCCCTTCCAGGTCTGTGAGCGGTGGAGCCTGAGTAGTTCAAAAGTAGGCAGTGTGGGTTTGGCATTTTCTATCTGCTGTGGCTATTTTAGCGTTTACACAGCTAAAGAGCCATCTGAACCATGTCAGCAGCTCTGGATCTGTGCGTTGCATCAGCGCGCGCTGTAACGCCGGCAGTCGGATGCGATGTCCGGCGCAGCCTGGCATAGAAATCCTACGCCGAAGGCAGCGAGGAGGTTTCCCCGTCACATACACACTGCGCGGTCTGAGAAGTGTAGAGGGGGCTGGCAAAGGGAAAACGGTCCCAGATCCTGCAGGAGTTCAGAGCTCAGACCGTCACAAAACGCAGCAAGCGGGACTGTCAGCAGGGCGCATACGCACCGCTCCTCCCAAGTCACAAATGCTGCGTTGGGTCATGCCAGATGAGACCGTGGAGCTGCAGGGAACGGCTGCACGTATTAACTCCTGAAGCCCTACTGCTGACGGGAAAGTACGATAAAGTGCTACTTAGGGAAGAGAACAAAAACAGTGGTTCGTTTTTGGAACATTTTTGTAGTTTTTAAATGAAAGGCTGGTTCTAGACACCACTAGACACCCAAACTGCAAAGAGCAGGTTGGTCAGAATTTGATTAATAATTACTTATTGGATTTTTTTAATCGCTATTCTTTATCCCTTTATTATTCTCTCCTCAAATGGACAGCTCCATCTGAGAATAAATTGAGTAATTATAGAAGTTGCAATATGCGCTAACTTCAATGAACAATTGGATTTGGGCTTCTCCACCACATCTTTCCTTCCCTGTGTCACAGTGACTCATATTAAGAAGGGAAATGATGTGGACAAACTGATTTTTAATTTTTTTTTCAGTCTGAGAGACATTTAATTTTCTGCATTATGCAAAACAAAGGAACCTTATGAATCTCTGGCATTTTCATACCGAATGTCCCGATACCGTCTGCTGAGATGGTCTAAATGTCTTGGTTTAGAGCAGAACTAGTCAGTTCATTTTAATTGCAGTTCACTGGATAAATTTATGGAGGTCACCTGGGTGGAAGGCGTTCTGCTGGCTCCAGGTCTGCCGCGAGGACGGGCTCTGCATACCAATCTCGCAGCAGGCAGGAATCGCTCCCCAGCTGCCCGCAGAGGGGCTGGGACACCGGCAGAGAAATATGGGCTCTCCTGGAAGGAATGTGGGAAAAATCATGTGCCTGGGAATTTGGTGAGACTTTGGGGACTTTGTGTAGTAGAAGTGCTGCAGAGACAGTGACTGGGCAGAAAAAATGAAAAATACACTATTTCCGTTTTCAGTGACTGAAGGTAAATATCTCAATAAGATCATCTTTTTTATTAGGAGGAGGGTAAAATTCCCAGAGACAGTTTCAGTTCTGGTGAAACACTTTTTCATTCACCTGAAATTAAATGCCTGAGGGGGAAAAAAAAAAAAAGCAATCAGACAAAGAAAATTATTCTTTGTAGCTTCTCAGAGCATGAGAAGGGAGTTAAACTTCAGGGTGTTGCGGCAGTGGATCAGATGTGCAGCCTGGTCTCCTCAGTGTTCGGCTTAACTTTCCTCTTCCTATTGTTCTGGAGTTCCCTATATGTTTTTCCAAAGTATATTCAGGCATTCAAAGGAAGAAGGATGTAGTGATGGAAATCGGATTTTGTGTGTTCACACAACCAACATTCAAATCTTGGGTTTTGTTGGTTTGCCCCAGTATTAGATTGTGGTTCCAGCAACCTCCTGGGCTGTCATGAGAAACAGCAGGAGCGGCGCACACCTCCTCTCAGTCCGCTTTTCTTCAGAGGTATAACAGGGCAAAAGTCGTCTTGGCTTTGTCGGGTCCCCTAAGTTGGCATGGCAAAGTGTATTCTCCCCTTATGAGATCTGCTAACCAGCACAAAAAAAAAAAAAAAGAGACTTTTCTTATAATTAGCTTTTGTCTAGATCATGTTCTGACTGTTTAAGACGTGAGGAATTCTTCCCTGGGAGGGTGCTGAGGCCCCGGCACAGGGTGCCCCGAGAAGCCGTGGCTGCCCCTGGCTCCCTGGCAGTGCCCAAGGCCAGGTTGGATGGGGCTTTGGGCAGCCTGGGCTGGTGGGGGGTGTCCCTGCCCATGGCAGGGGGTGGGAACTACATGGGCTTTGAGGTCCCTTCCAACCCAGACCAGCCTGTGATTCTATGAACGTTCCCTTGCACGTTATTCCCTCGTACCCCCATACAGCTAACATTCTACTTAACAAAGCTGATACATAAACTACTTCTTGAATGGCTTTTCAGCTGTTAACATTGAGAACAACTTAATTAGGCATGGTGAATTGCAAATGACCTTGTGGATCTTGTAATGCCTTCCATAAGGCTGTTGCCATCCTGCAGTAGCCACGGGTTCTTCAGTACTGCTTTTTCTTTCACCTTTAATAGCTGTGAATATAATTTAATATGGAATAGCTATATAATAATCTAAGTGCAGGCTGTGACTTGTTCAGTACAGTGAGGTGATTATGCTTTGGACTGTAAGACTTTTTATGTAAATGCATGATTTAATTAAGAGATGTGGAGGTTAAAAAAAAAATAAATAAATAGAAAGAGCAGGAAAATGGTACAACAACATATTCACAGCTTCCCCTCCAAACACGGATGATTAATAAGCATGTTCTGGCTAGACATGTCTTCACATTCTGTGGTCTGAGCAACCAAAAAACCCAAACACTGCAGAGTTGAAAACCTGTGTTTTGGGAGGAGGGGGAAGGAGGCTCAGAGGTTGGGGGCACAGACCCTCACAGGGAGAAACCCCCCAGCACGCCCGGGACTCCCTCGCAGCAATGCTGTGCCTTAGGACCAAGGTTGGCAAACTGCTGTCAGAGGCATGGAAGAACTTCCTACAGTTATCTCAGAGGTCTCAAAACATAATGGGTAAATATTAATTATTTCTGATTTCATTAGATTCATATAGTACCAGTTTTACGTGGGGAAAGAAAGGAGGAGGAATAAATTACACAATAAGACTGAAAATCTGCATTAATGAGTGGTCCTACCTCTCCAGATCAACTTGCCCTACTTTTGGGAAGGGGAGCAGTCTTCCTGATCCTTGGGGACCCTTTCCCAAGTCCCCAGGTCCTACATGCAGAACTGTAGTGTTCTGTGGGTGCTCTGCAACATCTCTCCTGCTAACCGTGGTATTCATCCTGTCGCCATAGTGCCCTGCATCAGGAAATTCCAGCTTTCCACATGCCACTGCGATGTTTCTTTCTTAAAAGCACACCACAGTCCATGGCTGGGTTCCTTCATTGTGATTCTTGTGCCATTTGTCCAGTTCCAAATTTTGATCCTAACGTCAAGGCTCTCGCAGTCGTTAGCTCCCACCCACAAAGTGTATGGGTGCGTTCGTTACTCCAGCATGCAAGCTATTAAGAAAGCGTTGAATCGAACTGAACTGAAGACTAAATCTTGTGGGAATTCTTTTGAAATGTCCTCTGAATTTAACAACAAAACACTGATCATGCTTACCATATGGTGGTTCCACATGAAACCCCACTTTTCAGCTTCTGAAAATGTCATGTGAAGCAGTATCAGATAGAGACCTTATTAAACATGCCTTACAGTAACGCAGCGAAAAAAGAGCATAGACACCCTTTTGGTATTCAGAAACGAACTTCTTACAATGACTCTTGAGACAGAGTTTGGGCGGGAGCATGCACAGGGGGTGGTGGTTGGTGGGAACCTGTGTGATTATCTCACCAGGTTTGACCTAGCCTCAGACCACATAGACTTGTGCCTCCCAAAAACAGTGGTCCAAGGCTTATGGAGCTGCTGGCAGCATAGCCTGGGAATGTATATTTAAAGTGAGAAGTACCAAGACAGCCGTTTTTAAAAATACCTTATTAGCTGTTCGTGATTTCAAAACTGGCTGAAAACCCATTCTAGTTGAAAGAAGACAGAGGGCCATGGTATAGTGGCAAAGGAAATAAATTCAGAGTTTGAAAAGGGTAGTGACTGGCTGGGGAAGCTAAGTTGGCAATGAGTTGGAAATCTCTAACAGGATTAAAGGTAATTAGTCATTAGAAATATTAGGAAAAAACGCGCTCCAGGCCAGTTTTTGCATATAGATCATTGCTACGTGCAGGCTGTAACACTTGGAGTGGCAATGTAGAAAAGGAAGAATTGTTCAGTGGATATTTCCATTTTCCATTTTGGCATTGATAAGCTAGGAGTTAGCAAAGGAAAAATAAATATTTCCATAGCACATGTGATCCTTAAAGGAACCAGCTGAGGATCCCTTTTAAACTGACAGTTGGACTTGGTGATCTCAGACGTCTTTTCCAACCTTGATGATTCTATGATGCTCCATTTTTCAGACACAGAGCACCAGCAGGTGTGGGGTGCTCTTGGATGGCTGGCCATAGACAAAAGGTAAAAGTGATGTTCCTAGTAAGAATTTTACCATTGTCAGTTCTGTTGATAGCAGGTTTTGCCTTCCTCTAAGTGTAGGTCCTAGATCTCCTCATTTCTCAACTAACCATGTCTCCTCCAGAGAAAATCATAGAATCCCAGGTTGGTTTGGGTAGGAAGGGACCTCCCAGCCCACCCAGTGCCACCCCCTGCCATGGGTAGGGACACCTCCCACCAGCCCAGGGTGCCCAAAGCCCCATCCAACCTGGCCTTGGGCACTGCCAGGGAGCCAGGGGCAGCCACAGCTTCTCAGGGCAACATCTGGTTTACTCTCATGAGAACAAAAATGGTGCATTTTGAATGTCTTTTCTGGGCTCTGTGTAGAGGTGTGTGGGTGAAATGCAAAGGTCTATAATGTACAGGAGGCCAGAGGAGACGTGACCATGTAAAACACCTCGCATGTCTCTATGCAGCAATATCCATTCCAGACTGGGTATGTTTATTTCCATGTACTCTGTCGAAAATAGGACATAGAACAAAAAGAAGGCCTGATAGGACACACATTTACCAAAAATATTGTTCCCCTTTCTATCCAAACACTGCAGCTATTGCTGTTCTGTGTCCCTAGCCAGGCAGTGGTTTTTCTCTCTTACAGGGTATTGAAGGCAATTTGCTGTCCTACATTTTGGCACCCATGGAGAAGGGACTCGCAGGTTCTCACAGGCTAAACTAAGGATCCAGGAGATGTCATGGAAACCAACAAAAATCAAGGAACATCATGTGAACCACTCTCAGGCTGGTGTGCATAGGACACAGCTATTTGGCCAGATCGAATCTGAAGTGCTGGGTAGTAATATATAAAATAGTACTCGAATATAAATCATGACAAAACAATTAGTCTTGTTTCTAGTATGAAATGCAGTTTGCAGTATATTAAAATTCTGACAAGCTCCATCTGCTTAAACTATGCTTCCTTATAATTTAATTACACAAGGTATCCGTGCCTGAGTCATTAACAGCATTATGAAAAATGTGATTCACCAGCACGGCCTACATGTGCGGTTTGTTTCTTTTTTTCCCTGAGATATATATCAGTTACTTACTAAGATTTAGATTTTGACAATCTCCATCTGGGCTATTCTAATACAATTTTCCAGGACATATTTGTTCTATTTCAGTGAGTGAGGCATGTTGCAAGCTTTCTCTGAGGTATGGGAACAGCTTTATAAATGCTGAGACAGATGTGCAGTTCCACAGTGTTAGCAGAGTTGCATTTTCTCTAAATAAAACTGCCTTTTTACAGCCACGAGCAATATTCTCTGTGTTTCTGTTGGTACTGCTTCAGCCAGTGATTTGACTCTTTCTTTTTTCCTGAGTTGGGATTGTGTCTTTGCAGACAAGGCAGCAAAACAAACAAGAAAACAATTAAACAAATGTATAAACAAACAAACAAATAAATAAACAGCATTTTTGTGGACAAGCAGCATTAAAAAATAGGAAAAAATAGAACTTTAAAAAATATTTAGTGCCAGACATCTGGATAAAACAGATAAACAAGTTAATGGTTTCGAGAAAAATTTAGATAATTCAAAACATGACGTGTCCCAGTGGCGTTACGTTGGTATGGTAGGTTGTTTCTCTTTAGGGTTATCTCTCCAGGTAATATAAATGTAATCACATTAAGACCTCAAGGGCTTTTATAGGAGGGCAGGGTGTCACTTAGCTGAACATCTGCGAGGACTGATTGCTGACTAAATTCTTGTCGTGGTGTTAAGGTCTGTTCTCATTCTGTACATAAAATCATAGAATCACAGAATCTTTAAGCTTGGAAAAGACCTCCAGGATTATCAAGTCCAACTGTCAAACCGACAGCACCATGTCTACTAAGATATATGCCCAGCCTCAAACAAGAGAACAGGTTTAGTCACTGGAGATGAGAAAAAAAAAAAGACGTTTTCAGCGAGTCTCACTGCTTATTTGCACCGTGTTATTACCGCTCACCAAACCACTTTTGTTGGTTGTGGTTGAGGGCGAGATGCTGCAGTAGGTGAAATTTTGATCTGAAATGATTCAGCCAAGAAGAGTTTTGCACACGTAATCTGACTTTCTTTTCCATTGTTGAGGAGCAATAAGATAGCCGGCAATTAATGCATGCTCTACTGCCATGAGCAAATCACTGTAAGTGCAGCTGACCCCACACCAAACAGGGACTGACCGCTGGTTCCCTGCCAGAGGGGTTTTTGTTCAAGCCCTGTATGGCAGGGTGAAAAAGGAAGGTCAATAGTATTATTTGATGAGGAAGGTGCCAGACTTGAAGCTGGAGAGAATTCCTTCTTACAGGTAGGACCTATTTTTGTTCCTGCAGCTGGTGGGGAGTGGGATCCCTCATACCTTAGGGCATAAAGACATCTTAAATACAACTTTAGCCTGAGGAGACACAGCGTAGTTCACTCTTGACAAGGCAAATTTTTCAAGGATGGTGACGAATACCTGGTCAGAGGGCAGTTGAGCCAGACTGATGCTCTCAGAATGTCTGCTGCAGATGTGCCCTGTCCCCTTGATCCAGCTGAAAGCCGCTCTCTGTGGAGACAGCAGAGCACACGGACAGTCCCATAATTTGTCCCTGAAGTCTCCTGCTTCAAGGAGAGGCATTGGTACTGCAAGAGCAGAGTGGATCTCTCAGATCCTCATCAACCTACAGTCTCAAGCAATTTCATGCTTATTAATCTCTGGATAGCCTTATTAACTTCCAGGGGAGGTCCCAAGCAGATGCATGATCAGGCTGAGGATCATTGCAAGAGGCAAGAGGTTTCAGATGGAAACTTCTTCCTTTCTGGAAAAACCTACACATTGGGACTGTTGAGGAATTAAGGGCTGACATACTGGGTCTGATTCATCATGAATCATCTATTTGCTGTGTAAATACAACACTTGTTTCTTGCTAAAATTCAGGCAGTTTTCTGGTTATTGTTTGAAATAGTAGGGCTCTTTCTGGAAAAACAAAAAAACCCAAAAGCAAGTAACTGAGCGTTCCAGGAGCTGTCACATGATGGACAGCAACGTCTTGAACCCACAACCTCGCAATTACTCTAAGCCAAAAGTCTTGGCCGCTCAGACGGTTTTGTTGTGTTTACCTGATGAACACAACATCTGTACAGATATTCTTCCAAGCACACTTCATGTGTACGTGCTTTGAGAAGCAATGGAGAGAATGCAATAAATATGGTAACTAGCAGGTGATGAGGAATCTGATGAAAATAAATTCAATATGGCTATGAAGACTAATTTGATATCTTAGTACACATATAAATCTTCTGCTTTTTATTAAGTCTTGCAAGGATTTATTAAATTTTGTGTGGCTTAGGAAATACAAAAGAACTGTAATAATAACAGAGAGAGAATTGCATATAATTCACATTTTAATAATGGTCAAATGGATTGATTATATCTTTTCTGATATGATGAATATTACAGAATATTATATAAATCAATATTTTGTGGAAATTTATGCAACCTGAAGATTTTCAGATGCTTCAACCTTAAACAATGAAAATAAACCATTTTTTTAGTCTTAAATATCTTTGGCATCAAGGTTTCTCGAACATGGTTTCCCCATTATGTTTACCAGAAACACTATTTGTTTTGGCGGAACATTAATTTGCACAGATGCACGTTTATTCCCATTCAGTGTAAATGTAACTGTCATGTTTATTCCCGGAGTGTTAATACAGGGTTGGGACCAGATGTGAGCATCTGATCACAAATAGGTGCAACAAGGACTTCCTTCAAAGCAAGGGCAGGTAGCAGTCACTGCATGGCACTGGAGCGAGGCCGAGGCAGTGCCCAGAAGCCAGGGCCAAAGAAATCACGTATGAGGAAGCAGAAAAGGAAAGCAGCAACAGAAATAACTAGCCACAGTCAGTTAAGGTGCAAGCTAATGAGTGTACTAATGGTGGTGGAGGTATTTGAATGAATAATGATTAGATCTTGTAGGAGTTTCGCTTAGAAACATTTCCTGGAGTCCTACGGCAGAGCAAGATGCCTTGTACTCGAAAAAGACACCGTTCGACGCTGTAATCCACTCTGTGCACTACAGCTGAAAAAAGAAATAACACTGAAAAAAATAATATAGAACTGTAAGGAAAAACAAATTCTTAAAAGTACGCCATCAAATTGAAAGAGAACAGCTATTAACATGATTTTCCCGTGCCCTAAATGTTTTATCTGATAAAATTGGGAAGAGCTAGATTCTGCCTGCAGTCAGAAAGTGCACGGACACGTTGCTTCAGCTGGTCCTTTCCAGCTGCTCGTGGCCTGAGCCAGGACTCACAAAATACAGCACAAAATTTCTTTATCCAAGGGCGCTTGTCCTGGGAGCTTAGAATGAGACCTTGACAGAGACTGAAGTGTCTGAGAAACCTGTGAAAAGAAAGCATAAGAAATTCAAGAGCAGTAAACCCTCAGGAGTAAAAATTTTGAGGGTTCTGAACAAAATAAATTGTAAAATAATGGGGATAATAGGAAACAAAGTCACATTTCTTTGCTCTGGTGAGATATGATACACATGAGGACTACAATGCTAACTTCTTTAAAGAGAAGACGTTTAAAATAAGCTGTGGATATTAGCATATTGCATCAATACCACTGAATGCATATTGCAGAACTACCTCTGCGCAGATAAGTCTACACACAGTTGTTCAAACATTTGAGAAAAGTGTTTTTCCCTGTAACATCTGAAGGACATTTGTGTTCTGTTCTTCCTCAAAAAAAAGCATGAAAAATGTAAAATCAAGAGTCGATCACTACTTCTCTGCAATATTGATAGATAGATTTTTCCAAATGTGATTTCTAGATTTGCGTACGTTTAAAGGTGTGGTTTGGGCAATTTCTGCACCTGAACAATAAAATACATCTGGTAATATCTGTTAATGTGTTTGCAGAGTTGGATTTATTTTCGCTGAATTTACCATGGAAGATGTTTGTAAAAGGTTGCACACTTGGAGAAGAAGACAGGGATGAAGCTCCACTGACTGTTTGGCCAGGTGGCCTAATCCAGGAAAGAAGGCACAAACCATTAGAATAGCTACAGTAGTTTGTACGGCTGGCCAAAGAAAAATGTTTCTGAGGAGGTGTTCTGACTTATTAAAAAATCTTCTGAAAAGTTTATGGAATGACAAGGACCATGGCAGTGGCGTCAGGGACTTGAAGGACAGTTTTACTCTTGTACTTTCAAAAAAGCTGGTAGTGGTTGGTCTACAACCTCCTCATCTCCAGGAGCAGAGGCAGCAGGGAGGCTCAGCTCCCGTGTTCACCCGGCTTGCTCATACAAGGCACATACTGGCACCATGCTGGTTTTGTTGTGGTGATGTGCTTACTCTGTGTGGAATAAGTTTATAGAAGGGATTTCACAATGAAGTGCTAAAGTATCAGAACATTGAACTCAAAGATGGAGGAGTTCATGCGATACCTGTGTCCTTATTATTAATGCCAACTGTTAATGAAATGCAAGGAATACGTAATCCCATTGGGCTGTTAGTGCTTATCCCATATGAGCTTCAGAAGCTGCTTTTGCTCCATTGTTCTTCTATGCTTTGGCATAATTGAGTTTTATAATAGTTGATATTAATGTTTTCTTGTCCTCCTTGGCCTCTACCATCCCCAAAGGACATTATCTGGGCCTTGACATGACAGCCAAATATATTAGTTACGTGGTTTATCCTGCCTAACTTATGATTACAATCTGTTGATTAAAGGTCTTTACCCTAATAGAGCTGGAAAATGTGGTTGCTCTCTCCGTTCCCTACATGAGGGAGGACGTTTACTAAACACACTGTCAGAAACACCAGCTTTCCATGGCGTGTCTGACGGCCGAAAACCACAAGCATTTTGTAAACATTTGCCCAAGAGAATGAATTAAAGGATCTCTGGCATGAACTACTTGCCTTATTTCATAATGAGAAATTAAGAGAAAGTGCCGGACAGGAGCATGGAGGCAGCCTGGGCAGCGGCAGGGAGGAGGGATGCATTCGTCCATCAAACAAGCCTGCAGACTGGCTTTTTTCTGCTGTGGAAGTCTTTAAACCCCAGTGATCACGGTATCTTCAGCAAAGCTGTGGGCGACAGCTGGCAGAGAGAAAAAAAGCAGCTTAGAGCTTTCCACTGCATTTGAACCAGACCCTGACCCCTGCGTTAAACGCCCTGCAGATGGGCTGCTTAGCCCTCTCTAATGCCAGCCCTGCTCTGCCTCGCGGAGGTGTCATCTGCCCACACCGCCAGGAACGATTGACACCAGGCCCTTGAGCTGATGCAGCTGAACGCGTTCGTGACATGGATTACACTGCAAACAAGTCTCCCCGCACCCAGCGTTTTCCCCGCACGTGCATATGGGTGTACAAAGAACGGCACAGCCCACGGGCACCACTGAGGCTGCAGAAAACCCCCCGACCCACTGGCCCATTATGGATGCTCAAGGTTTTGGAAGAACTGGTCTAAGAAACAAGTCTAGCCCACTCCAGGAACAGTAAGCATCACTGCCTGTAGGGAGGTGACAGCTTTGCTATGTCATATGGTTTAGTGGGTAATAGGTGGTGGGGGGACGGTTGGACTAGATGATCCTGGAGGTCTCTTCTAACCTTAATAATGATTCTATAGAAAGTCATCAACTGGTGGCCAAGGTTCACTGTATCCTGTAGAAAGAGTAGAAAGTTGTTCGTGATCAAACTCTTCTAATAAGATAAGAAGCTATTTCAGCCTCAGGCTCCTACTCGATTTCTTTTCACTTCATCAAATAATTAAAAAAAAATAAAATCCATCAGTATTAAGTATTTAAAAATCAGATGTGGAAAGGAAAATATTTTTGTTCGTGGTAATTTTCAGATTTATATTTCTCTTCACATGATTTTGGAAACCGATAGTGGTTAAATGTTATTCTTGTAATGAAAATTCATCCTTTGAAATCAGGCTCTGATCAGCAGCCATTTTTCTCGAAGGCACACGGAAGCCTCATAAAGATCCATCTCGGCCTAATGCACAGAAACAGTGCAGGACACAAGCAGGTTTCCAACCGTAATGTAGAGAATTTTCTCATTTATTATCTGTCATGCATTTTCCCTATTGTTGTTACTGCTGATCGCAAAGATTTTTAACACCTTCTTTGTAATCAGTACTCTTTCCTCCTTATTTATTCATTAATGCCACAACCCGTATTTTTGATCTCAGAATTGTTCCCATGGTGATAAATGGATACAGTCACAAAAACTTGATTTGTAACGCTCCTGCGTGGACAGGGCAGGAGCTCTGACTAAGTGCCAATGGAGTAGCTGCTGTTTACCCACAAATATCCGAATAACCGGTAATGAAGGCAAAGGAAATGTAGGCAATTCAAGAGGCATCTTCAATAATGAATTACAATTTTTTACCTTCCAAATGTGCCACTGCTTCCTCTTCACGTGGAGAAAATGATGATATGTGATATAAGCTGTAATTGTGGTGCAAAAATATTACTGAGAGGCTGCGAGATGCAAAGATTTCCATGTAGACCCACACCCTGTGTTTCCTGTTTGTGGGTACATGAGCCAGGGCTGTCATCTCCTGGGCTGGGGAGGCTTTAGGTTTAGTGGAGTTGTACTCCCCAGCATCAAAATACAACTTAGTTTCTCCTTCACTACAACTCATTTATTAATCACTGGCCTCCCCAGAGCTCTCCAGACACAAATCAGACAAAGCCCTCTCAAGCAGGTACGGACTCCACCTTGGTGGACCTCCCTGTGTTGCAGTTACAAATTTTTCTACATGACTGACATGGAAAATACAAGGTGAGCTGAAGCTAATTGAAAAACATTGATCAGCTCAAAAAAAAATCCTGTGGATGAAAATTGTAAAATTTTAAATGAAAATTGATTTTATGGGTGGGAGGTTTTTTTCTATGTCGCAGAAAAATCAGTAAAAGAAGAGAATTTTTAGATAGCTTTAGGAGTGTGCACGCAAATGGACTGTTTTTACAAATAAAAATCCCAAAAACCCAATAAAACCCCAGCAAAAACCCTAGAAAGATCTTTGTGGTCCAGACAGCAGAAAAACACAAGCTGTAGCATACAAGAATTTTTCAGACCCGGCACTTTTTTGGCACCGTAGCTCTCCCCATCCCCTCTTTTCAAGACCCTCTTCTGCTCCCAAGTCTGCAGCACGTCAAGATGGCCAATGTGCACATTCATGTATTTCTCTAAGAAAAAAACCCCAATCAGTATATTTCAATATATCCATGCTTGAGTATTACAAACTGCTTTTGCAGTAGCTTTTTTCCTCCTTTCCCACTTCCCAGGAGGACGTGCTTTCAACTACATGGTGGTGAAACCATGGGTTTCCTTCCTGTTTAAAGATGCAGGCTCTCACCCTTTGCTAGGAATATTTCGGCCTGTCAGGGGTTCAGCTGGGTTGCACCGAGTCCCAAATGGGGTGTTACAACCCAACCTTCATGGCCAGGGGTGGTATTCTGTGAGTGCTTTGTACAATGAGGTGTGACTCAGTGGGCACAGAAAAATTAGCTTCCAAGGGCCAAAGCAACACCCGTGGATTGTACTTTTTAAATATTAAGTATCCAGAGCAAGCTTCACAGAATCACAGAATGGTTTGGGTTGGAAGGGACCCCAAAGCTCATCTAGTTCCCACCCCCTGCCATGGGCAGGGACACCCCCACCAGCCCAGGCTGCCCAAAGCCCCATCCAACCTGGCCTTGGGCACTGCCAGGGAGCCAGGGGCAGCCACAGCTTCTCGGGGCACCCTGTGCCAGGGCCTCACCACTTAAGGCATTTACCTTAAGAACTGAGCTATTAATTCGTTACTACTGAGGGAAGATGTTGATGAGTTACTCTTGCCAGAAAAATTTAACCTAGGGTGTTCTGTATGGAGAAATCACTTGTGGGTGGGATGTTTTGTTTTTAAATGCCTTCTCCATGGATATTTTTCCCCCTATGCATTAATGTCAGCTTCCAGCAATTAATTTTGGAGCATTCACTTTGTATCCTTCAGAAATCAGCAGCTATTGATCAGCAGAACGCTGACTGCTGACACCCTACCTTACAGCTTGCACTTTCCCTCAGCTGTGTTTGAACGGCCGGTATCCCGTGCCTTGGCAGCAGGTCTTCTGATGCTGCTCCACCACAGCCAGGCTGGGGAGACTCCAGGAGAGACTGATGCCTTTTGAAAGTGAAAGCAATGCTAAAGTAACCATGATGTGTGAATGCAGAATCTGGACACAGTTATATCCCCAGTCTTCTGCATCGAACCCTTCTGATCTAATAGGTGCTTTTGTCCTTTCTCCCACACTGACAATCAGCAGGTGGGAAATTTAATAGTGACCAATTAATTACCTTTCTGGTAATGATTTTCCACCTGAACCTGTATTCCCCTCATGTTTCTCAGACTACTGGGATTGCCTCTGAGTCAGGCTCCTTCCCTCTCCCCCAGTGCCCTAGAGCACTTATTGGTCTTTCCTACCGCATTGACCAAGACCATTGATACTACTGCGTGTGGTTAACACTATGACTGTGCTTTAGATCAGAATAGGAAAAGGCTCCTGCCAGGCTTCTGTCCCACTGTAGATGTCCCTAGCCTGTTCAGCATCTGGGAGAGGACTGGCTCTGTCTGCAATTACAGAGGCGTATTTTAAGAACAAGACTCCTGATTTACCCAGGATATTACCAGAGACCTTTCTCACTCTTGTAAAAGAGCCCATAGAGTGTGATCTCTTCTTCAGCTTCTCTTGTGCTTCATTTTTGTGTCCAGTTCTGGGCCCCTCAGCTCAAGAAGGACAGGGAACTGCTAGAGAGAGTCCAGCGCAGAGCCACTAAGATGATCAAGGGAGTGGAACATCTCCCTTCTGAGGAAAGGCTGAGGGAGCTGGGGCTCTTTAGCTTGGAGAAGAGGAGGCTGAGGGGTGACCTCATCAATGTTTATAAATATGTTAAGGGTGAGTGTCGGGAAGATGGAGCCAGACTCTTCTCGGTTTCATTAAGTGATAGGACAAGGGGAAACGGGTCCAAGATGGAGCACAGGAGGTTCTGGGTTAATATAAGGAAAAACTTTTTCACCGTGAGGGTGACAGAGCACTGGAACAGGCTGCCCAGAGAGGTTGTGGAGTCTCCTTCTCTGGAGACATTCAAAACCCGACTGGACACGTTCCTGAGTGATGTGCTCTAGGTGGCCCTGCCTTGGCAGGGGGGGTTGGACTAGATGATCTTTCGAGGTCCCTTCCCACCTCTACGATTCTGTGATTCTGTAATTTAAAAGGTGCAGAACAACTGTCAATAAAGACTGTTGGCTCTCTAAATTACTCTTTCTTTAACAAAGATACCAGTACACTTCATCTATCGTGTGATAGCTATGTCACGACACTTTTGTGGTGTATAAAGTGTAGAAATATCCATTCGTTCCATTGTAAAAAAAAAGGAAATTCAGAAATAAATACAGTTGCTAAAGTCTGACATGCTTTAGAAGAAACCTCTTCTTCATAATCCTGTTTCTGTGTCCTCTCAGCAAAGCAGTAGACAACACCCATCTATATCAGACCTGTATCACAGGCCACATTAGAGCTGGAGCAGAAATCCATGAGCTAAAAAGGAGATCATTGCTTTGGGCAGCTAATAAAGTTTGTAAATCAGTGCTATAATTCTGCGAAGGCTGTCAGTGCTTGCAAACAAGAAATTCTGGCTTTAAGTGGCTTCCCATTTTCCATCAAATCCTTCATTCCTTACTCAAGATCTTTTTGCAATATCCCTGACAATTTACGTGAGTAAAACTGTGGAAGGTAATCAAGATCTGGTTTTAATTTTCACTGTCCTAACAAACTCTTTAACTCCTGTCCGATAAGAACATAGGCACTCACACACTGCTATGGGAAAAATATGGGAAGTGGAAAAATGTGCTGAAGCATTACCAACAAAACAAATCTAATATTATTAGACGATTATACAGTCACAGAATCTTTAAGGTTGGAAAAGACCTCTAAGATTATCAAGTCCCACTGCCAACCCACCCCCCCATGGCTCCTGCCCCCTGTCCCGCAGTGCCACGGCCACGCGCTGTTTGAACCCCTCCAGGAATGGGGACTCCCCACTCCCTGGGCACCCTGTCCCAAGGCCTGACCACTCTTTCAGTGAAGAAATTTTCCCTAATCTCCAACTTGAACATCCCCAGGAGCAATTTGAGGCCACTTCCTGTTGTCTTATGATGACAAGAGACATCCTATACTGTCAGAGTTGACCTTGCTATTGTCCCACTTCCCCACTTTTCAAACTGTTCCACTTGCTATTTTTCACATGAGTTTATTTGGGCTTTGGCAGGCAACAAGCTGAAAGTCAAACAAAATTGCACAATCAGTGACAGCTGAAGCCGTGACCAACCCTGTATGAACCCATCTGCTGGAAACTCTGAGGCCACCACATACTGCGATTGTTTGGAGGAGACTTTCTTTCCACATCTATGCTGCACCTGGGTTCCTTTCTTCAATCTCCTTGTTAAAATAACACCTCAGAGGATTAAGTGGTGTATGTACCCACCAGCTGAAGGCAGCTGGTGCTGGTTCTTAGTATACAATACACAAATGAGCCAAGACCTATATCATCCAGATTTTGTTTTACGTCCAGCTTCTGAATCCCTTAACATTGCTTCTCACTGTAGGAAATAATTGACCAGCTGTTCTTCCATCAGATGCAACAGTATAGGCTGCCGCAACAACAACAGAACTATTTAGGAATATAAAAGACGGCAGTTAGCATAAAGAAATCGTTAAACCCCTCACTTTCTGTTATGACTTGCATCCCAGTGTTTATACCAGATTATTAAGAGTGTTCGTGGTAATAGCACTATTGGTTCTAGAAGCTCTTTGAGCACTGGAGGAGATTATAAACTGAAAACTGTGTCAAAACCAGGTAGGTTAGAAAAAGGGGAACAAGAAATGCAGGATTCATCCACATCGTTATACTCACACCATTTTGCCTGTAATGTGCACCTTGGGGATGAGTCAGTGAAAGAATACACCGTCTAATAAGTAAGTGCTGAACACTGAGAGACGTGCTTGTCAACCCATGTGGCTGTTTTCTTCATCCTTTTTATTCTCCTGTTGTTTCTGAAATGTTAGCTTTTGTAGAAGAAATAAAATGGGCAAACCCAGAATTTTGAATTACTTATTAATGCTTTTGCATAAGGCAGTTTTAAAACTCAGCAGTTTTGGTTTATTGTTGGGGAGTTTTTTAGGCGCGTTGCTTGTCTCTAAATGGCAAATCTGACATGCTTCTAAATGGGTGGCACCACCAACGCAGGTCCTTGCCTCAACTCCTGCCCCATACCTTTCCTCAGAAGTCGCCATGGAGCCCACCTGGAAGTGAGAGCTCAGGTTTCTGCTGCTTGCAGACAGCACCTAGCAGGGAAACAACGGCATGAGTCTTGGAAAGGCCTCCTGTCCCTCACATTTTATTCTTTAAAAAAACAGGAGATAATTATAGATCAAAGAAAAGAGACGGCAGCTTTGTCTAATCTTGATGCTTTTGTAGCTCTATCAGCTTCTGCCAAGCCCCTTAGGACTCTCATTTGCCATGGGAGTTAGAGGTCTAAATATATCTTTGAGGAGCAGGGCTTAATCTTTCTGTTCTATGGGAAGGATTGTGCTCATCACCATCACTTCCCCCCAGACATTTTATCTGCTTAAGCTGTGAAGTCTCCAGGTGCGAATCCTTCTCTGGGTGGATGGGGGCTGCTCTCTCAAAAAGCTGCAGAGCAGGAGGTCCTTATGTGTGATTCATCCCCTCCTAAGATAGATGGAAAGACTTTTTTTTTTTTCTAGAAGCATCTTTCTTGTTGAGTGTAGTGGGGAACTACTTTTAAACTATGTGCCTTGAATAAAGTCCAGTGATATAAATCCCACTGTTTACTTTCAAAAAATTAGGATGCATGAATACCGTGGCCTTCCTGGAGGTGCAGAGGGATGGAGGCCCCCACCTCCTTTTGAGGAAAGAGGATGTGGCTGGAGAAGGTTTTGGTTACAGCCAGGACCCACTCTGCAGAGGCACAGTCCCACCTGCACCAGACAAAACCCTTGTAGGTCAGTGAGCACAAATGGGTCTGAGCCACAAAGACGAGGTGAATTTGTCCAGGATATTCCATCACCAGTGACCTCATCATGTACATGGGAACAGGGAAGTCAGAGGAGCCCTTGCAATCTCCAAGAGTGAAGCAATTTCATAAAGAGGACGCTGTATAGTGTACCCAAAGCATTTGCTGAGTGGTGTTGAAAGTCACTGTGGAGAGCAGGTAGTGGGAAGTGGGGGAACGAATACAGGACACAAACCTGTGGATTCATTTGCTTTGTTGCAAGCTGTGATCTGAACAAAACCCTCTGATGTCTCGGGAGACCCCAAGGCTCTCTGCCAGCCATCTTCAGCAAGGTTGGCATTTCCATTACCCAGTCCTGACCAACAGAATCACAGAATCCCAGACTCGTTTGGGTGGGAAGGGACCTCCCAGCCCACCCAATGCCACCCCCTGCCATGGGCAGGGACACCCCCCACCAGCCCAGGCTGCCCAAAGCCCCATCCAACCTGGCCTTGGGCACTGCCAGGGAGCCAGGGGCAGCCACAGCTTCTCAGGGCACCCTGTGCCAGGGCCTCAGCACCCTCCCAGGGAAGGATTGCTGCCTCCCAGCTCAGCTCCAGCTCCCCTCCTGCAGCTTCAGGCCCTTCCCCTTGGCCTGGCCCCCCCTGCCCTGCAACCAGCCCCTCTGCTCACACGCCTGAGGGAACTGACTGCAGCAGCTATGGCAAAACAAGTTGCTCTGCAGTAATTCTCTGAAAGCAGCTTCCTGTGTCCTGCTCTATGGACGCTCCTGGCTGGAATAAATTTGCTTCACTATGTGCAATTAGAGTGCTCGTTACCTGAACAGACAGAGCACTGCCAGGGGATCGACCCCAGAGAGCTGCACGCCAGAACCCCGCTGTCCGCCTGCGTGCCAACGAGCTCCGTGCAATGCTGGCAGTGACACAGGACTATATGTGCCACTCTATATGGACTTTACATTAACGGTCGAGCAAGTAAATACACACCTATCAATTACTACATGAGATGAACAGCACAGTACTTCTGCAGGGTCTCCACACAGCGCCTGCCTGGTACAGGTATATTTATAGCAAAAAAAAGTTTATTCCTGTGCTGAAGTATTTCAAGCCCAATAGATATGACAGAAGCTGGGAGAAGAATTATTACACCCATTTTTTCCCTTTCAGAATTGAGGACTAAATAGACTAAATAACATGCCAGGCAGTCAGCAACAAAGCGCAAATCCTTCTGTCATGTGCAGGCCCGAAATGGAGCACTGCCAGGACCCTCCTTTGAAACCAGCCCATTTACAGACTGCGAACGGCTGTTTGTTCCAAGCACACGTTTTTGCCCGATATTTCTTTCTCTGAGACGTCGGAAAGCAGACCTGGGAAACTGCCCAGTCAGCACTTCAGTAATGAAGGTCACTTCTTTTGCTGACTCCTGTTAAAGGGCTCCCTGGGTACCATTTCAGTTACCGGCAGTTCAGCGAACAGACACGCTTTCCTCGTCCCCTTTTCATTCGGTTTCTTTCTTTTCTTTTTGCAGCGTTTCATAGTCCAAAGCACCTGATTAATTCAGTGCTCTCTGCATAGCTCTCAGGCAGCTGTATGATTAGCCTCTGAATGTATTTTAAGCTGTTATGTGCTGAACTGCTGTGGTCTTCCATAAATTCTTTCATTACTACAAGAAGCAGCTAACCATTTAATAAGGACAGTGTCCATTAATTCTATGATCTCACAATGCCCAAACACTTTTTTTAGGAAAAAAAAAAGACGCACTTTTCACCTTGGAATTTTAATAATCAAGTTATTTTTTGCTTTTCCCACCCTTACCTTTGTGCAGACCCTGTTTCACTGTGATAGATGAGACGGGATACGGTTTATCCCACACAACATCTCAGTCCTGCTTCTGTCATTGTGTCAGGAAATAGATTTCAGTCAGTCCAGAGAAGTGGGTGATCAACCTTTTAAACAGGGGAAAATTCAATAACTGACCCATCAGAAGATGGTTCAGGAAAGGCGATGCTCCTTCATGTCAGAGTGGACACCTAAACCAGGCAGAGGAGAGAACGGAGGAAGAGGACAGCAGGAGTGCAACCAGGTTAATGTGTTCCAGAAAGACCCAAATCAATGAGAAAACACAAGAGGGAGGCAGTTAGTTTAACCTCTTCCCTTCTCCTTCCCAAAACATTGCTGCTGCAGCTCCCTGCTTTGCAGAGAAGTCAGCAAGTTGGACCTCTCCACCTGGTTTTGAATGTCTTCGTGGTGGGGCTTAGTTACAACCAAGCTCCCAGCAAACCACTGGCCACGCTTGCAGCTCAGTGCAATGCAATGATCCAGGCACAGAGCTTGGCGAATCACTCCTGTTTCTCGGGTGAAAGAAAAGCACATGGTAAAGAATGTGAAAATTCTCAGAAGTTCTGAAAAGCAACGCACCTTACCTCCTGTAAACGCTACAAGAAAACCTTGAGAGTGCTGATGACTCAGCTGAAATCCAGCTTTGGACTGCAGCATCTCCCAGGAGAGGGGTGTTTGCTGAGAGACCATTAGGAAAGACAAGAAAAGAACACAGCTAACAACAAACCTTTCAAATGAGGATGAATGTGTTTATCTGTGGTCAGTGATGAACCTTTGATGTGCCTTGGAGGAGCAGAGATCTCATACATAAAACATCATCACTGTACAGGGCCCTGATCTGGAGTCATTGTGTGCATTTTGTGTTTGCATCGAGGCATGACAAACCTGCTATTGTTTATTCCAGAAACAAACAAAAAAATCTTGCATCTGGTTTCCGTGACTACTCTGCTCACAGCCTCCCTCATATGGAAATCATTCAATTAGAGTAAATCAAGTGATTCAAGAAAGATAGAAAGTATTCAGAAAGTGCATGTAGAAAACACAAGGAGTAAAGATTGACAGATTTCATACCTGGGAGAGGTACGGTTTTAGATTTTAAAATTTTGAGACTTATGTGTAATTTGCAACATGTTAGTGTTGCTAGACCTAACTCACATTTACGTTGTGCTAGGCTCGTACACACACAGGTGAAGGCGGAGATGACTTGAGAAGCGTATGTTATAAAAAGGTAAATAATACAAATAAATAAAGTGAAGTGAACTCTGGTACTGGTCCAGAATTAATCTGCAGATTGAAACTCTGTCCTCCAGATAGTCTTTCCATGATTTGAGGGTTTGTCCTTTTAAGCCTGATTATCATTCTACATCTTTTCTGGAGACCTGGATATACCATTGCTTCAACAGCACCTGAAGCAGCAGTCTACCACCCAACCAGCACGGATTATGACTAATCATTACTGTCATAGAGTATTTGTTTCTCTCTTTATAGACAGGGGGCTTTAATAAAAACAATTCCTAAGCTTTGGAGTTGTCGTAATAAACTGGTCATGTTTTGGATGAGCTGTCACTGCAGAGTCCTCGCTGCGCTCTTGGTTAGTTGGCCAGGATGGCTGCTTGTGTTGCATGCCGTTAAGATGGCCAATTGATAGCATTTATGCTTTACTGTCTTCCTGCTTTCACTCTCCTCTCGTGGACAGTTTTTTGTCCTAAACGATGCTTCAGCCTTTCAGCTGACAACTGGAAATCGGAAAAGATCAGGGAGATGATCCCTTCTTCAATGATTTCTCATAGGACTTTGCGCTTGAAGCTTCCTTCGGATTCAATACTCCCAAGTGTTTGACCCAAGAGTTGAGTTCCAAGGGTTCACACATCTGTAGGTAGTGCAGGTTATCATCAGTATTCTTGAAGGGTAAATACCATGCACACACTCCAACTCTGCATTGGCTTTTCAGTTCCCATTCAGATGCAATTGGAATTTGCTCTTTTGATCTTACTCTTGCAGCTACAGTTGACTTGGCCATGATCTCATGACACGTGAGTCACTGCCGTGGTCGAGTATCCTGTGCTAATGCTCCTTTCATTTAGTAAAGCTGAGGCAAGAGGCTAAATAAAGAGGATTTGTCTACTGGAACTGCCAAAGGCTCTTGCTGAATCACATATTGTTAGCTGTAATAATCTTCTCAGGTTTGTTGGCAATTATGGATTTTTTTATTTTTTTTTAATTGAAAAGTGTATTCCAAAAGTTCGGGCAGTGTGACACATTTCTTGATTCCTGAAGATTTATAAGGGAAGGAGAGGGATGGAAATGTGCTGGAGTAGAATCATAACAGATGTAGGAGGAAGAGTGAGGACATACACATTGCTGCGTTGTTCATTTGCTTTTTATGAGTGTTTTTATTGCCTCTTTCTATGCATAATAAGTGAAGAGGTGTTAGAAACAAAAAAAAAAAAGGCAGAAAGACAGCCATAACAGGAATGCTGAGATGCTGCAAAATATGAGAAAGAAGCAAGACACAAACACATCCATCAAGAAATTAAAGCTGTTCACAATGAATAAGGTAAAATCCTGGCATCGTCTTTGTCTTGTCCAAGCCCCATCTCATGGGTGTATAGCTATCTGTAGCCTAGAAGCTCAGCAATCAGAATGAGAGTCATTGTTGGAAATCTTTGGGTTTTTTCCACAAGTAGTTCCCTCTTGCTTTAATAAAAATCATCTATTTAGTCCTAGATAATGCTACTCTGATTTAAGTGAATATCCAGCAAAAGATGTTCTCCAAAATAACCCAGAGCTACAATAGAGGTGGGAGTTTTAATTTAAAATCATTGTCTTGGTTTTGGCTGGGACAGAGTTAATTTTCTGCCTAGTAGCTGGTATAGTGTTGTGTTTTGAATTTAGTATGAAAATAATGTTGATGACACACTGATGTTTTAGTTGTTGCTAAGCAGTATTTACAATTAAGTCAAGGACCTTTCAGCTTCCCAGGCCCTGCCAGCGAGGCGGTGTGAACCTTCTGAAGGAGGTGCACAAGGAGATGGGAGAGGGCACAGCCAGGAGAGCTGATCCAACCTGGCCAAATGGACATTCCATACCATATGATGTCATGCTCAGTGTATAAGCTGAAGGGAATTTACCAGGGAGTGCCACTTGCTGCTTGAGGATGGGCTGGGCCTCAATAGGTGGTGAGCAATTGCATTGTGCATCACTTGTTCAGCATATTCTGTTATTATTATTTTCTCTTTCTTTGCTGTCCTGTTAAACTGTCAAATCTGTTAAATCTCAACCCATGAGTTTCACTTATTTTTCCATTCTCCTCCCTACCCCACTGGGGTGGTGGGTGGGGAGTGAGCAAGGGGCTGCATGGTGCTTCATTGCCGGCTGGGCTTAAACCACAACAATCACTCACCGTGGAACCGAGTCATGTGAAAGCAAAGTGGCCCTAAACTTCCCTGTTTCTTTAAGGAAGTTGTCAGTCCTACTGAAACACATCATTTAGCCCTTCAAGAAAGGTCTGTGCCCTTTCCAATAAAATGGCAATTTTAAAATGCTACATTTCTGCTTACTTCAGGATACCCGTCCCCACCTAAAAATACTGTTTGAGCAGTTTAAAATGTTCCATCAGAATTTCATCATTCCCAAAACTATATTTACAATATAGCGATTTCTTTGTGCTTGGAAGGATTACTCTTGATTTATTCTGATTGATTCTGATTCTGCTTTACATCTCCTAATGTTAGAAATTGGCCTTTATTATCAGTAATTCTCCTGACAGCGTTGAGCTGATTCTTATTGCTGTTAACAGCCCAATGCATAACACGTTAATGGTCCACGGCTTTGCCTTAGGAAGGACAACTAACGAACCGGTTGTTTATGGCTGGTAATGATTGATTTGTCAGTGATTATATTGCTTAATTCAACAGCTCCATGAATCAAAGATGACACTTTTTTCTTTTTAGGTTGTCACTTAGGCTTTAGTGCTCTTCATGGTAATGGGTGTTGAAGGGTGTTTATTGTGATGGCCTTTCTCCACGTTTCCTTCTTACAGCGCTGCCATAAACTATTTTTTTAGTGCATGTGGCTGCGAACATAAAGAGCTGATGATTGAATTGCACAGATAAGGAAAGGGCCCCAGATATTAACCTTGCCAGGATAGCCAGCTTGGACGCAGTGCTACTCGTTCTTGGAGCTCAGCCACAGGGTTGGGTTCAACATGATGCCATATGTCAGCTGAGCCAGAATAGCTGTCCATATGGGTGCATATCTAGGCAGCAACAAATGGACTAATTCAGCCTCGCTCAGGCCATAGCAAAGTGGGTTTAAACAAGTCAAATTACTCCACGGTGAAAGACACACCCACGAGCAGCTCTCCAGGCTCGGCTGATGTGTGCTGATCCGTTTAGCCTCAACAATTCAATCAGGCTTCTTAGCAGCCACTTGTGTCACAGTTGCTTTACACAGCTTTGGCAGCTTAAAAGAACTATAAAAGAGGTATAAATTATGGGTTTATGCAGTTTCTGTCACTTTAAGGATCATTTAAATGCTCACAAAGGTGTAAAGGGATCCCAGTGTAGCATCAGGTCATCAGGAGCCAAAAGCAACCTTACAGTAGTCTGTTACTGTGTATTAACCAGTGAAAGTCAGTCCTCCAAAACGCCCACAGTGACCATGTGTGGACACCTCTGCAGCAACAGAACTTCTGCAGAGCACACCCTGGTCTGGTGGGGATACTGGCATGTTCTTCCCCAGCTACACCCACCTCCAGAAGACCAAAGCCCCCTTCCTACAGCTCCCTCTGCAGATTCCAGAACAGAGGGGCAGTGGGGATGGCCCTGCCTGCAAGGTACAGCTGCAGTGCATGCAGCGTTGTGCTCAAGTGATGTGCAGTACCCAGCATTAATTCTGGTGGTGGGGAGTTTCCATTTTGCAACCCAACAAGCAGAGCAGCATCAGACTGACAGAGCTGATTTCCGTAAGAAACTGAGTTTAGTGAAGGTACATTTCTGTTACTTCTTCATTTACAAGCGTCTGGAGTCATGGAAGAATAAGGACGCGTGAAGAGTGACAGCCCTCCAGTCTTCATCCCCTCCTAAATCTTCTCAGACACATCTCCCCACCAGGAGCACGATGCCGTTATATGGGGCCTGTGCTGCAGAGCAGCCTCCAGCGCTCAAGGGCAGGACTGCCAGCAGCCTTTCGGAGCACCGGCCCTGTTCACACCTCCCCGTCAGCCCCGCGGAGGGTGCGCACAAGATAAAAGAAGAGGACAGACCCAGAGTTTGAAAACTCTGCTTCGCTGCTTTCAAAGAGCTTTGCCTTCTGGACAGCATTACCCGGGTCTCCTGACCAAATGTCATTAATTTTCCTCCACATGGCTGTAGGCAAAGTGAAATGGCTTATTCACCTCTTTGACACACACACAAAAAAAGCCATTTATCTCTGATGCAGGTGTATAAAAGACATCGCCACCTACACGTCATCAAAATCTGATGTTCAAGTGCTTTTGGAAAATTTCTTTGCTGAAGTTCACAAAAAAGCTTTTTCTCCTGTGCTGTACAAGCCCAAATCCAGAACTGGAAACTCTCTTCACCGAAACAGAGCCCACAATACCACTGTTTCAGGTAGCCAGACCCAGCGACTCTGTTCTCTGCTGTCTCCGCACGTATAATTGCAAGGTGATTAATAGTCCAGTAAAAAAGACAGATTCTTCGTTCCCAGGGTAGGAGAGCCGCTTGTACTTCAAATGCACAGAAATGACAGAAAATAAAAATCCTTCGACTGCTATTACTTCACAGACCAATTTAACTGAAATATTCATGAATTAAGCAGGACAGAATTGCTTTAGAGGCAGCCTGTTTGTGGATAAAAACCATTTACTTCAGGTTTTGGTTTTTTTTTTGCCAAAAATCCTCTCGTGCCTACTTCACAAACTTCCAGATTTGACCCCATGTAGAGCACTTACAGAAAAAAGCAATTTTTTACAACAAAATTTCATCAATGATAGCATGTTGACCAGTGCTAACTGCCTGATAGGAGGACATCTCTAGTGAAATCGCTATTTTCTGAAAATATATATTTAGGAGTGAAATACTTTATTCTACGTGTTGCTTTGTTCTTGTTGGAGCAACATTTGCCTCAGAAAACAAGGTTACACGTTTACAAGCCTCAGAAAGCATCTGATGAGTTCACACTCCTCTCCGACCTGTTTCCCAAAGGAATATAACTGCAGACAACACGAAAGCTCAGCATATTCTTAAACCTGGAGACGTGTCAGTAAGTCTGGTGAATATATATCTGGCAAATATCCCTTTGTTTTAAAGAGGAATGATGGCTTGCAGGCCTGTGCATATATGGCCATATATCAAAATCAACTCGTCGTGGTGTTTTTTATTTTTAAACCCCACGTAATTATGATGGAAATACTGGAAATATTTGATACAAACTGATGAAATTCTGGGGCCAAACCACAGATTAGTGATTTTTCTTTCCTGAACATAATTAAGATGGCATAAATTCAGAGAACCGTGGTAGGAACCCCATTTCAAGGTGCTTATTAAAACTTATTAAGAAAGGAGGAGGGAAACAAGCACCTCTCTCACAGCTGTGCTTTTTGGGTCGGTACGTAAGAGGATTTGGACAGGAACAGTGTTCAGGTGCTTCTTTAATGAGCTCTAAGCAAGCATGCACGATGCACAGGCTGGGAATGCCAGAGGAAAAAATGATACCAGACGTGTGCAGTGGCAAAGTCCCATCTTGTTTTCTGCTTCACTTTCAGCTACACTTACTTCACAATGACATTGCCTGTAGCAACTTTTAAAATTCTCTGCTGTCCTCTCCTCCACCCAAACCCAAACTCGTGCAGTACTGCAGCTCAGCTCAGTTTTGCAGTGGAGTGAATAATTAACCCTGCTGTACACAGAAATACCAAATGAAAAAGGGTTTTCAAGGCCAGCCCTGACCTGAGACTTACCAAAGTTAGCATCCTGCCTTGGATTGCTCTGAATAACTTATGGCTGCATTTGTACCAGCCTCAGCCTGAGGCAGCAGAAAGACACTGTGTCCAATTTTGGCCATTTTTTCTCCAGACAAAGCCACCTGACTTGCCTACAGCAAACCTCACCTTTCTGTTTGTACTCAGAGGGAAGGCTGAGCGTGCTGCAAGTCAGTGGAGTGAGGCTGTGTGAGAGCAGAAGTGAAAAGAGCAAGAACACAAACTACAGTCTATTGGAGATGTGCGAACCAGAGGGACCAGCAAAGAGAGGAGGAAAGCTGAGGAGCTGGAGGGTGAAATAAGAGGCAGAAAACCAGCAGGAAGGCAAGCCAGCGAGAGAATAACCAGGAAAAGAGCAGATCTGTTCTGGCAGTGACAGCACACCGCATAATCCAAGGCATGAAAATAGTCCAGGCAAAAATATGTGGCAAACCCGAAGGAGAGAAATGTGAGATTGAAGGATCTGCCCTGCTGGTATTTTAAGGGAGGATAAGACAAAAGGATGAAGTCCAGATCACCTGCTGATGATAGATTGGATCCGTGATGCATTTCATTATTGGCAGGACCTGGGAGCACTAATATGCTTTAATGGCTCCTGATCAGCTACCGTCATGCCCATCCCCAACCATGGACTGTGGTGCTCCAGATCCTGGCCTGCAGATTGACTTCCCAGCTTGACCTTGGACCTGCTCCATCACCACAAATTTTTCTGATGGTTTGAACTGTTGGTTAAACCTCACTCATTGCCTTGTGTTTGCCTGACCATCACCAGGCTGTCCCTAGGACCTGTCACTGTCACCGTTCTGCCCACCTACCCCGTTACCATGGTGGGACAGGCTCTGGTTGCCAAGCTCCTCACCCCACTCACCATACTGCACGTGGCTCCCCACCCTTTAGGGAGCAGCTGGCTCATGCTACTCCCTGACACTGACGTAGGAAAGGTCTGAGAGCTGCTTACCTCCTGCCTGTTGGACTTGGAGTTTGAAACTGCAGGTGTCTCTTTGTTCTGGTGGGTGCATCTCTTCTCTTTGCCTTCCTCCCAAGCTAATAGAAGCTATAAGTCTGGACACAAAAAAAAAAACCAGTGGAAAATATAACGTAAAACCACCTCTCCTGGAGTTAAGTACCGAAAACAGTCCTCTCTCAAAAATCATGGCAGATGGCATATACTTGTTACCTAGGATCAAATAGACATAGCATTTACCTTGGATCTGAAGACTGTTGGGGGTTTTAAACCCCTTGGTTACAAGTCTCTTCATCATTCCAGTTAAACGTCCTCTAATTTGCAGGTCAAGGTTCTCTAAAAGATGTCTTCTAGCTAAATCAGTTAACGTGCATGCAGGAGGTCAAGACCGATGAGCATGGGCAACCTGCATTAAGAAACATCCTTCCAAGTTACAGCTTTGCTTCAGAGCAGCTCTGCAGAACTGGTTTCTATTAAGTTGAAGCAGTTTCTGCTGCCTGCATCTGGAAGCTTGCCTGGATGGAAACTCACCTCTACATCTCAGTGAGCAACACCACAAAATAGAGAAACGGCAATAAAGTTTTGCAGCTATTAATTTCACTCTCTCCTTCTCCAGCAGAACCTGAGAAAAGGCAGCGACACAGAAATCCTAACCCAGAAATCCTAACCCAGAAATCCTGAATTTGTGAAGTTCAAGGAAGGTGGGCAAGCTCCATTCAAGACCCTACAGAATTTGATTGAGGAACCAAACTAAACTGGGAAGTGATTAAACATTGCCCATAGGTACAAAATTCCCACTTACCAACTAAGTGAGCTCTCTCTCCAAGCATGCAGCTCCTCTGCTGCTGAGATAGACACCATGGCTTTTGGCCATCAATCCACATGCTTAAAATTCATTGACTTCTGCTGTGGAAATAGGACAGATAAAATATGGACTTTGATTTTCACACTGTTCCCCTGTTTTCCTAGGTCCCTGGAGCCCTCTGCCTTTCTCTAAAGCTTTCTGTTGTTGTTTGGGTTGGGTTTTTTTGCATTACTGTTTCTCCAAAAGACATGCTTTATGAAAGGACTGCAACAAAAAATTGGAACCAATGTGGAAAAAAAACATCAAACAGATCACAGAGAGAAACAACATGTGTTCCATCCTAATCAGTAGGGGTACCACTCCTTTTTTTCTCCTATTTTATAAAAACACCTCTTTCATCTCTTCGACCACAGTCACTGAACTGAAACTTGTAAAATGTCACAGGAGTCTGTTTGGGTTTTGTCCCCCAACACTGTAGCGTTTGATGTCTTGAAATAACTTGTGTCGTGAAAGATAATGTCATCCAGGAAAAGCAAGAGCAAAGACACATGTGAGGAGGGAAGGTCTGGGGCGTGAGGAAGCTGGGGTATCGGCTCAGAGGCAGCAACACGCAAAGCATGGCCATCCCGGTCAAACCCTGAGCAGCGCGGGCTGCCAGGGACGCTCGTGCTGCAGAGCAAAGCCAGTTCCTGGCTGTAGGAACCCAAGGTGGCAGAGAAAGATAGCTGGGCTTCTCCTGTCCGAAAAGCAAAGGTACCTTTCCTCTGTACCCCATACAGCCCTGGGAAGGATCCAGGCCTACAGTCTTTCTTGGCTCTCTCTGAGCGTTGGTGGTGTCAGACACTACAAATTCAGCCATCCCGGCACACGGCAATGGGAGCTTACCAGAACGGGATAACTTTAAGTAAAACTCAAAGCAGCAACGCAGCCTCACGTTGGGAAAGCTCAGTGACCATCTGCACAAAAGACCAAGACTGCGCTCTCATACGGCAGCACTAGCAAACATGCATTACATGGGTCCTCACCTAGCATCATAAAAAACAGCATTCCTTTTCCATCTACTAACCGCACAGATGGCTTGGCGGCAGGACTGACAGTCCTGGAGAGAGGAGAGCCATGGGGTACGTGTGCTCTCAGGCCTGTGAAGTGCTTCTTACCCGAGGACAAACGGCCATTGCTAAAGCCAGCTGTGATGGTTTTAGGTAAGAACTCTCTCGGTTCCCTCTGGCTTCCTCCAGCATCGTCTCCCAGCAAAAGTCTTCCAATAATTCAAGCACTCCACAGGAGAAAAGTCGTATTATGTCTAACTTTTGAACAGAACCTTCACCAGAAAAGCTGCCGTCCCTCCATCCATGCTCATATCAGATCACAGAATTGCAGAATCACAGAACCACAGGTTGGTAGGGGTTGGAAGGGACCTCTAGAGATCATCAAGTCCAACCTCCCTGCCAAAGTAGGTGCCCTACACTAGGCTGCACAGGCAGGCATCCAGACGGGTCTTGAATATCTCCAAAGGAGGAGACTCCACACCCTCTCTGGGCAGCCTGTTCCAGGGCTCCGGCACCCTCACTGTGAAGAAGTTCTTTCTCAAGTTTTAATTGAATTTCCTATGTTCCAGTTTTTGGCCATTGCCCCTTGTTCTGTCACTACCCACCACCGAGTTTGGCCTCACCCACCTGCCTCCCACAGTTTAGATATTTATAAACACTGATCAGATCCCCTCCCAGCCTTCTCTTCTCCAGGCTGAAGAGACCCAAGCCTCTCAGCCTCTTCTCATAGGGAAGATGCTCCAGGCTTTTTATCATCTTTGTCACCCTCCGCTGGACTCTCTCCAGGAGATCCCTGTCTTTCTTGAGCTGTGGAGCCCAGAACAGGACACAGTACTCCAGATGGGGTCNGGTCTTTCTCTGCAGAGCTCCTCTCCAGCAGGTCATCCCCTAACCTGTACTGATGCGTGCAGTTATTTCTCCGCAGGTGCAGGACTTTACACTTGCTTTTGTTGAACCTTATCAGGTTCCTTTCTGCCCAACTCTCCAGCCTGTCCAGGTCACACCGAATGGCAGCACAGCTGCCATATCCACCCAGCTTTGTATCATCAGCAACCTTGCCAAGGGTGGACTCTATCTCATCATCTAGGTCATTGATGAAGATATTGAACAAGACTGCACCCAGCACCGACCCCTGGGGAACACCGCTAGTTACAGGCCTCCAACTAGGCTCTGCACCACTGATCACCACTCGCTGAGCTCTGCCAGTCAGCCAGTTCTCAGCCCACCTCATTGTCCACTCGCCTATCCCGTACTTTCTAAGTTTCATTACAAGGATGTTGTGGGAGACCGTGTCAAATACCTCATCCATTTTGAGTCTGTGTGTAGGGTCAGTGGTATCCAAAGCACACCTACTGAACATCGGCTGTAGCTGAAGGAGCTCTAAGATCTTGAAACTGTGCTTTCTGCTTTTCATTGGCAGGCAGGAGCTGCAAGCTTGCTGTGATGTAAAGCATCAAATGCTGGGTTAATCAACAGTTTTAATCGACGTCTCTCTGTGTCACTGCATCAGCCCATTTGCTCATGCAGGTAACATCTGATATTACTCTGAAGGCTCCATCTTCCCAAAAGCATGCCTCGGGGGAAGTTTAGATACTGGACAATGAGTGAAAAAAAGAAACACAGAGTAATTCCTGATTTGTGAAAATTCTGTGGAATTTTTCTTACCATCAAAGGGAGAGGGATAAAATCTGAGAGAAGACTTATAGAGCTGTAAAAAGGACAGTATTTGGCTATTTAAATACAAATTACTGCTAAATCCCAGGGAAAAGGGGATAAAGCCAGGAACACTAGAACTAGATCTAATCAGCAATATCTAATTAAAACTTATATGTAAGGTTTCAATGGGCATTAGCAATGATTTGAATTCAGTCTGGCATTAACGAGCCTTCATCAGTGTATTGTTGTGCATATGCAGAGATACATATATATAAAAATTTACTGAATATCTTACATGCACTCAGTCCAGAGCGAGAACACAAGGGTGTTAAATAATTCCTATCCATTAGATCAGCTCAGACAAACGGACCTTTTGCTTTTGTACCGTTCCATATGAATAAGATCAGCGCAGGGAGGATGGGGACGGGAGCAGATTAGAGGCATGGTTGAAGTGATGCTCAGAGAGGAATTGCTCAGATGACAAGTTCTGCGATCAGGACACTCGAAGGATGGCTGCATGGTGGGGGTGGTGGCAAAGGAACAGTCCCGATGAGGGTGCTTTGAACTTCTGCCTGCTGGAAGTACCAGAAGTATCTCAAAATCTCTGCGTCCTGTCTCACTGTCATTAATTTGATATAGCTTCATCTTTTCAGAGCTATGTGCTCACGTTCTTAATAAAACTCCTGTTGTGTTTTATCATTTAAATCTATTAAGTCAGTCACAGAGCTGTCATCACATCTGTGCTCCCATGAGGCAGGCTGGAGACGGCACTAAGTGCACAGCAGGAGCGTGTCGGTGGTGGCCAGGGCAAGCCTGGGGATGGGGAAAGGAAGGAGAAGGGACCAGTGGGAGCTGTGCTCTGAGCGTGGCCAGTAAACTCACTACAAAACTAGGGCCATGGCATCCCAAACATAGCACCCAAAATTAGGGGATGCTTTTCATTTGATCAGTTTGAGTCTTTATATTTTTCATGTGCAAAAGAGAGAGAGAATGTTTTCTTACCTCAGAGTTTATTCAAAAAACACACCTACAAGGAACTCCGATCCTCTAGCAAATGCTCAAACTCTTCCATCCCCCTTTTCCTGGCTAGAGCCAGGTTTGAATTCTGCCCAGCAGATGAACACTGAAGCCATGGACTGTGTGAACATCATAGCACAAGTCAGGGCACAGATGCTGGGTGAACACTGCCACTTCTCTAACCTTCAAAGGGTCCTTAGTGGAGGAAAAAGGGGCCATGTCCTTAAATGCTGTGCCACAATACATGTCCCTCAAGAGGAACAAATAAAACCCTTGACTGTGACCCTGCCTCCTGAGGGGCTGTTTCTGTAACTTTCACCAATGTTTTTTTAAAATAGTTTCTGGGTGTACACATACACACATGTAGTCAAAGACTCCTAGTAGCCTAGTTTGTCCTTTGCAAAAATAACATTTCCTTTATTTTCTGTTATTTCCAAGGAGCCTGAACCAGCTAACCTCTTCAAAGACCGAGCCCAGAGTCCCTAGATAGCCACTGCTTTGTTTTCATGAGGCACAAAACTCCTGGGCTCCGTCAGGGAGAGTTATAGCCGTTAGCTGCTTCTCCGCAAAAACCCAGCACAGAAATTGTTAGAGCTCCAAGTCCTATTGATTTTACCAAGCTACTTGAAACAACAATTAACCTTTCTAACTATGCATCTTTCTTTAAAATGCATCTCGGTTGCTTTTCAAAGTTTGCTTTTAAAAATTAATGAATCAATGCAATTTTACATCTATTGACCAATTTAAAATGTCAAGGTTGTAGTAGGAAAGAACACTAAAGAGATGCAAATCTTGTTACGCAGGCACATGGGCACTGGTTTGTTGGACACTTGGCTGAACACTCAGCACTCAGCTTCGGTTCCTGTCTTTTTCAGTTTTATCTCCTTTAATTCTTTTTAGTGAACACGCTAGATGTCATATGCATCTATAAGGCCTTGGAAAACATCCTGGTCTTTTTTAGAAATGTGCATGCTTATGTGCCTTTGCAGTTACAGAGATCAAATCTGTCACACACAGCATTTATTATTTAAATAGGGGCTCAGCACTTTGCTTTCATTCAGGGGTATGAGTACAGCTATTTAGGGTTGAGCTCTCCAAGCTCCTCAGCAAACTCAAAGCCCTACCAGGATTCAGTCCTTACTTAGATCTCCATCGTGAACCAGCTTTTTTATTCCCTAACCACTCATTAGCGGTGTATCAGAGATTTCTTGCACCTTGTCTTCTTTAGTGTCTAGAAGACAGGCACTTTACAGAGAGAAGGTAAAACACTACTCACCCCAAAGACACTGTGATATCTGAGCATAAGGGAAAGAAAGGAACCAGCACAGTATATTCATGCCAATTTTAACTGTTGGGTTTTTTTTCCCCATAACAACATGTAGTTTCTGTCTACATGAGTCCCTTTAGCTGAGGCTGCCAAACAGCTGGCGCAATTATCTGCTGATTAACACGGGGCAACACATCGGTTGGGTTGGTTGGGTTTTTAACCACCTAGACAGAATGGGACAACCGAAATACCTAGATTACTTGAGGTTAGAAGCATCTATCCGTGTAGATTTGATGCTGGCAAATAGACATTTTAAAGACTTCAAATTAGCTAAATTACTGTTCACTTCAGTGGTAGTTTGCTTAATTGAAAGTACAGACTGAAATTCTCAATAGTCCAGAGCTCTCAAAGTCTCAGGACTGAACTGTCATTGTATTGTCTGCTGGTTAAAGTGGGTAAGGCAGAGGCAAAAAAGAAAAAAAGCCTCCAAATTCCTCTCTTTATTGTAAGGAACAATATTCACATTAGTGGTGGTGAAATAACCACTTCAAATGTTTATATTCTTTGAACTGAAGTTAAAAAAAGTAGTAATCAGGATCCAGTGAAACTACCAACAAGCCAGAGAAATGATCTCCAGAAATTCAGGGGGATGCAGAAGAAGGCAATGCAGTTTCCAAGAGGATTTTGTGATGAAGAGAGCCTCAAGCCTACTCTCTTGCTCCGGTGAGTCTCTACATTTTCCTCCTCCTGAAAGATTTCCTCTGCCCCTCTCACTGCCCCCTGATCTCTACCAGCTCCATCTCTGCCAAACTTGAACTCCCATGAGACTGTTGCTTATTTCAAACTAATTTCCCTCTCAATATAAGCAGCACTGTTATTTAATAGAAACTAACCAAAATATTTTCCTCCAGGCTGGTTCCCACGCCCCGGGAATCTCAGAGGGATGTCCAGCCGGCGGCAGCAGCAGCACTGCCCAGAGGCACCCCGCTGCTACCCGGTGGCCTCTGCAAGGCGGACAGGATACAGCGCAGAGGAATCAGCTTCTACACACTGCTCTGTTTTCCTAAAGAAACATCTGGCTGCCTTAAAGCATAAGGAAATGAAAAACTTAGGCCTCACAATGGGGAAAAAACCTCTGCATGCATCTTTATAACAGGCTGAAGTGGCTTATAATTAGCTCATACTAAGCACTGATGAAGGAAGAACCTTAAAGAAAAAGGAAGACTGAATTTTAAATTAATTAAGGTGATAGGAATGATCTGCATTTACTTGTCCTATAGATTAGTTTGCTGACTACTTTTTTTTTTTTTTTCCTGGAGGGCCTTTTAATTATGCATAGAAATCTCATCAAATACAGATGAAGAAGGTCAGAACAATTAGTATAAAACAAACACTTCAGCATAATGCACCATAATGTTTATTTTCGCAACAATCAGTTAGCAAGCTCCAGGAACGTCTGATGCATTTTAGACGAAGCCATTATCAGATTTTCCAAATAATCATAACAACAATTCAGCAAATCACCAAGCTAAGCTTCCTGTGTAAGGCCATATTCTTTTAACTGGATGTTCCTGAGGCGTCAAATTTGCAACTGGGCACAACCCACGCTCAGAAAGGAGATTGATGAGGATGAAGTAAATTGGTACCCATCAATAGATTTAGTTTACTGTTACTGCCGCTCTCCGGTCTTTATGAGCCATCTCAAGTCAAAAAACTTCATATTTTCATGGTTTTGTCACATGACTGCTGTTCACATAACCTTGGCGTGGAAAGTTTCTGATCCTGGAGGACCTTCTGGTGGCTGAAATGCCCATCTATGTGGTACAAGCCACGGCATCTCCTTGCCACAGGCAGGGTCTGCCCAGCTCAGCCCCCGCTCTCGGCAGTGCCAGGAGCCGGCATGAGCGGTCTGTGAGCAGTCGGCAGGCTGCGTGTCTGCTCTTGGTTGTAGCCACACACCGAGGAACAAACATCTGCAAACATCAAATCTGGCATTTCTTGGCTCCTATTTTGGGATCGGTTTCTACAGTCAGATCTAGGTCAAATTCCTGCAATTTCCAATTTCCTCACACAGGAATTTTGGCCTCTCTAGATGTTCGTGGCCCACCTGCACAGATAATTTAAAATCTTCTCTGCCATTGCTGCCTGCCTTCAGCCAATGCACTACGGAGTGTCAAACAGGGCAGTTAAACAACTAGCAGAAGGAAGGAAAAATAGGAAGCAGGACTGGAAAAGAGAGAAAAACTGATCTTTCAAACTTTAAAATCTAAGTCTTAACTTCACCAACTTTATGCTCAGCATTGCTGGAGACAGCAGCCCTCAGCCTGTGCTAATGAGATACCATGTTCCTAAAAGGGTTGTTGGGTTGAAGGCTGTCAAGTTTTAGTTCATTTTTGAGGAATGACCGCAGCAGTTTTGTTGCTAGCTGCCTGACTGCCACGTTCTCTAGCACAGCTAACACAACAGCAATCTTTCTCTCCATCACAGCTCCTTGTGCTTTTCCATAGACACATCGTCACTCTCTGCGCATGATACTCGAAGCTCTGCACTTGACATCACCCTGCTGCAGAGGTAGCTTCTTGTCCATGGGAAGCACTCAGCAGATTGGTGATGACTAGGGAGGAAGCACGTGTACAGATCTCAGGCAATAAAATCCCAGAGAATTTCAGAGACAACAGATATCAGGGAAAACCTTGGAAATGGAGTCATAGAATCACAGAATGGTTTGGGTTGGAAGGGATCTCGGAGCCCATCTAGTTCCCACTCCCTGCCATGGGCAGGGACACCCCCCACCAGCCCAGGCTGCCCAAAGCCCCATCCAACCTGGCCTTGGGCACTGCCAGGGAGCCAGGGGCAGCCACAGCTTCTCGGGGCACCCTGTGCCAGGGCCTCAGCACCCTCCCAGGGAAGGATTGCTGCCTCCCAGCTCAGCTCCAGCTCCCCTCCTGCAGCTTCAGGCCCTTCCCCTTGGCCTGGCCCCCCCTGCCCTGCAACCAGCCCCTCTCCAGCTTTCCTGCAGCCCCTGCAGGCACTGGGAGGGGCTCCAAGGGCTCCCCGCAGCCTTCCCTTCTCCAGGCTGAACAAGCCCAGCTCCCTCAGCCTATCCTTGTGGCAGAGGTGCTCCAGCCCTCACATCATGTCTGTGGCCTCCTCTGAAATTGCTCCAACAGCTCCATGTCCTTCTTGCCCTTGGGACCCAATCAAACCCAGTCAAACCTCCCTGGCTGCAAAGCAAGTTGACATTTACTTTTGTGCCATGCTGAATTAAGGACATGCAGACTGGAGATGGGATATGAAAACTGCCTCAGCTTTTTCTGTCAAAATGTGGTTTCAATAACCTGGAGAACCACAATACCACAGCCAGCAGTTCTCTGACTTTTCCTACTGATATGCAAACCTCTCTTGACCTCCCACCTCGACCATTACTTTCCCCCGATCCTCACAATGCTACAGGCTGTGTGATCAGTGCTTGGGCAATGTATAAAAATAATTTCCCTGGAAGAAACAGGATGTGTTTAATGCCTGGGTGTCTGAAGCCCTTTGCATGGTGGCTTCAAGCTGTGCATGTGTGGGAACCACCACCGGTGCTGTGAGATTGGTGGATGCACAGGAGTCACTCAACATCACAAGAAACAAGCAAATTTGTCATGAAGGGAACATCTCCTTGGTATGGTGGCTTTCACTTCCCACCCACCTACCAGGCACATGGGACATATTTCAAATACCTGAGAATAAAAATGGAAAATGTCTCTGTGATTCAAAGTAAATGGATATTTGTATGTTTTTAGTGTTACAGGAATGACCTTTTTGTACAGCAGTGTCGAGAGAGAGATTGTGCCTTTAGGGTCTACTGCAGAGCACACTGGGAGTTAATGGGAGTCTGTCCATTACCTTAAGGGATTGCATGTGGCCTTTACAAACAGGGGTCTGCATTGAAATGGTGTGAAGGACAGGGGGTGGAGGGACCTTGGGAGGGAAGAAGGATGGAGGACATGTGTGGACACAGCCCCGTACCTGTGTGCACAGTCACACCCCAGAAGTCACCAGAAGACCTTCCACTTCTTTCGCTTGTTTTTGGAAACAGCCAAGGCAATGGCTTACGCAGTCCTGGATGTCTGGAAAGCTGCTGTTGCCATTGGCCATCTGTTTGTCCCAGTTGCCTATTTGTGAACTGCCTCCTATGACTTTTTATAGTTCATAGAGTCTTGGAACAGTTTGGAATTAACATCTTATTGATTTATGCTAAATTAATAGTAAGTCACCAGAGAAAATGTAAATAATTTTTCATGGGATGCTGTAAATCTCCTTGATTAAGTCCATAGTTAAATTCTGGGAATGCGCTTATACTCTGGCTTATTACTGGCTCATTAGTCTTTATCTCGATTTTCATTAACTGTACACAAACCAAAACACCAGGGTGATGGTTCTCTTAAACAAAGAGAACAGAGCTACTGCCTGCTCCTCTGCACAGTGCTTGAGAGTGGGCCAGACACAAATCCTTCCCCCACACTTCAGGAGGAAGGGAAAAATCTTTTTGGCCAATTGCTAATGAAATATAAGACATTCACTGTGAAGGTTCCCCTGCTTCTGAAATTCTGGATCAGCCCTGTAGCCTCCTCTCTTCCCTCTTAAACTCCACCTCTGTGTCAGACTACTGCCCCTCAGCTTTGCATCTCCTTGGCTCTGAGCAATATCAGGTAGCAATTCACATGTCAAACCTTCTGGCTGGTACCCACTTAAAGATAATGTACAGCCTTCAGCTTGGAAGACCTCTGTCCTTTCCACAAGGCATGGCATAGAATACTTGGGGGATCTAAAGCTGAATCTTAATTTCCACAAACGTGGAAAGCACTGAAGAGACATTCATGTCACCCTAAGGAATGGGCAGCTCCACCAGATCCCAGGAAAAGTCTCAGTAAGTAGCTCTTTTTCCATGAGCACAACATCCTGCTCTCAGAATTGCAGATAGCGCAGATGATTTCTGATCTGCATGATGTGCCCTATGTAGTCAACAGTAAATAATTTAGGACCTCCTTTAATGCTCTTTACCAACAAGATGACTCCTTTGCAATATGGTAAGAATCCATTTGGATGGTGACATGGCAGCTCACGAACCAGATCACCCTTGTGGAGACCACATCACTCCCAAAAAATGGACATGCCACAAGTGTCGTAAATGGTCTTTCCCCTTGCTCTGCTTTCCTTCTGACCCAGAAGTGACCCCTCAAGTTCAATTGGTGGAAGCTTAGTCACCCACATTACACCTGTCTGGATGACTTGACATGACCAGCCATGTAATAAGCAGGTTTTTATTAACACAAACAGTACTTAAAGCACAGCCCCCCAGCTGTACAGGTTGATAATGATTCTGACCTTGCTGAGAACTCATTACTTTTTCCCCTAAAACATTTAGAGGCAGTAAATCTCACACAGCCAACATCTGGCAGATGTTCAGCCCTTCAAGCTTAGAGACTGAACAATATGTCTGTTCCTCTACAAACTTATGTATTGTAGGTACATACAACACCAAATCAAGGAAGGAACTAATGTACCTGTTACGTGGAAAGCCATCACCACCAGCGGTATCCGCAAATGTAAATGCTGTGCTCATTGCTTGAGAAGATGAATTTTATAGACAAGCTCACTGGGTTAACGCCTCTATCATGTTCCTTTCTTATATCTTGGCATGTTTTTTGTCGCCGTATCTCAGCCATCTCATTGCTTTGCTTGTTATTGCTGAAACAATAACGAGAATGCTGAAAGGAAAGGTGAGTAAACAACACTGACAGCTACTGAACTGTGCAACGAGGAAGTGATCAATCCAGGTTTGGTCCACTTAATTTTCAGTGAACATAATGAGTACATTTGTTTGCTGTTCTTTTAAGCTTTGTTGTCAAGGTTACGATATCTTCTATGTCAGAAGAAGAATCTGTTATGAAGAACTACTTTTCATTGGCATTTACTCAATCAAACTTGACATGAAGGCAGCATCTGTCCAATAATTTTTTGTTTAAAGTCATTATTTATAATATCCAGCTCAACAGCAAAAAGCATAAATCTTTCTGAAAGCCAGCTAGAGTGACATTGAATGCTACTTAATTTTTGTCTGAGAAATGTTGGAAGGAAGGGCTCGATAGTGGCATGCACTGACATATTCTTATGATTGAGGTGAAGGGTTCAAATGAAGCACAGACAACAAGGGACAAGATAAGGTTGATGATCCATGTGCACAGAACCACCATAAGTGTGGCTACTGAAGCTCACAGCGAAGAGGTGTAAGCAGCATCTCTGTCACACAGGCTGCATTTCTAAGCCCAAACATTCTTGTTCCATCAGCTACCTCCTTTAATGAGGTACGTTACACAGTGCATCCTCCCAAATTTATGTACGTTATTGCAAGCTGCTTCTGCTTAAAGACCAAGCAACACCGTCTACGAGCTCATCCCAGCACAACGTACTGAACATATATCAGCTACACGCACAGCAGATTCCATCATTCACTGGCCACTTGTCTGAAAATGAAAATATTAGCTGTTCACTCCCTGCTCTGTTTTGAAGAACAAATTGGGATCTAAGAAGAGAGTTTATGGCAAATACGATGCTTGGGCAGCATTTAACCCTCTTGCTCCCACAGGTGACGGGCACAGGGAGGCCGGTACACTGTCGAGACTTTTTTCCACAAACCCCTGTTTTTGGAGACAGTCTCTCTCCACGCCAGGAATGACTGAGAGCTTTTCATTCTTAAGCAGTTCAGAAAAGAACTGATGGTAGAATTTATCAAAAATATATCTTGCTAGCCAAACCTGATTGTTTTTTTCAATAGACATATCAAAGCAGATTCAAGAAATCTGTATTACATCTGGAGTGAAGTGGCAGATACTACCTCAGAGAAATTCTACCTTGAAAACTAATTAAATAAGCTTAGATAGAAGCACTTTCATGTGGGCTGGAAACTAATTGAAAGGCAGCATACAAAAGGTAATGATGAATATTAATGTGCTGAGTTGTTGGCAATATCTAGTAGGGTGAGATTTTATCTACTGTGGACAGGGAATATTACAGAAAGACATTAAAACCCATGTGATTTCAATTAAGAAATACTCAGGTTAATGCACACATAGGCTTAGAGGGAAACATGTTCAGCAGAAGTGTGAACTTTTAGAGTGAGTAGAGATATACAGCGGTAGATGTTCAGAGCGAGCACTGACCACCCACGGCTCTGGTCTCCATTCATGGCCATGTGCTGCCCACAGCATCAAAACCAGAGCTGCTGAGAAGGACTCTGATGGGTCCTGTGGACCCCACGGGCACTGTGTCCATGCTGCAGTCTGGAGGCACGCAAATGCCTGGAGAAACCCGTTCTGCAGAGGGGGATGTAATGCCCTGCGGGGGTTCAGAGACTTCGCTCCTTCGCCTTTTCCTTCGATGTGATGCACCTAATTATGCATCACATAAATGATTAATAAACATATAAATATATGTCCTTTGTGATAGAAGATATCATCAATTATTTCCCCTTCTTCAGAAACTGTTAAAGAAAAACACAAGACTGAAACCACTACTACCACTCAAGGGTTTGGGGTTTTTTTTCAGTTACTTGACTCCATGTTGTTACATGTCTAAGTTTCCATTACATGAATTCCAGGACTTTTAAAAATTAGGGTACGAGAAGAAGTTCAATTTTGCTATTTTACATTAAAAGCATATATCTCAGTGCACATTTGAGTGCAGAATCTTCCATCCCTCAAAGATAACTATTGTAAAACACTTGAAATCTTACCCTGGAAGATCTGGTAACACCAATCGCCCTGGAAGGGCAGGTGATTTCCAAGAGAGCTCACAGGTGACGGCAGTCTCTGGCAGCAATTCATTTTGCAGAATGTGGGCAATTCCCACCTACAGATTGGTAGGTTGAGAGTATGCCTGACCTTACGAGGACAGCAGCGCTTGGCCGAGCTCTTCGCTGACGCCTCATATACATCAATGTTCAATTTTCTATAAAGTGAATGTCAATAATAACAGAATCACAGAACGGTTTGGGTTGGAAGGGACCTCAAGCCCATCTAGTTCCACCCTCCTGTAAAGGGCAGGGACACCCCCCACCAGCCCAGGCTGCCCAAAGCCCCATCCAACCTGGCCTTGGGCACTGCCAGGGAGCCAGGGGCAGCCACAGCTTCTCGGGGCACCCTGTGCCAGGGCCTCAGCACCCTCCCAGGGAAGGATTGCTGCCTCCCAGCTCAGCTCCAGCTCCCCTCCTGCAGCTTCAGGCCCTTCCCCTTGGCCTGGCCCTCCCTGCCCTGCAACCAGCCCCTCTCCAGCTTTCAAAATAAACTCCCCTAGCTCTCACTGTTTGCATGTGTAGGTGCAGCTCAGGAGTCTCAAGTCTGCATTGAGCAGCCCATCAATATCATATCTGTCATGGTATGGACAATTTCTGGGGAGATGCTCGGAATGAAGCTGCGACAGGGGAGGGTTAGGTTGCAGATCAGGAGAAGGTTCTTCCCCCAGAGGGTGGTGGGACCCTGGCACAGGCTCCCCAGGGCAGTGGTCACTGCCCTGAGCTGGGCTGAGTTGAAGCAGCGTCTGGCCAACACTCTCAGTCATCTGCTGTGATGGGGCTGGTCCTGTGTGGGGCCAGAAGTTGGGCTGATGGGCCTTGGGGGGCCTTCCAGCTCAGGATATTCTATGATTCTATGAAAGAATTTTCTAGAGCTGCCTGAAACCAAGAATGTTATTGCTCAGAACAACCCCATCCCCCCCTCAAAAATAATAATAAAAAATAAATATACATATATATTGCTTGGTTTTTTTCTGAGCCCAAAGGTGACCTAGGTCTTCTGGAACTCCTCATCCAGCATCGACATGGTCCTCAGCTGAGAGGTGGAAATGTGGCAGCACATTTCCTGAATCTGCTGGGGAAAAAGTACTGGAGATGTCGAGGGAGGGGTGAGAGCCTCCGGAGCAGCTCTGTGATGCACAGTCCAAGCAGGTTTGCTGCTGAGAGCTTTTTGCTGGATTGTGCACTTGAAAACCTGGCGTTTTGCATACCTCCATTTGCTAATTACCCACATGATGGTACTCCAGCCTGCTTTGGCACACCTCTGGCATTTAATGTCTTTAAATATTGACAGATGGATCGTTGCCTCCTGTTACTCACTGAAAGCTGGGAGCATAACGCTAAGCTGATTAAAAGAAAGGGGATCACCAGCTAAATCCATTTCTTCCTGCCTTCTAAACGTGGAAGTACCTTCTCATTGCTTAAGGGATATATTTTTGTAAAAGAGAACTAGCAGTAAAAACACTCCCTGGATGCTCTTGCAAGGAGCAGATTTTCTTCTTATTCTGCTCTAAGAGTTTTCCCCCCTCCTTATCCTGTGGTGTAAAAAGAGCACTTTTTTTTCCCAACTTTTTTTTTTTTTTTTTTTGGTCTCACCTTGCAAAGGAAAGACTCAATTTTGTTCTTTCATTGGAAGAAAAAGAAAAAAAGAATAATCGACAAAGCCTGGTACTTAAAAGGAAAATTGTTTAGCACCTCAAGGTCCAAACTTAGAGCAAACCACGTTGTCCAGACCATTACCTCTACCCAGACTGGCTATTGATCTGAAGAGACAAAAGGGAAACACAGGCACTGAGAAATGAAAAGACTTTTTGTGCCTCACCCAGCAGGTAAGTGTCAAAGCCAAGAAGAGCAGCCAGTGCTGCTGTCTCTGTAATGTCGTGCCTTCTGATCAAAGGAGCATTTAATCTGGGTTTTTACAAGCCTTTACTTTATGCCTTGGGAAAGGCTAATCATTGGTGGGGTTGTGAGCCTAGAAGTGACACCGAAACGGCATCCTCACCTCAGAACAGGAGATGCAAGGGGAAAATTTGGGAACGACTCATTTTCTTTTCCTATTCACATGTTAGGGTTTTACCTGCAGCTGATCATAAGTTTCTGCTGTTATCAAATGCATTTTGAGCATAAATGCCCCTTAAACTGGCAGTTTACCTCAGTTGGTCTCTGTGGTGGGCTCTGTTAGTCCCAAAGTGCTGAGCTTGGCAAGTTCCTGCACCCAACCTATCTCTGCTCTGTCAGCAAATCCCTTTTCACAGACATCAGTATGTTCCTGTTTGCAGGGTTGCTCCACTGTTAATTGACCCAATAAAAATTATCAAACAGAAATTTCCTTTTTTTTTTTTTTTAAGTGGGAGCTTACAATGTGCAGGTAAATGAAGATGGAAAACAAGTCAAGGGAAACCAAAATTACCATCAGTCTTCTAAGAACATACAGGCATGAATATGTATGATACATTATAGGTTTGACTGATGAATGACCCATAACTCATCAGAAGTAATGGCTTATGCTGAGTAATGGAGGTTCCTCTTTGAAGATGAAACATTAGTCACTTACATGCCTTGCACATCACACTGCAAAAAAAACCCTTTTGGCTATTTAACTGAAGTACTGTTTTCTTTATAAGAATTTTTAAAAAAAAAAAAAAAAGTTCCTGGTTTAAATATGGTCCCCTTTTAGTCAAAAAAAATGCTCCAACCCCTGTTTCCTTGCATCATTTTTGGCTTTGCTGTTGTTGCTTTGTCAGCTTGGTGGTTATTTGTTCAAAGGCAGGGAAAGGGGGTCCGTCCCCACTTAATCAGGAGAGAGATCAGAAATACAGCAGGCTCCCCTCGTGCTCACAGAGGTGAAGAATGGGATCAACCAAAGGAACTCGGGTATTAGAATCACAGAATCACAGAATCACCCGAGCTGGAAGGGCCTCATAAGGACCGTTGAGTCCCAGCAGACGTGCCACACAGGCCCAGCCCCATCACAGCAGATGACTCAGAGCGTTGGCCAGACGCTGCTTGAACTCAGCCAAGCTCAGGGCAGTGGTCACTGCCCTGGGGAGCCTGTTCCAGTATCCAAAAGACCCAATTAATATTGCAATTGCTAACATCCAATTGCTAAGACCCAATTAATACTGCAAGTGATGTTGCTCTGGTTAGTCAGATGCTCTGGGTGCTTTGGGACCCACAAAGGATGAACAAACAAAGGCATTGCATGTTGCGTGATAGACATTGAAGAAATCGGAGGCTTTTTCACCCGTATTCAGCCGAACATACGTTTTGTCTTTCTGCAGTGTCTCAGCCAAAGCAATGAAACCAGAACTGCCTGCGGTTTTGGTGAAACAGCAGCTTGGATCAGACCATCGGTAGAAGAAATGGTTGCTCCAGCCTTGTTCAGTGTTCGTAATTGGTCAAATCCAGACTTGTTTTTTCTGATCAAGAAAGGAATTTTGTCCCTGTGAAACCTTAATGAAACATGATGCATTTTCTGTGTTTGGTCTGGAAAGCAAAGACTCTGTCCCACACAGTTTTCAAAAAAAAAATCAGATTCTGGCAATTTAATGTAATGTTTGTCTTTCTATTTGTCCATCAACTTTACACAAAGCTACCCACGGCACCATGTCTACCTGCCATCCACCATTACCAGTGCTTCAAAGCAAATATCACGGTCCTCTTGAGCTGGAGGAGGAGGAGGAAAGCAGGCAGAGAGCTGGGGTGTCTCCTGCCTTCTCCGCGCTTCACGCTTCTGATCTTCTCATGAATTCTTCTCTTCTAACAACTATGATTAAGCTAGAAGATATAAAGAAGGTACTACATCGTTGCCTCCATTCATTAAGTAAAATTGATTTTGTAAAGGTAATTTTGTTAAGGAATTCACCAAAAATTGAAGAAAATGTCATTTGAGGTCAGCTTTTCCACACAGGTTTACTAAGCAGCGCTGGAAAACCAACTGCATAATGGTTTATGCTGCATTGTATTGCATTTGCTATTTGATGGTCTGGTAACACTTTAATAGTCCTGAATGAGCATTTAATTTAGATTTAATAGGGCAGCTTCTCTGTTGTAATTAAATATCAATTGATTGTTGAAAGAGCACTTGCTAGATTTAATATATAAGAGATAAACCTGGTTTGCTATATAATTAACTCAGAACACAACAATAAAAGTGCAATTACATTTCTAGAACACAGAACTTGTAAAAAAGTTTATCAAGTGTGTGGGCATGAGAGGAATTGCAGAAAAATTGCCTGGAAAATTGTGTTTAATAATAATCCTAAGAGCTATTAATTGTTTTGGTTAACTATTGATGATTTTGACCTTTGATGTAGAGATTCCTTTGAGATGGAAATCAAGCGATGAAAGCGACTGTTCCCACTAGGTGTGCGTGGTATCAAGAGCCAGTTTTCTTCAAACAGGTATTGGAAAAATGTCAGGCATCTAATGTAATTTTAATGTTTTTTTTCTGCATCAAGAGTTAGTGTTTACCATATCTGCACTTTAAAATTCAGCCTTTTAAATATTTAACTTCACCATAATTTAAAAATTGTTAATTAATCCCCATTCTATTTTTCTTTTATTTGCTTTTGCCATTACTCTCGGAGATTTTTTAAATAGGGTCAGACACTTAACAATGGAACAACCAAAACAACCAGGGCAGAGCAATGGTTTTGACTGTCCACCATGAAAAGCCACCCATGTGCCGAGTGTTAATCCTACATCAGAAACAGCCTCCACCAAACTAGCTAGAGAAAAATGAAGACGTAAACGATGCAAGCACCTTAGAAGTTCATCTCGAAGCACGTTTACATGGCTGGCATTGCTCTGAACTTCCATTCCATGTGCAATTCTCCCCGCTACTCAATTAAGATATTTTCTCATTACGAGACATCACCAAGACTCTCTTCGCAACCGTGCCGCCCACGTGCATCTTGCAATATGCCCATAAAGCAGTGACGGTGCCTGCAACATGGTTTCCTCCCCCTAATGTATGCTGCACATGGAAAACAAACAGTAACACAGCAGAATATTAATAACTCCTGTTCACCCAGGGTCCCTGGCACAGGCAGCCCAACCCGCTGCCTACCAGGCACCTTCCATCATGTTTCTCCCGTTCCAATTTAAGAGGCAAAGGGTTTTTTCCAATAAATGCCATTTAAAATAATGCAGGTGTGGTTCCATTTGGGATGCCTCCCTTGAATTTGCTGCGGGTTTGGTGGGACACAGGGTGAGAAGAGCGAAGCAACGCCTGTGTCCACTCTCCATGACCTTCGCAGATGAGATTTGCTTGTCCCAGCCACTGCTGAGCCGCATGTAAAACCGCCTGGCTTCATGACGGCAAATCCCATGGAAACAGGCTTAAGTACACTGAATTTTATTATTTTTTTGGTGGGAATTCTTTTTCATTTTCCTCAAAATTACCTGTCAAAACCATCCCAGGTGTTTGACACAAAAAGTAAACCCAAGATTGATTTTTAAGTCAACTAAGTCAACTCCTTCCCCCCTGAAAAGAAAGCCCGAGAAAGGTATGTTTTATGCGCTGGAAACAGAATTGCTAACAGCAGGAAAGTCTTTTGGGGTGCTGGTGCATTGTGCAGAGGATGGTAGAAGCAGAAAGAAAACTTAGATGGAAGCTCAGGCCAGTGCGAGGGGCGAACAGAAGGACGCTAACGATGGCTCGTGACACCCAGCCCCAGCGGGTCCTGGCACTTGGCCGCGCGGGGCGAGACTCCACTGAATCCGCATTTTTTCCCGCGAGCGCGAGAGAAGCGCAGGTTAAAAAACGACCCCAGCGACAGGACCACGGAGCAGCGGTAAGTGCAGGGGACAGCCTCCTCAGTCCGGCCGTTTGCTTCTGTCCACATAGTGCTTTCTGCTGAGTCCGGGCAGAAATGAAGTGTAGCGTGATAAGTTTTCTGGCAGCTGCTGTACCCAGGCCAGAGAGCTCCAGTTTTATTTATCTTTTAGAGGCGTAACAAGCCCGCGTTTACGGCACGCTGGAGCCAGCTTGGAGGACACGGATAGAAGCGGGCTTACCCGCAGGCTGACTTTTATTAGAGCTTGAAAAGCCAGCGAGCAGGGAGCCGGGAAGCAAATAGTACTGCCTAGGAGAGGATGGCACATTTCAAACCACAGTGAAAATAATGGAGCAAATTCATCACCGATCGAGCCCTGCCGGCTCCGGCAGCTCCTGCTCCTCTGTGCCCATCTGTTCCCAGTGGAAACTTGCCTTTAGGAGCATTCGCATGGCTGGGACGTTTGAGAGGAATCGAGCGCGGCAGAAAACACGGTAAATGTTGGTAAATCCGGGGGCTGGCTGCAGGCAGACATTGCAGCGCCTGTCTGCCTGATTCACAGCGCAGCGCGTGTCAGTGCACGTGTGCCCGTGCATGCACACCCACCCCCTGTGCACCGCGCTGTCTGCTGCCCTCCCCGGTGGCTGTGCTGGCAAGGACCAAACCATCAGCCCCCGCTGCCCATCACTGTTAACCAGCCATTGGGCAGGCGAGATTTATACGGATCGCGTGTACTCGGCTGAAATACCCAGGAGTAAAGAGACAGTTTTTGGACCTCCTGCCACGAAGATGGCTAGCGCAGTCCGGTTTATTTAGTCCCTGCGACAGATGTGCTTGTCCCATCAATCTCTACAAGCTCGGTCCTTTAGCACACACACTCTTAGGGCAGGAGCGGCTCTTGGAGACTTGCACATCTCCTGCCACAGTGAAGCCCTAAGCTGGATAAAACCTCTGCACTCCACCCTAATACAAACATTGAATAATAAACTTCAGTAAGGGTAAAAATCTCCTATAATTACTCAATACAAACAAAGGCAGAACTGGGAAATGTCCCTCTCGGTGGCTGGAGAGAAAAATCTAACAACTTATTCCTAAAACTCAAGAAGAGCAGGCACTAAATATCGTGGGGGACAACTGCTGTGGCAGGCAACTCATTCTGCTCACACGGACGGGCTTTGTGTCCTAAATCACTTCCCAGTCTCAACTACACAATGCAAAAACTGGAACGAAACAAAGCACTTACCTGCCATTGCTTTTAGCACAACAGCAAGGATACGCTTGGATGTTTATATCTGATTTTTAGGTCTTGCTTGCATATCTTATTTCTCCCAAAAGTGCTTGTGGAAAATTAGCACCAACCTTCTGCAAGCCACAAGGTAAAATTTACCAATATGTAAATCTTACTTTCACATAGCTCAGAAATAGCAAAGCTTAAAGGCTTTGCAGCTGAGAGCCAAACTGATCCAGCTCTCCAGAGAGTTAATGCAAAGTCTCCCATGGAGTTTTATAGGCATTACCGCAGACCCTCGGCTGACTTTATAATCTACAGCGGGAAAATAATTGAGATTTCCAGAAAATTGGCTCAGCATTATTTTAACACTATAAATGTTTCTGCTCGGAAACAGTAGACATTGCATGTTTTTCTCCCAATCCAAAGATAAAATTGTTCCCATAAAAATTACTTTGTTAAAATGCTTTTTGGAGAAGGTCCCATCCTTGAAAGATACATTTGCTAAGGATATCTCAGATGTGACTTTCTCATTTGAGATCACCTCATTTCCACCAGAGTGGTAATTGCTCATATCATTACTTTCTAAGTAGGCAGTAACTTTACTTTCTTCTTCCTCTCCTCCTGCCAAAACCCTTCCCACTCCTGTCTGTATAGCTGCTTTTCTCCCCCACCCAACCTTGTATTATAGCAAGGAAGTAATTAAAACCCAAACACTTCTAGCATTAGCACAACAGGAAGGATATACATCAAGACTATAGCATCAAAAAAAATGTAAAAGTTAAGGTTTTCCTTGTAATCTATCCGGTGCTCTTTATTTTCCCCAGGAACGGACCATGGCTAAACCCAGAAGCTTTAGCCCTCTCCTCTGGAGGCGCAGGACGACGCGTCCTGCTATTCGGGCGCGTCTCCGGGCCAGCACAAGGTGAGGGGCCTCTCCTCCGAATGAAAGGAAGCGTGCGGTAATTTGTTAAAATGTGGCAACTGGATTGTCAAGCTGAAATTTTCGTGAGAAAAGACAGACGAAAATCTTAATTTTCAGAGGACGTGCAGGTGTGCAAGTCCTCAGCATTCCCAGTGGATTTGTGCTAATTTAGGTTGGGCTTGGTTTTTTGGTTTTTTTTTGCATCAGATTATTTGATTTTATTTTTCAAGATAGAAACGCCGCAATAACCAGGAGAACTTTCGCTGACCAAACACTAGGAAAACCCTCTCTTTCTCCATCCCCCCCCCCAAAAAAAAATTTACTGTGAAAATGGGTTATTCACTCATCTGCATACCTTCATTTTGAGACAGTAACACATCCCCACTGAAGCGTTACCCCGAACCTGTGCCGGTTCCCCTTTCTGAGCGAGGTCCTGAGAACGCACATGCACAGAAAGGGCCGCACCGATCAGTCGGTGGCAGGACACTCCTGCTGCCGCTCAGATTTCCTCTGTCACCTTCCTCCCTGTTTAGAGCTCTTGACAAATTTTTGTAAGTGCAGAGCTTGGCTGCCGCCTCTCCGCTAACAAGCGCCTTCATTAGCATTCACTGTACATCAGCAGAAACGAAGCTTCCTTTTTTTTTTTTTTCTTTCTTGTGGGAAGAACAAACAAAAGCTTTATTATTCTCTGCATTGTCTGCAGAAGTCTGACAACTCTTTGGCTTCAGTGAAGATCAAATATTAATGCCACATTCCAAGCAAGATTTTTGAAGCTATCAGCATCTCGTGCTTGTTGAAAACAGTGGCTGGAGAAAACTCTTTACAGAGAAAGTCCTTTAAAGTGCGTGATGCTCTCAGATGAAAAACAGTAGGCTGTTGAACGTAATTTTTGAAGAAATTGAGGGAAGCTACGGCAGGCCAGTCAGAATCCCCTGCCTGATTACCAGCGTGGAAACCAGCGGAGGCAGGGATTCATTTTCAGACACAGCTTCAGAAATGAGCAGGGGGAGAGGCCGAGGCTTGCCTGGCCCCTGGGGTGCACCAGCCATGGCGCACTGATAGCGTTTCAACCTAATCCCATCCCACAGCCACCAGCTTAATGCAGACAAGATGTGAGAAACAGTGACAGCGTCGTCAGCTCTACTAAAGCCAACCCTATCAATTTGCCGGCTTTGGGCGGCGACAGTTCTTGCCAGAAAATAACAATTTCTTTCCTCTGTTCTCTTTCTTTACATTTTGCCACCTCTTAATCCTTGCGGGCGTAGGTGTCGCTTATTTTGCTCATATTCAACACCAAGCCCTGTGACACATGAGGGACCTGGGGGACAGGTAGGAGGAAGGAAGGATGAAGACCACACGAGTGGGACAATCCACCAGCCTCAGAGAGGAGGTGGAGGGAGATTTCCAAGGGAGGTGGGATCATTTTCGTTCTTTTGTTGGTTCACTTCTGGCCTGTTAGTGTTAGTGCCCTCCTAGGACAGCTCAGGGCTGCCTCTTGCTGGAGAAGTTGCATAAGCTCCAGACGAAATCTCTGCTGGAGCCCTACAAATATCCCTTGAAGCAGAAGACATTTCAGACTTCCATCAGCTGCTGAGAGAAGGGGAAAGAGCCTTCATTTCTGGGCCAAGTTTAGTTCCCATCTCCTCCCACCGCCACTGGAGGAGACCCTGGGTTGGGTGGCCATGGCCCAAGTGGTGACGACATCTGATCTGGTCACACAGTAGCCCAAAGGGACAAGTCACAACCCTCCCTCTGACCAGACTCTGGCTACAACCTGTGCTCAGAAATATGGCCAGACCTCTCAGCCTTTGCAGCAACTATCCCAAATGGTAGAGTTTCACTTATTTCAGAGACTGTGAGGAGATGGAGATTTCTGTTTGCCTTTTTAAAAACAACATTCACTTCAGTGTCTAATTGTTTTTTTCTACTCATTTACACTTGGGAAGTCCGGTCAGGAAAATCTTTCTGAATTTCCAGACCCTTGTGTGCCTAAACATCTGAATGCTCTTTTTTTTTTTTTTTCAGTGTCATAACCTAGTCAAATCTTCCACCTAATATAATTTTGCACAGAAGAGTAAGAATTCATGATGTTCAAATGAATCTGCTATTCATGAAACAATCACCCTCAAAGTCTTTTCCAGCCCTGGTAGAGGAAACATGGTCACCCAAGTGTTCACCATCCCATCTACGTCCCCAGCCTGCCCACGTCAGCTGCTGAAAACTCCTAGAAAATATTATTTAAAGGTGATTTAAACACAAGAATGACTGCACTGAGTCAGACCAAAGGTCCACCCAGGCTAAACTTCTGTCCCCAGGCATGGACATGACTAACCCAGCTTCTAGCTTGGAGATCTGCTGAGCAGGAGGTGTGACAAAAGCTGCTGTATATGCTACAAATCCTGTTTAAAGGACACGAGTTTCCCTGCAGAACTATTGGGGATAATAAAGACTACTTAAACTCTTTGGAGAACTGCGTTAGAATTTACAGCAAAAGTACCCTCAAAACCTTTCAAGAAGGGACCATAAACACAACATGCATTCCCACTCAGAGGTAGATCTCTAGATGCATTTTGTTCCTGAAGAGGACTACTTTCATTGGTTTGGTTGCTAATTAAGGGGGTATTTTACATTGCTGGATTTACAAACAGATTTCTTACTGCTTTCATTGCATGTCACAAAGAAACCAGAATGTGTTCTTTCAGAGTTCATAACAATTCCTCACAGCTCCGCAACATCTGAAATCACAGAGAAATAAAACAAGAACAAAGTTATAGCGAATGTAAATATTAGCGAGAGACCGCACTCCATCTTCCTCTTCTATGGGGCTCCGGAGAGAGGTGCTGAGCAATGGATATACTGCTCTCAATCGTCTAAACCCTGCAACTGCATACACCTGCATAGCAATTACCTGCACGCTGCACTGCATCGCCCACAGACCTGCAGGGACAGAGGAGGCAGACTGGACTGCTTTTCATTTTTCTTCCATTGTCTCCAAAAAGTAGCCATAAAAAGTGATGAAATACATGTTGGTAGGGAACAGCTTAGGGACATCTGATGGCATTAAGCCTTTAACAACCACACCTACACAGAGCTCTGCTACGCTTTTAAGCGCAGGCAATCTGCATTTGATACTCCACTGACTGTTATTTTGTTCGAAGGATGCAGTCGGTGCAGGAGGAATCACAATTTTAACAGACTGAGGAAAAAACCAAATGTCCAATTTCCACTCCAAAGCAGGACTTCTGCGTTTGGGATGACTCAGTTGCTCTTCATCACCATCTACTCTTCGTATCTGGGCTTAGATTTTTTTGGACCTACGTGGCATTATACAAGCCTTGAAAATACTAACAATGTGGTATTGATGTGTGGGATCCCTTCACTTCTCCGTGACCCTTGGTACAGACACTGGAGCACCCCATCATCTCCTGGCTGGCGAAGATGTTATGGGAATCAGGCTGGAGAAGCACAGGACAAGGAGTTATAACCTCCTCCAAGCACTGACAGTGCAGACAGACCCTCAATAAGAAAAAACACCCCTATTTCTTAAAGGAAGCATTATGGCATGGTGAAATTAAGGCCCCCGGTCAAAAAGGAATATCATTTGTGGAGAATATAGGTATTTACCTTCCACAAAGTGATCACTAAAATCTGCTTTATTCTAGCAAGACGTCACTAACCTCATACAGGTACCAATCCTTGTTTAGTCTGGAGAAGAG